>CAXDIW010000153.1:0-372000 GCA_963989415.1 Cerceris ruficornis | reverse complement strand
TATAGTCTAAAACACATATATGCAAAGCATCCAAACAGTACAATTCGCCAATTTATTGTTCTTCAAGTTTAAGTGAACTATGAGCCCCATTGTTAATCCTTTAAAGGAAATTATTTGTAAATTTCGACAAGTAGAACTATGAATGGAACAGGTAGACGGTTGAAATCTTTGTATATATTGCTTCTATATAATCTAAGAAACATATATGCAAAGCATCCAAACAGTACCATTCCCCAATTTATTGTTCTTCAAGTTTAAGTGAACAACGAGCCCCATTGTTAATCCTTTAAAGGAAATTATTTGTAAATTTCGACAAGTAGAACACTGATTGGAACACGTAGACGGTTGAAATCTTTGTATATATTGCTTCCATATAGTCTAAGAAACATGTACGCAAAGCATCCAAACAGTACCATTCGCCAATTTTTTGTTCTTCAAGTTTAAGTGAACAATGAGCCCCAATGGTTAATCCTTTATCGGAAATTATTTGTAATTTTCGACAAGTAGAACAATGAATGGATGATGTAGACGGTTGAAATCATTGTATATATTGCTTCTAAATAGTCTAAGAAACACATATGCAAAGCATCCAAACAGTACAATTCGCCAATTTTTTGTTTTTCAAGTTTAAGTGAACTACGAGCCCCATTGTTAATCCTTTAACGGAAATTATTTGTAACTTTCGACAAGTAGAACAATGATTGGAACACGTAGACGGTTGAAATCTTTGTATATATTTCTTCCATATATTCTAAGAATCATATATGCAAAGCATCCAAACAGTACCATTCGCCAATTTTTTGTTCTTCAAATTTAAGTAAACTACGATCCCCATTGTTAATCCCTTAACGGAATTTATTTGTATCTTTCGACAAGTAGAACAGTGAATGGAACAGGTAGACGGTTGAAATCTTTGTATATATTGCTTCTATATAGTATAAGAAACATATATGCAACGCATCCAAACAGTACCAGTCGCCAATTTTTTGTTCTTCAAGTTTAAGTGAACTACGAGCCCCATTGTTAATCCTTTAAAGGAAATTATTTGTATCTTTCGACAAGTAGAACAGTGAATGGAACAGGTAGACGGTTGAAATCTTTGTATATATTGCTTCTATATAGTATAAGAAACATATATGCAACGCATCCAAACAGTACCAGTCGCCAATTTTTTGTTCTTCAAGTTTAAGTGAACAACGAGGCCCTTTGATAATCATGAAACGGAAATTATTTGTAACTTTCGACAAGAAGAACAATGAATAGAACAGGTAGACGGTTGAAATCTTTGTATATGTTGCTTCTATATAGTCTAAGAAACCTATATGCAAAGCATCCAAACAGTACCAGTCGCCAATTTTTTGTTCTTCAAGTTTAAGTGAACTACGAGCCCCATTGTTAATCCTTTAAAGGAAATTATTTGTAAATTTCGACAAGTAGAACAATGAATGGATCATGTAGACGGTTGAAATCTTTGTATATATTGCTTCCATATAGTCTAAGAAACATATATGCAAAGCATCCAAACAGTACTATTCGCCAATTTTTTGTTCTTCAAGTTTAAGTGAACAATGAGCCCCAATGGTTAATCCTTTATCGGAAATTATTTGTAACATTCGGCAAGTAGAACAATGAATGGAACAGGTAGACGGTTGAAATCTTTGCATATATTGCTTCTATATAGTCTAAGAAACATATATGCAAAGCATCCAAACAGTACAATTCGTCAATTTTTAGTTCTTCAAGTTTAAGTGAACAATGAGCCCCAGTGGTTAATCCCTTATCGGTAATTATTTGTAACTTTCGACAAGTAGAACAATGAATGGATCAGGTAGACGTTTGAAATCATTGTATATGTTGCTTCTATATAATCTACGAAACATATATGCAAAGCATCCAAACAGTACAATTCGCCAATTTTTTGTTCTTCAAGTTTAAGTGAACAGCGAGCCCCATTGATAATCATGAAATGGAAATTATTTGTAACTTTCTACAAGTAGAACAATGAATAGTACAGGTAGACGGGTGAAATCTTTCTATATATTGCTTCTATATAGTCTATGAAACATATATGCAAAGCATCCAAACTGTACCATTCGCTAATTTTTTGTTCTTCAAGTTTAAGTGAACTACGAGCCCCATTTTTAATCCTTTAACGGAAATTATTTATAAATTTCGACAAGTAGAACAATGAATGGAACAGGTAGACTGTTGAAATCATTGTATATATTGCTTCTAAATAGTCTAAGAAACATATATGCAAAGCGTCCAAACAGTACAATTCGCCAATTATTTGTTCTTCAAGTTTAAGTGAACAACGAGCCCCATTGTTAATCCTTTAAAGGAAATTATTTGTAACTTTCGACAAGTAGAACAATGAATGGAACAGGTAGACGGTTGAAATCTTTGTATATATTGCTTCTATATAGTATAAGAAACATATATGCAACGCATCCAAACAGTACCAGTCGCCAATTTTTTGTTCTTCATGTTTAAGTGAACAACGAGCCCAATTGATAATCATGAAACGGAAATTATTTGTAACTTTCGGCAAGTAGAACAATGATTGGAACAGGTAGACGGTTGAAATCATTGTATATATTGCTTCTATATAGTCTAAGAAACATATATGCAAAGCGTCCAAACAGTACAATTCGCCAATTATTTGATCTTCAAGTTTAAGTGAACTACGAGCCCCATTGTTAGTACTTTAACGGAAATTGTTTGTAATTTGCGACAAGTAGAACAATGAATGGAACAGGTAGACTGTTGAAATCATTGTATATATTGCTTCTAAATAGTCTAAGAAACATATATGCAAAGCGTCCAAACAGTACAATTCGCCAATTATTTGTTCTTCAAGTTTAAGTGAACATCGAGCCCCATTGTTAATCCTTTAAAGGAAATTATTTGTAACTTTCGACAAGTAGAACAATGAATGGAACAGGTAGACGGTTGAAATCTTTGTATTTATTGCTTCTATATAGTATAAGAAACATATATGCATAGCATCCAAACAGTACAATTCGCCAATTTTTTGTTCTTCAAGTTTAAGTGAACAATGAGCCCCAATGGTTAATCCTTTATTGGAAATTATTTGTAACATTTGGCAAGTAGAACAATGAATGAATCAGGTAGACGGTTGAAATCATTGTATATGTTGCTTCTATATAATCTACGAAACATATATGCAAAGCATCCAAACAGCACAATTCGCCAATTTTTTGTTCTTCAAGTTTAAGTGAACAGCGAGCCCCATTGATAATCATGAAATGGAAATTATTTGTAACTTTCTACAAGTAGAACAATGAATAGTACAGGTAGACGGGTGAAATCTTTCTATATATTGCTTCTATATAGTCTAAGAAACATATATGCAAAGCATCCAAACAGCACAATTCGCCAATTTTTTGTTCTTCAAGTTTAAGTAAACTACGATCCCCATTGTTAATCCCTTAACGGAAATTATTTGTACCTTTCGACAAGTAGAACAATGAATGGAACAGGTAGACGGTTGAAATCCTTGTATATATTGCGTCTATATAATCTAAGAAACATATATGCAAAGCATCCAAACAGTACCATTCGCCAATTTTTTGTTCTTCAAGGTTAAGTGAACTACGAGCCCCAATGTTAATCCTTTAAAGGAAATTATTTGTAATTTTCGACAAGTAGAACAATGAATGGAACAGGTAGACGGTTGAAATCTTTCTATATATTGCTTCTATATAATCTAAGAAACATATATGCAAAGCATGCAAACAGTACCATTCGCCAATTTTTTGTTCTTCAAGTTTAAGTGAACAACGAGCCCCATTGTTAATACTTTAACGGAAATTATTTGTAATTTTCGACAAGTAGAACAATGAATGGAACACGTAGACGGTTGAAATCTTTGTATATATTGCTTCCATATAGTCTAAGAAACATGTACGCAAAGCATCCAAACAGTACCATTCGCCAATTTTTTGTCCTTCAAGGTTAAGTGAACAATGAGCCCCATTGTTAATACTTTATCGGAAATTATTTCTAACTTTCGACAAGTAGAACAATGAATCGAACAGGTAGACGGTTGAAATCTTTGTATATATTGCTTCTATATAGTCTAAAACACATATATGCAAAGCATCCAAACAGTACAATTCGCCAATTTTTTGTTCTTCAAGTTTAAGTGAACAATGAGCCCCATTGTTAATCCTTTATCGGAAATTATTTGTAACTTTCGACAAGTAGAACAATGAATGGAACAGGTAGACGGTTGAAATCTTTGTATATATTGCTTCTATATAGTCTAAGAAACATATATGCAAAGCATCCAAACAGTACCATTCGCCAATTTTTTGTTCTTCAAGTTTAAGTAAACTACGATCCCCATTGTTAATCCCTTAACGGAAATTATTTGTAACATTCGATAAGTAGAACAATGAATGGAACAGGTAGACGGTTGAAATCATTGTATATATTGCTTCTGTATAGTCTAAGAAACTTATATGCAAAGCATCCAAACAGTACAATTCGCCAATTTTTTGGTCTTCAAGTTTAAGTGATCAATGAGCCCAATGGTTAATCCTTTAAAGGAAATTATTTGTAACTTTCGACAAGTAGAACAATGAATGGAACAGGTAGACGGTTGAAATCTTTGTATATATTGCTTCTATATAGTCTAAGAAACATATATGCAAAGCGTCCAAACAGTACAATTCGCCAATTTTTTGTTCTTCAAGTTTAAGTGAACAGCGAGCCCCATTGATAATCCTTTATCGGAAATTATTTGTAAATTTCGACAAGTAGAACACTGATTGGAACACGTAGACGGTTGAAATCTTTGTATATATTGCTTCCATATAGTCTAAGAAACATGTACGCAAAGCATCCAAACAGTACCATTCGCCAATTTTTTGTTCTTCAAATTTAAGTAAACTACGATCCCCATTGTTAATCCCTTAACGGAATTTATTTGTATCTTTCGACAAGTAGAACAGTGAATGGAACAGGTAGACGGTTGAAATCTTTGTATATATTGCTTCTATATAGTATAAGAAACATATATGAAACGCATCCAAACAGTACCAGTCGCCAATTTTTTGTTCTTCAAGTTTAAGTGAACTACGAGCCCCATTGTTAATCCTTTAAAGGAAATTATTTGTAAATTTCGACAAGTAGAACAATGAATGGATCATGTAGACGGTTGAAATCTTTGTATATATTGCTTCCATATAGTCTAAGAAACATATATGCAAAGCATCCAAACAGTACTATTCGCCAATTTTTTGTTCTTCAAGTTTAAGTGAACAATGAGCCCCAATGGTTAATCCTTTATCGGAAATTATTTGTAACATTCGGCAAGTAGAACAATGTATGGAACAGGTAGACGGTTGAAATCTTTGCATATATTGCTTCTATATAGTCTAAGAAACATATATGCAAAGCATCCAAACAGTACAATTCGTCAATTTTTAGTTCTTCAAGTTTAAGTGAACAATGAGCCCCAGTGGTTAATCCCTTATCGGTAATTATTTGTAACTTTCGACAAGTAGAACAATGAATGGATCAGGTAGACGTTTGAAATCATTGTATATGTTGCTTCTATATAATCTACGAAACATATATGCAAAGCATCCAAACAGTACAATTCGCCAATTTTTTGTTCTTCAAGTTTAAGTGAACAGCAAGCCCCATTGATAATCATGAAATGGAAATTATTTGTAACTTTCTACAAGTAGAACAATGAATAGTACAGGTAGACGGGTGAAATCTTTCTATATATTGCTTCTATATAGTCTATGAAACATATATGCAAAGCATCCAAACTCTACCATTCGCTAATTTTTTGTTCTTCAAGTTTAAGTGAACTACGAGCCCCATTTTTAATCCTTTAACGGAAATTATTTATAAATTTCGACAAGTAGAACAATGAATGGAACAGGTAGACTGTTGAAATCATTGTATATATTGCTTCTAAATAGTCTAAGAAACATATATGCAAAGCGTCCAAACAGTACAATTCGCCAATTATTTGTTCTTCAAGTTTAAGTGAACAACGAGCCCCATTGTTAATCCTTTAAAGGAAATTATTTGTAACTTTCGACAAGTAGAACAATGAATGGAACAGGTAGACGGTTGAAATCTTTGTATATATTGCTTCTATATAGTATAAGAAACATATATGCAATGCATCCAAACAGTACCAGTCGCCAATTTTTTGTTCTTCATGTTTAAGTGAACAACGAGCCCAATTGATAATCATGAAACGGAAATTATTTGTAACTTTCGGCAAGTAGAACAATGATTGGAACAGGTAGACGGTTGTAATCATTGTATATATTGCTTCTATATAGTCTAAGAAACATATATGCAAAGCGTCCAAACAGTACAATTCGCCAATTATTTGATCTTCAAGTTTAAGTGAACTACGAGCCCCATTGTTAGTACTTTAACGGAAATTGTTTGTAATTTGCGACAAGTAGAACAATGAATGGAACAGGTAGACTGTTGAAATCATTGTATATATTGCTTCTAAATAGTCTAAGAAACATATATGCAAAGCGTCCAAACAGTACAATTCGCCAATTATTTGTTCTTCAAGTTTAAGTGAACAACGAGCCCCATTGTTAATCCTTTAAAGGAAATTATTTGTAACTTTCGACAAGTAGAACAATGAATGGAACAGGTAGACGGTTGAAATCTTTGTATTTATTGCTTCTATATAGTATAAGAAACATATATGCATAGCATCCAAACAGTACAATTCGCCAATTTTTTGTTCTTCAAGTTTAAGTGAACAATGAGCCCCAATGGTTAATCCTTTATTGGAAATTATTTGTAACATTTGGCAAGTAGAACAATGAATGAATCAGGTAGACGGTTGAAATCATTGTATATGTTGCTTCTATATAATCTACGAAACATATATGCAAAGCATCCAAACAGCACAATTCGCCAATTTTTTTTTCTTCAAGTTTAAGTGACCAATGAGCCCAAATGGTTAATCCGTTATCGGAAATTATTTGTAACTTTCGACAAGTAGAACAATGATTGGAACAGGTAGACGGTTGTAATCATTGTATATATTGCTTCTATATAGTCTAAGAAACATATATGCAAAGCATCCAAACAGCACAATTCGCCAATTTTTTGTTCTTCAAGTTTAAGTAAACTACGATCCCCATTGTTAATCCCTTAACGGAAATTATTTGTAACTTTCGACAAGTAGAACAATGAATGGAACAGGTAGACGGTTGAAATCCTTGTATATATTGCGTCTATATAATCTAAGAAACATATATGCAAAGCATCCAAACAGTACCATTCGCCAATTTTTTGTTCTTCAAGGTTAAGTGAACTACGAGCCCCAATGTTAATCCTTTAAAGGAAATTTTTTGTAATTTTCGACAAGTAGAACAATGAATGGAACAGGTAGACGGTTGAAATCTTTCTATATATTGCTTCTATATAATCTAAGAAACATATATGCAAAGCATGCAAACAGTACCATTCGCCAATTTTTTGTTCTTCAAGTTTAAGTGAACAACGAGCCCCATTGTTAATACTTTAACGGAAATTATTTGTAATTTTCGACAAGTAGAACAATGAATGGAACACGTAGACGGTTGAAATCTTTGTATATATTGCTTCCATATAGTCTAAGAAACATGTACGCAAAGCATCCAAACAGTACCATTCGCCAATTTTTTGTTCTTCAAGTTTAAGTGAACAATGAGCCCCAATGGTTAATCCTTTATCGGAAATTATTTGTAATTTTCGACAAGTAGAACAATGAATGGATGATGTAGACGGTTGAAATCATTGTATATATTGCTTCTAAATAGTCTAAGAAACACATATGCAAAGCATCCAAACAGTACAATTCGCCAATTTTTTGTTCTTCAAGTTTAAGTGAACAATGAGCCCCAATGGTTAATCCTTTAAAGGAAATTATTTGTAAATTTCGATAAGTAGAACAATGATTGGAACACGTAGACGGTTGAAATCTTTGTATATATTGCTTCCATATAGTCTAAGAAACATGTACGCAAAGCATCCAAACAGTACCATTCGCCAATTTTTTGTTCTTCTAGTTTAAGTGAACAGCGAGCCCCATTGATAATCATGAAATGGAAATTATTTGTAACTTTCTACAAGTAGAACAATGAATAGTACAGGTAGACGGGTGAAATCTTTCTATATATTGCTTCTATATAGTCTAAGAAACATATATGCAAAGCATCCAAACTGTACCATTCGCTAATTTTTTGTTCTTCAAGTTTAAGTGAACTACGAGCCCCATTGTTAATCCTTTAACGGAAATTATTTATAAATTTCGACAAGTAGAACAATGAATGGAACAGGTAGACTGTTGAAATCATTGTATATATTGCTTCTAAATAGTCTAAGAAACATATATGCAAAGCGTCCAAACAGTACAATTCGCCAATTATTTGTTCTTCAAGTTTAAGTGAACAACGAGCATCATTGTTAATCCTTTAAAGGAAATTATTTGTAACTTTCGACAAGTAGAACAATGAATGGAACAGGTAGACGGTTGAAATCTTTGTATATATTGCTTCTATATAGTCTAAGAAACATATATGCAAAGCATCCAAACAGTACAATTCGCCAATTCTTTGTTCTTCAAGTTTAAGTGAACAATGAGCCCCAATGGTTAATCCTTTATCGGAAATTATTTGTAACATTCGGCAAGTAGAACAATGAATGGAACAGGTAGACGGTTGAAATCTTTGTATATATTGCTTCCATATAGTCTAAGAAACATATATGCAAAGCATCCAAACAGTACAATTCGCCAATTCTTTGTTCTTCAAGTTTAAGTGAACAATGAGCCCCAATGGTTAATCCTTTATCGGAAATTATTTGTAACATTCGGCAAGTAGAACAATGAATGGAACAGGTAGACGGTTGAAATCTTTGTATATATTGCTTCTATATAGTCTAAGAAACATATATGCAAAGCATCCAAACAGTACAATTCGTCAATTTTTAGTTCTTCAAGTTTAAGTGAACAATGAGCCCCAATGGTTAATCCTTTATCGGTAATTATTTGTAACTTTCGACAAGTAGAACAATGAATGGATCAGGTAGACGGTTGAAATCATTGTATATATTGCTTCTACATAATCTACGAAACATATATGCAAAGCATCCAAACAGTACAATTCGCCAATTTTTTGTTCTTCAAGTTTAAGTGAACAATGAGCCCCAATGGTTAATCCTTTATCGGAAATTATTTGTAATTTTCGACAAGTAGAAGAATGAATGGAACAGGTAGACGGTTGAAATCTTTGTATATGTTGCTTCTATATTGTCTAAGAAACCTATATGCAAAGCATCTAAACAGTAACAATCGCCAATTTTTTGATCTTCAAGTTTAAGTGAACAGCGAGCCCCATTGATAATCATGAAATGGAAATTATTTGTAACTTTCTACAAGTAGAACAATGAATAGTACAGGTAGACGGGTGAAATCTTTCTATATATTGCTTCTATATAGTCTAAGAAACATATATGCAAAGCATCCAAACTGTACCATTCGTTAATTTTTTGTTCTTCAAGTTTAAGTGAACTACGAGCCCCATTGTTAATCCTTTAACGGAAATTATTTATAAATTTCGACAAGTAGAACAATGAATGGAACAGTTAGACTGTTGAAATCATTGTATATATTGCTTCCAAATAGTCTAAGAAACATATATGCAAAGCGTCCAAACAGTACAATTCGCCAATTATTTGTTCTTCAAGTTTAAGTGAACAATGAGCCCCAATGGTTAATCCTTTATCGGTAATTATTTGTAACTTCCGACAAGTAGAACAATGAATGGAACAGGTAGACGGTTGAAATCCTTGTATATATTGCGTCTATATAATCTAAGAAACATATATGCAAAGCATCCAAACAGTACCATTCGCCAATTTTTTGTTCTTCAACTTTAAGTGAACTACGAGCCCCATTGTTAATCCTTTAAAGGAAATTATTTGTAAATTTCGACAAGTAGAACAATGAATGGAACAGGTAGACTGTTGAAATCATTGTATATATTGCTTCTATATAGTCTAAGAAACATATATGCAAATCGTCCAAACAGTACAATTCGCCAATTATTTGATCTTCAAGTTTAAGTACACTACGATCCCCATTGTTAGTCCTTTAAAGGAAATTATTTGTAAATTTCGCCAAGTAGAACAATGAATGGTACAGGTAGCCGGATGAAATCAATGTATATATTGCTTCTATATAATCTAAGAAACATATATGCAAAGCGTCCAAACAGTACAATTCGCCAATTATTTGATCTTCAAGTTTAAGTGAACTACGAGCCCCATTGTTAGAACTTTAATGGAAATTATTTGTAACTTGCGACAAGTAGAACAATGAATGGAACAGGTAGCCGGTTGAAATCTTTGTATATATTGCTTCTATATAGTCTAAGAAACATATATGCAAAGCATCCAAACAGTACCATTCGCCAATTTTTTGTTCTTCAAGTATAAGTGAACAATGAGCCCCAGTGGTTAATCCCTTATCGGTAATTATTTGTAACTTTCGACAAGTAGAACAATGAATGGATGATGTAGACGGTTGAAATCATTGTATATATTGCTTCTAAATAGTCTAAGAAACACATATGCAAAGCATCCAAACAGTACAATTCGCCAATTTTTTGTTCTTCAAGTTTAAGTGAACAATGAGCCCCAATGGTTAATCCTTTAAAGGAAATTATTTGTAAATTTCGATAAGTAGAACAATGATTGGAACACGTAGACGGTTGAAATCTTTGTATATATTGCTTCCATATAGTCTAAGAAACATGTACGCAAAGCATCCAAACAGTACCATTCGCCAATTTTTTGTTCTTCAAGTTTAAGTGAACAGCAAGCCCCATTGATAATCATGAAATGGAAATTATTTGTAACTTTCTACAAGTAGAACAATGAATAGTACAGGTAGACGGGTGAAATCTTTCTATATATTGCTTCTATATAGTCTATGAAACATATATGCAAAGCATCCAAACTGTACCATTCGCTAATTTTTTGTTCTTCAAGTTTAAGTGAACTACGAGCCCCATTTTTAATCCTTTAACGGAAATTATTTATAAATTTCGACAAGTAGAACAATGAATGGAACAGGTAGACTGTTGAAATCATTGTATATATTGCTTCTAAATAGTCTAAGAAACATATATGCAAAGCGTCCAAACAGTACAATTCGCCAATTATTTGTTCTTCAAGTTTAAGTGAACAACGAGCCCCATTGTTAATCCTTTAAAGGAAATTATTTGTAACTTTCGACAAGTAGAACAATGAATGGAACAGGTAGACGGTTGAAATCTTTGTATATATTGCTTCTATATAGTATAAGAAACATATATGCAACGCATCCAAACAGTACCAGTCGCCAATTTTTTGTTCTTCATGTTTAAGTGAACAACGAGCCCAATTGATAATCATGAAACGGAAATTATTTGTAACTTTCGGCAAGTAGAACAATGATTGGAACAGGTAGACGGTTGTAATCATTGTATATATTGCTTCTATATAGTCTAAGAAACATATATGCAAAGCGTCCAAACAGTACAATTCGCCAATTATTTGATCTTCAAGTTTAAGTGAACTACGAGCCCCATTGTTAGTACTTTAACGGAAATTGTTTGTAATTTGCGACAAGTAGAACAATGAATGGAACAGGTAGACTGTTGAAATCATTGTATATATTGCTTCTAAATAGTCTAAGAAACATATATGCAAAGCGTCCAAACAGTACAATTCGCCAATTATTTGTTCTTCAAGTTTAAGTGAACAACGAGCCCCATTGTTAATCCTTTAAAGGAAATTATTTGTAACTTTCGACAAGTAGAACAATGAATGGAACAGGTAGACGGTTGAAATCTTTGTATTTATTGCTTCTATATAGTATAAGAAACATATATGCATAGCATCCAAACAGTACAATTCGCCAATTTTTTGTTCTTCAAGTTTAAGTGAACAATGAGCCCCAATGGTTAATCCTTTATTGGAAATTATTTGTAACATTTGGCAAGTAGAACAATGAATGAATCAGGTAGACGGTTGAAATCATTGTATATGTTGCTTCTATATAATCTACGAAACATATATGCAAAGCATCCAAACAGCACAATTCGCCAATTTTTTGTTCTTCAAGTTTAAGTGAACAGCGAGCCCCATTGATAATCATGAAATGGAAATTATTTGTAACTTTCTACAAGTAGAACAATGAATAGTACAGGTAGACGGGTGAAATCTTTCTATATATTGCTTCTATATAGTCTAAGAAACATATATGCAAAGCATCCAAACAGCACAATTCGCCAATTTTTTGTTCTTCAAGTTTAAGTAAACTACGATCCCCATTGTTAATCCCTTAACGGAAATTATTTGTAACTTTCGACAAGTAGAACAATGAATGGAACAGGTAGACGGTTGAAATCCTTGTATATATTGCGTCTATATAATCTAAGAAACATATATGCAAAGCATCCAAACAGTACCATTCGCCAATTTTTTGTTCTTCAAGGTTAAGTGAACTACGAGCCCCAATGTTAATCCTTTAAAGGAAATTTTTTGTAATTTTCGACAAGTAGAACAATGAATGGAACAGGTAGACGGTTGAAATCTTTCTATATATTGCTTCTATATAATCTAAGAAACATATATGCAAAGCATGCAAACAGTACCATTCGCCAATTTTTTGTTCTTCAAGTTTAAGTGAACAACGAGCCCCATTGTTAATACTTTAACGGAAATTATTTGTAATTTTCGACAAGTAGAACAATGAATGGAACACGTAGACGGTTGAAATCTTTGTATATATTGCTTCCATATAGTCTAAGAAACATGTACGCAAAGCATCCAAACAGTACCATTCGCCAATTTTTTGTTCTTCAAGTTTAAGTGAACAATGAGCCCCAATGGTTAATCCTTTATCGGAAATTATTTGTAATTTTCGACAAGTAGAACAATGAATGGATGATGTAGACGGTTGAAATCATTGTATATATTGCTTCTAAATAGTCTAAGAAACACATATGCAAAGCATCCAAACAGTACAATTCGCCAATTTTTTGTTCTTCAAGTTTAAGTGAACAATGAGCCCCAATGGTTAATCCTTTAAAGGAAATTATTTGTAAATTTCGATAAGTAGAACAATGATTGGAACACGTAGACGGTTGAAATCTTTGTATATATTGCTTCCATATAGTCTAAGAAACATGTACGCAAAGCATCCAAACAGTACCATTCGCCAATTTTTTGTTCTTCTAGTTTAAGTGAACAGCGAGCCCCATTGATAATCATGAAATGGAAATTATTTGTAACTTTCTACAAGTAGAACAATGAATAGTACAGGTAGACGGGTGAAATCTTTCTATATATTGCTTCTATATAGTCTAAGAAACATATATGCAAAGCATCCAAACTGTACCATTCGCTAATTTTTTGTTCTTCAAGTTTAAGTGAACTACGAGCCCCATTGTTAATCCTTTAACGGAAATTATTTATAAATTTCGACAAGTAGAACAATGAATGGAACAGGTAGACTGTTGAAATCATTATATATATTGCTTCTAAATAGTCTAAGAAACATATATGCAAAGCGTCCAAACAGTACAATTCGCCAATTATTTGTTCTTCAAGTTTAAGTGAACAACGAGCATCATTGTTAATCCTTTAAAGGAAATTATTTGTAACTTTCGACAAGTAGAACAATGAATGGAACAGGTAGACGGTTGAAATCTTTGTATATATTGCTTCTATATAGTCTAAGAAACATATATGCAAAGCATCCAAACAGTAAAATTCGCCAATTTTTTGTTCTTCAAGTTTAAGTGAACAATGAGCCCCAATGGTTAATCCTTTAAAGGAAATTATTTGTAAATTTCGATAAGTAGAACAATGATTGGAACACGTAGACGGTTGAAATCTTTGTATATATTGCTTCCATATAGTCTAAGAAACATGTACGCAAAGCATCCAAACAGTACCATTCGCCAATTTTTTGTTCTTCAAGTTTAAGTAAACAACGAGCCCCATTGATAATCATGAAACGGAAATTATTTGTAACTTTTTACAAGTAGAACAATGAATAGAACAAGTAGACGGTTGAAATCTTTGTATATGTTGCTTCTATATTGTCTAAGAAACCTATATGCAAAGCATCTAAACAGTAACAATCGCCAATTTTTTGATCTTCAAGTTTAAGTGAACAGCGAGCCCCATTGATAATCATGCAATGGAATTATTTCTAACTTTCTACAAGTAGAACAATGAATAGTACAGGTAGACGGGTGAAATCTTTCTATATATTGCTTCTAAATAGTCTAAGAAACATATATGCAAATCATCCAAACAGTACAATTCGCCAATTTTTTGTTCTTCAAGTTTAAGTGAACTACGAGCCCCATTGTTAATCCTTTAAAGGAAATTGTTTGTAAATTTCGACAAGTAGAACAATGATTTGATCAGGTAGACGGTTGAAATCATTGTATATATTGCTTCTATATAATCTACGAAACATATATGCAAAGCATCCAAACAGTACAATTCGCCATTTTTTTGTTCTTCAAGTTTAAGTGAACTACGAGCCCCATTGTTAATCCTTTAACGGAAATTAATTGTAACTTTCTACAAGTAGAACAATGATTGGAACACGTAGACGGTTGAAATCTTTGTATATATTGCTTCCATATAGTCTAAGAAACATATATGCAAAGCATCCAAACAGTACAATTCGCCAATTCTTTGTTCTTCAAGTTTAAGTGAACAATGAGCCCCAATGGTTAATCCTTTATCGGAAATTATTTGTAACATTCGGCAAGTAGAACAAAGAATGGAACAGGTAGACGGTTGAAATCTTTGTATATATTGCTTCTATATAGTCTAAGAAACATATATGCAAAGCATCCAAACAGTACAATTCGTCAATTTTTAGTTCTTCAAGTTTAAGTGAACAATGAGCCCCAATGGTTAATCCTTTATCGGTAATTATTTGTAACTTTCGACAAGTAGAACAATGAATGGATCAGGTAGACGGTTGAAATCATTGTATATATTGCTTCTACATAATCTACGAAACATATATGCAAAGCATCCAAACAGTACAATTCGCCAATTTTTTGTTCTTCAAGTTTAAGTGAACAATGAGCCCCAATGGTTAATCCTTTATCGGAAATTATTTGTAATTTTCGACAAGTAGAAGAATGAATGGAACAGGTAGACGGTTGAAATCTTTGTATATGTTGCTTCTATATTGTCTAAGAAACCTATATGCAAAGCATCTAAACAGTAACAATCGCCAATTTTTTGATCTTCAAGTTTAAGTGAACAGCGAGCCCCATTGATAATCATGAAATGGAAATTATTTGTAACTTTCTACAAGTAGAACAATGAATAGTACAGGTAGACGGGTGAAATCTTTCTATATATTGCTTCTATATAGTCTAAGAAACATATATGCAAAGCATCCAAACTGTACCATTCGTTAATTTTTTGTTCTTCAAGTTTAAGTGAACTACGAGCCCCATTGTTAATCCTTTAACGGAAATTATTTATAAATTTCGACAAGTAGAACAATGAATGGAACAGGTAGACTGTTGAAATCATTGTATATATTGCTTCCAAATAGTCTAAGAAACATATATGCAAAGCGTCCAAACAGTACAATTCGCCAATTATTTGTTCTTCAAGTTTAAGTGAACAATGAGCCCCAATGGTTAATCCTTTATCGGTAATTATTTGTAACTTCCGACAAGTAGAACAATGAATGGAACAGGTAGACGGTTGAAATCCTTGTATATATTGCGTCTATATAATCTAAGAAACATATATGCAAAGCATCCAAACAGTACCATTCGCCAATTTTTTGTTCTTCAACTTTAAGTGAACTACGAGCCCCATTGTTAATCCTTTAAAGGAAATTATTTGTAAATTTCGACAAGTAGAACAATGAATGGAACAGGTAGACTGTTGAAATCATTGTATATATTGCTTCTATATAGTCTAAGAAACATATATGCAAATCGTCCAAACAGTACAATTCGCCAATTATTTGATCTTCAAGTTTAAGTACACTACGATCCCCATTGTTAGTCCTTTAAAGGAAATTATTTGTAAATTTCGCCAAGTAGAACAATGAATGGTACAGGTAGCCGGATGAAATCAATGTATATATTGCTTCTATATAATCTAAGAAACATATATGCAAAGCGTCCAAACAGTACAATTCGCCAATTATTTGATCTTCAAGTTTAAGTGAACTACGAGCCCCATTGTTAGAACTTTAATGGAAATTATTTGTAACTTGCGACAAGTAGAACAATGAATGGAACAGGTAGCCGGTTGAAATCTTTGTATATATTGCTTCTATATAGTCTAAGAAACATATATGCAAAGCATCCAAACAGTACCATTCGCCAATTTTTTGTTCTTCAAGTATAAGTGAACAATGAGCCCCAATGGTTAATCCTTTATCGGAAATTATTTGTAATTTTCGACAAGTAGAACAATGAATGGAACAGGTAGACGGTTGAAATCTTTGTATATATTGCTTCTATATAATCTAAGAAACATATATGCAAAGCATGCAAACAGTACCATTCGCCAATTTTTTGTTCTTCAAGTTTAAGTGAACAACGAGCCCAATTGATAATCATGAAACGGAAATTATTTGTAACTTTCGGCAAGTAGAACAATGATTGGAACAGGTAGACGGTTGAAATCATTGTATATATTGCTTCTATATAGTCTAAGAAACATATATGCAAAGCGTCCAAACAGTACAATTCGCCAATTATTTGATCTTCAAGTTTAAGTGAACTACGAGCCCCATTGTTAGTACTTTAACGGAAATTGTTTGTAAATTGCGACAAGTAGAACAATGAATGAAACAGTTAGACGGTTGAAATCCTTGTATATATTGCGTCTATATAATCTAAGAAACATATATGCAAAGCATCCAAACAGTACCATTCGCCAATTTTTTGTTCTTCAAGTTTAAGTGAACTACGAGCCCCATTGTTAATCCTTTAAAGGAAATTATTTGTAAATTTCGACAAGTAGGACAATGAATGGAACAGGTAGACTGTTGAAATCATTGTATATATTGCTTCTATATAGTCTAAGAAACATATATGCAAATCGTCCAAACAGTACAATTCGCCAATTATTTGATCTTCAAGTTTAAGTGAACTACGAGCCCCATTGTTAATACTTTAACGGAAATTATTTGTAATTTTCGACAAGTAGAACAATGAATGGATGATGTAGACGGTTGAACTCATTGTATATATTGCTTCTATATAGTCTACGAAACATATATGCAAAGCATCCAAACAGTACAATTCGCCAATTTTTTGTTCTTCAAGTTTAAGTGAACTACGAGCCCCATTGTTAATCCTTTAGCGGAAATTAATTGTAACTTTCTACAAGTAGAACAATGAGTGGAACAGGTAGACGGTTGAAATCAATGTATATATTGCTTCTATATAGTCTAAGATACATATATGCAAAGCATCCAAACAGTGCCATTCGCCAATTTTTTGTTCTTCAAGTTTAAGTGAACAATGAGCCCCAATGGTTAATCCTTTATCGGAAATTATTTGTAATTTTCGCCAAGTAGAACAATGAATGGAACAGGTAGACGGTTGAAATCTTTGTATGTATTGCTTCTATATAGTCTAAGAAACATATATGCAAAGCATCCAAACAGTGCCATTCGCCAATATATTGTTCTTCAAGTTTAAGTGAACAATGAGCCCCATTGTTAATCCTTTAAAGGAAATTATTTGTAACTTTCGACAAGTAGAACAATGGATGGAACAGGTAGACGGTTGAAATCTTTGTATGTATTGCTTCTATATAGTCTAAGAAACATATATGCAAAGCATCCAAACAGTACAATTCCCCAATTTATTGTTCTTCAAGTTTAAGTGAACAACGAGCCCCATTGTTAATCCTTTAAAGGAAATTATTTGTAAATTTCGACAAGTAGAACAATGATTGGAACACGTAGACGGTTGAAATCTTTGTATATATTGCTTCCATATAGTCTAAGAAACATGTACGCAAAGCATCCAAACAGTACAATTCGCCAATTTTTTGTTCTTCAAGTTTAAGTAAACTATGATCTCCATTGTTAATCCCTTAACGGAAATTATTTGTAACTTTCGACAAGTAGAACAATGAATGGAACAGGTAGACGGTTGAAATCTTTGTATATATTGCTTCTATATAGTCTAAGAAACATATATGCAAAGCATCCAAACAATACAATTCGCCAATTATTTGATCTTCAAGTTTAAGTGAACTACGAGCCCCAATGGTTAATCCTTTATCGGAAATTATTTGTAATTTTAGCCAAGTAGAACAATGAATGGAACAGGTAGACGGTTGAAATCTTTGTATATATTGCTTCTATATAGTATAAGAAACATATATGCAAAGCATCCAAACAGTCCAATTCGCCAATTTTTTGGTCTTCAGGTTTAAGTGAACTACGAGCCCCATTGTTAATCCTTTAACGGAAATTATTTGTAACTTGCGACAAGTAGAACAATGAACGGAACAGTTAGCCGGTTGAAATCTTTGTATATATTGCTTCTATATAGTCTAAGAAACATATATGCAAAGCATCCAAACAGTACAATTCGCCAATTTTTTGTTCTTCAAGTTTAAGTAAACTACGATCCCCATTGTTAATCCCTTAACGGAAATTATTTGTAACTTTCGACAAGTAGAACAATGAATGGAACAGGTAGACGGTTGAAATCCTTGTATATATTGCGTCTATATAATCTAAGAAACATATATGCAAAGCATCCAAACAGTACCATTCGCCAATTTTTTGTTCTTCAAGTTTAAGTGAACTACGAGCCCCATTGTTAATCCTTTAAAGGAAATTATTTGTAAATTTCGACAAGTAGAACAATGACTGGAACACGTAGACGGTTGAAATCTTTGTATATATTGCTTCCCTATAGTCTAAGAAACATGTACGCAAAGCATCCAAACAGTACAATTCGCCAATTTTTTGTTCTTCATGTTTAAGTGAACAATGAGCCCCAATGGTTAATCCTTTATCGGAAATTATTTGTAATTTTCGACAAGTAGAACAATGAATGGAGCAGGTAGACTGTTGAAATCATTGTATATATTGCTTCTATATAGTCTAAGAAACATATATGCAAATCGTCCAAACAGTACAATTCGCCAATTATTTGATCTTCAAGTTTAAGTGAACTACGAGCCCCATTGTTAATACTTTAACGGAAATTATTTGTAATTTTCGACAAGTAGAACAATGAATGGAACAGGTAGACGGTTGAAATCTTTCTATATATTGCTTCTATATAATCTAAGAAACATATATGCAAAGCATGCAAACAGTACCATTCGCCAATTTTTTGTTCTTCAAGTTTAAGTGAACAACGAGCCCAATTGATAATCATGAAACGGAAATTATTTGTAACTTTCGGCAAGTAGAACAATGATTGGAACAGGTAGACGGTTGAAATCATTGTATATATTGCTTCTATATAGTCTAAGAAACATATATGCAAAGCGTCCAAACAGTACAATTCGCCAATTATTTGATCTTCAAGTTTAAGTGAACTACGAGCCCCATTGTTAGTACTTTAACGGAAATTATTTGTAACTTGTGACAAGTAGAACAATGAATGGAACAGTTAGCCGGTTGAAATCTTTGTATATATTGCTTCTATATAGTCTAAGAAACATATATGCAAAGCATCCAAACAGTACAATTCGCCAATTTTTTGTTCTTCAAGTTTAAGTGAACAATGAGCCCCAATGGTTAATCCTTTATCGGTAATTATTTGCAACTTTCGACAAGTAGAACATTGAATGGAACAGGTAGACGGTTGAAATCCTTGTATATATTGCGTCTATATAATCTAAGAAACATATATGCAAAGCATCCAAACAGTCCAATTCGCCAATTTTTTGTTCTTCAGGTTTAAGTGAACTACGAGCCCCATTGTTAATCCTTTAACGGAAATTATTTGTAACTTGCGACAAGTAGAACAATGAACGGAACAGTTAGCCGGTTGAAATCTTTGTATATATTGCTTCTATATAGTCTAAGAAACATATATGCAAAGCATCCAAACAGTACAATTCGCCAATTTTTTGTTCTTCAAGTTTAAGTAAACTACGATCCCCATTGTTAATCCCTTAACGGAAATTATTTGTAACTTTCGACAAGTAGAACAATGAATGGAACAGGTAGACGGTTGAAATCCTTGTATATATTGCGTCTATATAATCTAAGAAACATATATGCAAAGCATCCAAACAGTACCATTCGCCAATTTTTTGTTCTTCAAGTTTAAGTGAACTACGAGCCCCATTGTTAATCCTTTAAAGGAAATTATTTGTAAATTTCGACAAGTAGAACAATGACTGGAACACGTAGACGGTTGAAATCTTTGTATATATTGCTTCCCTATAGTCTAAGAAACATGTACGCAAAGCATCCAAACAGTACAATTCGCCAATTTTTTGTTCTTCATGTTTAAGTGAACAATGAGCCCCAATGGTTAATCCTTTATCGGAAATTATTTGTAATTTTCGACAAGTAGAACAATGAATGGAGCAGGTAGACGGTTGAAATCTTTGTATGTATTGCTTCTATATAGTCTAAGAAACATATATGCAAAGCATCCAAACAGTGCCATTCGCCAATTTTTTGTTCTTCAAGTTTAAGTGAACAATGAGCCCCAATGGTTAATCCTTTATCGGAAATTATTTGTAATTTTCGACAAGTAGAACAATGAATGGATGATGTAGACGGCTGAAATCATTGTATATATTGCTTCTAAATAGTCTAAGAAACACATATGCAAAGCATCCAAACAGTACAATTCGCCAATTTTTTGTTTTTCAAGTTTAAGTGAACTACGAGCCCCATTGTTAATCCTTTAACGGAAATTATTTGTAACTTTCGACAAGTAGAACAATGATTGGAACACGTAGACGGTTGAAATCTTTGTATATATTTCTTCCATATAGTCTAAGAAACATATATGCAAAGCATCCAAACAGTACCATTCGCCAATTTTTTGTTCTTCAAGTTTAAGTGAACAATGAGCCCCAATGGTTAATCCTTTATCGGAAATTATTTGTAATTTTCGACAAGTAGAACAATGACTGGAACTGGTAGACGGTTGAAATCTTTTTATATATTGCTTCTATATAGTCTAAGAAACATATATGCAAAGCATCCAAACAGTACCAGTCGCCAATTTTTTGTTCTTCAAGTTTAAGTGAACAACGAGGCCCATTGATAATCATGAAACGGAAATTATTTGTAACTTTCGACAAGAAGAACAATGAATAGTACAGGTAGACGGGTGAAATCTTTCTATATATTGCTTCTATATAGTCTAAGAAACATATATGCAAAGCATCCAAACTGTACCATTCGCTAATTTTTTGTTCTTCAAGTTTAAGTGAACTACGAGCCCCATTGTTAATCCTTTAACGGAAATTATTTGTAATTTTCGACAAGTAGAACAATGAATGGAGCAGGTAGACTGTTGAAATCATTGTATATATTGCTTCTATATAGTCTAAGAAACATATATGCAAATCGTCCAAACAGTACAATTCGCCAATTATTTGATCTTCAAGTTTAAGTGAACTACGAGCCCCATTGTTAATACTTTAACGGAAATTATTTGGAACTTTCGACAAGTAGAACAATGAATGGAACAGGTAGACGGTTGAAATCTTTCTATATATTGCTTCTATATAATCTAAGAAACATATATGCAAAGCATGCAAACAGTACCATTCGCCAATTTTTTGTTCTTCAAGTTTAAGTGAACAACGAGCCCAATTGATAATCATGAAACGGAAATTATTTGTAACTTTCGGCAAGTAGAACAATGATTGGAACAGGTAGACGGTTGAAATCATTGTATATATTGCTTCTATATAGTCTAAGAAACATATATGCAAAGCGTCCAAACAGTACAATTCGCCAATTATTTGATCTTCAAGTTTAAGTGAACTACGAGCCCCATTGTTAATACTTTAACGGAAATTATTTGTAATTTTCGACAAGTAGAACAATGAATGGAACAGGTAGACGGTTGAAATCTTTGTATATATTGCTTCTATATAGTCTAAGAAACATGTACGCAAAGCATCCAAACAGTACCATTCGCCAATTTTTTGTTCTTCAAGTTTAAGTGAACATTGAGCCCCAATGGTTAATCCTTTATCGGAAATTACTTGTAATTTTCGACAAGTAGAACAATGAATGGAAAAGGTAGACGGTTGAAATCTTTGTATATATTGCTTCTATATAGTCTAAGAAACATATATGCAAAGCATCCAAACAGTACCATTCGCCAATTTTTTGTTCTTCAAGTTTAAGTGAACTGCGAGCCCCATTGTTAATCCTTTAAAGGAAATTATTTGTAAATTTCGACAAGTAGAACAATGAATGGAACAGGTAGACTGTTGAAATCATTGTATATATTGCTTCTATATAGTCTAAGAAACATATATGCAAAGCATCCAAACAGTACAATTCGCCAATTTTTTGTTCTTCAAGTTTAAGTGAACAATGAGCCCCAATGGTTAATCCTTTATCGGTAATTATTTGTAACTTTCGACAAGTAGAACAATGAATGGAACAGGTAGACGGTTGAAATCCTTGTATATATTGCTTTCATATAGTCTAAGAAACATGTACGCAAAGCATCCAAACAGTACCATTCGCCAATTTTTTGTCCTTCAAGTTTAAGTGAACAATGAGCCCCATTGTTAATCCTTTATCGGAAATTATTTGTAACTTTCGACAAGTAGAACAATGAATGGAACAGGTAGACGGTTGAAATCTTTGTATATATTGCTTCTATATAGTCTAAGAAACATATATGCAAAGCATCCAAACAGTACAATTCGCCAATTTTTTGTTCTTCAAGTTTAAGTAAACTACGATCCCCATTGTTAATCCCTTAACGGAAATTATTTGTAACTTTCGACAAGTAGAACAATGAATGGAACAGGTAGACGGTTGAAATCATTGTATATATTGCTTCTATATAGTCTAAGAAACATATATGCAAAGCATCCAAACAGTACCATTCGCCAATTTTTTGTTCTTCAAGTTTAAGTGAACAACGAGCCCCATTGTTAATCCTTTAAAGGAAATTATTTGTATCTTTCGACAAGTAGAACAGTGAATGGAACAGGTAGACGGTTTAAATCTTTGTATATATTGCTTCTATATAGTCTAAGAAACATATATGCAAAGCATCCAAACAGTACTATTCGCCAATTTTTTGTTCTTCAAGTTTAAGTGAACAATGAGCCCCAATGGTTAATCCTTTATCGGAAATTATTTGTAACATTCGGCAAGTAGAACAATGAATGGAACAGGTAGACGGTTGAAATCTTTGCATATATTGCTTCTATATAGTCTAAGAAACATATATGCAAAGCATCCAAACAGTACAATTCGTCAATTTTTAGTTCTTCAAGTTTAAGTGAACAATGAGCCCCAATGGTTAATCCCTTATCGGTAATTATTTGTAACTTTCGACAAGTAGAACAATGAATGGATCAGGTAGACGTTTGAAATCATTGTATATATTGCTTCTATATAATCTACGAAACATATATGCAAAGCATCCAAAAAGTACAATTCGCCAATTTTTTGTTCTTCAAGTTTAAGTGAACAGCGAGCCCCATTGATAATCATGAAATGGAAATTATTTGTAACTTTCTACAAGTAGAACAATGAATAGTACAGGTAGACGGGTGAAATCTTTCTATATATTGCTTCTATATAGTCTATGAAACATATATGCAAAGCATCCAAACTGTACCATTCGCTAATTTTTTGTTCTTCAAGTTTAAGTGAACTACGAGCCCCATTGTTAATCCTTTAAAGGAAATTATTTGTAAATTTCGACAAGTAGAACAGTGATTGGAACAGGTAGACGGTTGAAATATTTGTATAAATTGCTTCTATATAGTCTAAGAAACATATATGCAAAGAATCCAAACAGTACCATACGCCAATTTATTGTTCTTCAAGTTTAAGTGAACAACGAGCCCCATTGTTAATCCTTAAAGGAAATTATTTGTAAATTTCGTCAAGTAGAACAATGAATGGAACAGGTAGACGGTTTAAATCTTTGTATATATTGCTTCTATATAGTCTATGAAACATATATGCAAAGCATCCAAACAGTACAATTCGCGAATTTATTGTTCTTCAAGTTTAAGTGAACAACGAGCCCCATTGATAATCATGAAAGGGAAATTATTTGTAAATTTCGACAAGTAGAACAATGAATGTATCAGGTAGACGGTTGAAATCATTGTATATATTGCTTCTATATAGCCTACGAAACATATATGCAAAGCATCCAAACAGTACAATTCGCCAATTTTTTGTTCTTCAAGTTTAAGTGAACTACGAGCCCCATTGTTAATCCCTTAACGGAAATTAATTGTAACTTTCTACAAGTAGAACAATGATTGGAACACGCAGACGGTTGAAATCTTTGTATATATTTCTTCCATATAGTCTAAGAAACAAATACGCAAAGCATCCAAACAGTACCATTCGCCAATTTTTTGTTCTTCAAGTTTAAGTGAACTACGAGCCCCATTGTTAATACTTTAAAGGAAATTATTTGTAAATTTCGACAAGTAGAACAATGAATGGATCATGTAGACGGTTGAAATCATTGTATATATTGCTTCTATATAGTCTACGAAACATATATGCAAAGCATCCAAACAGTACAATTCGCCAATTTTTTGTTCTTCAAGTTTAAGTGAACTACGAGCCCCATTGTTAATCATTTAAAGGAAATTATTTGTAAATTTCGGAAAGTAGCACAATGAATGGAATAGGTAGACGGTTGAAAACATTGTATATATTGCTTCTATATAGTCTAAGAAACATATATGCAAAGCATCCAAACAGTACAATGCGCCAATTTTTTGTTCTTCAAGTTTAAGTGAACTACGAGCCCCATTGTTAATCATTTAAAGGAAATTATTTGTAAATTTCGGCAAGTAGAACAATGAATAGAATAGGTAGACGGTTGAAAACATTGTATATATTGCTTCCATATAGTCTAAGAAACCTGTACGCAAAGCATCCAAACAGCACCATTAGCCAATTTTTTGTTCTTCAAGTTTAAGTGAACGACGAGCCCCATTGATAATCATGAAACGGAATTTATTTGTAACTTTCTACAAGTAGAACAATGAATGGAACAGGTAGACGGTTGAAATCATTGTATATATTGCTTCCATATAGTCTAAGAAACATATATGCAAAGCATCCAAACAGCACCATTAGCCAATTCTTTGTTCTTCAAGTTTACGTGAACGACGAGCCCCATTGATAATCATGAAACGGAATTTATTTGTAACTTTCTACAAGTAGAACAATGAATGGAACAGTTAGACGGTTGAAATCATTGTATATATTGCTTCCATATAGTCTAAGAAACATATATGCAAAGCATCCAAACAGTACAATTCGCCAATTTTTTGTTTTCCAAGTTTAAGTGAACAATGAGCCCCAATGGTTAATCCTTTATCGGAAATTATTTGTAACTTTCGACAAGTAGAACAATGAATGGAACAGGTAGACGGTTGAAATATTTGTATATATTGTTTCTATATAATATAAGAAACATATATTCAAAGCATCCAAACAGTACGATTCGCCAATTTTTTGTTCTTCAAGTTTAAGTGAACTACGAGCCCCAATGGTTGATCCTTTATCAGAAATTATTTGTAATTTTCGACAAGTAGAATAATGAATGGAACAGGTGGACGGTTGAAATCAATGTATATATTGCTTCTATATAGTCTAAGAAACATATATGCAAAGTATCGAAACAGTACCATTCGCCAATTTTTTGTTCTTCAAGTGTAAGTGAACAACGAGCCCCATTGTTAATCCTTTAAAGGAAATTATTTGTAAATTTCGACAAGTAGAACAATGATTGGAACACGTAGACGGTTGAAATCTTTGTATATATTGCTTCCATATAGTCTAAGAAACATGTACGCAAAGCATCCAAACAGTACCATTCGCCAATTTTTTGTAATTCAAGTTTAAGTGAACAACGAGCCCCATTGTTAATCCTTTAAAGGAATTTATTTGTAACTTTCGACAAGTAGAACAATGAATGGAACAGGTAGACGGTTGAAATCTTTGTATATATTGCTTCTATATAGTCTAAGAAACATATATGCAAAGCATCCAAACAGTACAATTCGCCAATTTTTTGTTCTTCAAGTTTAAGTAAACTACGATCCCCATTGTTAATCCCTTAACGGAAATTATTTGTAACTTTCGACAAGTAGAACAATGAATGGAACAGGTAGACGGTTGAAATCATTGTATATATTGCTTCTATATAGTCTAAGAAACATATATGCAAAGCATCCAAACAGTACCATTCGCCAATTTTTTGTTCTTCAAGTTTAAGTGAACAACGAGCCCCATTGTTAATCCTTTAAAGGAAATTATTTGTATCTTTCGACAAGTAGAACAGTGAATGGAACAGGTAGACGGTTGAAATCTTTGTATATATTGCTTCTATATAGTATAAGAAACATATATGCAACGCATCCAAACAGTATCAGTCGCCAATTTTTTGTTCTTCAAGTTTAAGTGAACAACGAGGCCCTTTGATAATCATGAAACGGAAATTATTTGTAACTTTCGACAAGAAGAACACTGAATAGAACAGGTAGACGGTTGAAATCTTTGTATATGTTGCTTCTATATAGTCTAAGAAACCTATATGCAAAGCATCCAAACAGTACCAGTCGCCAATTTTTTGTTCTTCAAGTTTAAGTGAACTACGAGCCCCATTGTTAATCCTTTAAAGGAAATTATTTGTAAATTTCGACAAGTAGAACAATGAATGGATCATGTAGACGGTTGAAATCTTTGTATATATTGCTTCTATATAATCTAAGAAACATATATGCAAAGCATCCACCGGTACAATTCGCCAATTTTTTGTTCTTCAAGTTTAAGTGAACTCGAGCCCCATTGTTAATCCTTTAAAGGAAATTATTTGTAACTTTCGACAAGTAGAACAGTGAATGGAAAAGGTAGACGGTTGAAATCTTTGTATATATTTCTTCCATATAGTCTAAGAAACAAATACGCAAAGCATCCAAACAGTACCATTCGCCAATTTTTTGTTCTTCAAGTTTAAGTGAACTACGAGCCCCATTGTTAATACTTTAAAGGAAATTATTTGTAAATTTCGACAAGTAGAACAATGAATGGATCATGTAGACGGTTGAAATCATTGTATATATTGCTTCTATATAGTCTACGAAACATATATGCAAAGCATCCAAACAGTACAATTCGCCAATTTTTTGTTCTTCAAGTTTAAGTGAACTACGAGCCCCATTGTTAATCATTTAAAGGAAATTATTTGTAAATTTCGGAAAGTAGCACAATGAATGGAATAGGTAGACGGTTGAAAACATTGTATATATTGCTTCTATATAGTCTAAGAAACATATATGCAAAGCATCCAAACAGTACAATGCGCCAATTTTTTGTTCTTCAAGTTTAAGTGAACTACGAGCCCCATTGTTAATCATTTAAAGGAAATTATTTGTAAATTTCGGCAAGTAGAACAATGAATGGAATAGGTAGACGGTTGAAAACATTGTATATATTGCTTCTATATAGTCTAAGAAACATATATGCAAAGCATCCAAACAGTACAATTCGCCAATTTTTTGTTCTTCAAGTTCAAGTAAACTACGATCCCCATTGTTAATCCCTTAACGGAAATTATTTGTAACTTTCGACAAGTAGAACAGTGAATGGAATAGGTAGACGGTTGAAAACATTGTATATATTGCTTCTATATAGTCTAAGAAACATATATGCAAAGCATCCAAACAGTACAATTCGCCAATTTTTTGTTCTTCAAGTTTAAGTAAACTACGATCCCCATTGTTAATCCCTTAACGGAAATTATTTGTAAATTTCGACAAGTAGAACAGTGAATGGAAAAGGTAGACGGTTGAAATCTTTGTATATATTGCTTCTATATAGTATAAGAAACATATATGCAAAGCATCCAAACAGTACAATTCGCCAATTTTTTGTTCTTCAAGTTTAAGTGAACAATGAGCCCCAATGGTCAATCCGTTATCGGAAATTATTTGTAACTTTCGACAAGTAGAACAAAGAGTGGAACAGGTAGACGGTTGAAATCAATGTATATATTGCTTCTATATAGTCTAAGAAACATATATGCAAAGCATCCAAACAGAACCATTCGCCAATTTTTTGTTCTTCAAGTTTAAGTGAACAATGAGCCCCATTGTTAATCATTTAAAGGAAATTATTTGTAAATTTCGACAAGTAGAACAATGAATGGAACTGGTAGACGGTTGAAATCTTTTTATATATTGCTTCTATATAGTCTAAGAAACATATATGCAACGCATCCAAACAGTACCAGTCGCCAATTTTTTGTTCTTCAAGTTTAAGTGAACAACGAGGCCCATTGATAATCATGAAACGGAAATTATTTGTAACTTTCGACAAGAAGAACAATGAATAGAACAGGTAGACGGTTGAAATCTTTGTATATGTTGCTTCTATATAGTCTAAGAAACCTATATGCAAAGCATCCAAACAGTACCAGTCGCCAATTTTTTGTTCTTCAAGTTTAAGTGAACTACGAGCCCCATTGTTAATCCTTTAAAGGAAATTATTTGTAAATTTCGACAAGTAGAACAATGAATGGATCATGTAGACGGTTGAAATCTTTGTATATATTGCTTCTATATAATCTAAGAAACATATATGCAAAGCATCCAAACAGTACCATTCGCCAATTTTTTGTTCTTCAAGTTTAAGTGAACTACGAGCCCCATTGTTAATCCTTTAAAGGAAATTATTTGTAATTTTCGACAAGCAGAACAATGAATGGAATAGGTAGACGGTTGAAAACATTGTATATATTGCTTCCATATAGTCTAAGAAACATGTACGCAAAGCATCCAAACAGCACCATTAGCCAATTTTTTGTTCTTCAAGTTTAAGTGAACGACGAGCCCCATTGATAATCATGAAACGGAATTTATTTGTAACTTTCTACAAGTAGAACAATGAATGGAACAGGTAGACGGTTGAAATCATTGTATATATTGCTTCCATATAGTCTAAGAAACATATATGCAAAGCATCCAAACAGCACCATTAGCCAATTCTTTGTTCTTCAAGTTTAAGTGAACGACGAGCCCCATTGATAATCATGAAACGGAATTTATTTGTAACTTTCTACAAGTAGAACAATGAATGGAACAGTTAGACGGTTGAAATCATTGTATATATTGCTTCCATATAGTCTAAGAAACATATATGCAAAGCATCCAAACAGTACAATTCGCCAATTTTTTGTTTTCCAAGTTTAAGTGAACAATGAGCCCCAATGGTTAATCCTTTATCGGAAATTATTTGTAACTTTCGACAAGTAGAACAATGAATGGAACAGGTAGACGGTTGAAATATTTGTATATATTGTTTCTATATAATATAAGAAACATATATTCAAAGCATCCAAACAGTACGATTCGCCAATTTTTTGTTCTTCAAGTTTAAGTGAACTACGAGCCCCAATGGTTGATCCTTTATCAGAAATTATTTGTAATTTTCGACAAGTAGAATAATGAATGGAACAGGTGGACGGTTGAAATCAATGTATATATTGCTTCTATATAGTCTAAGAAACATATATGCAAAGTATCGAAACAGTACCATTCGCCAATTTTTTGTTCTTCAAGTGTAAGTGAACAATGAGCCCCAATGGTTAATCCCTTATCGGTAATTATTTGTAACTTTCGACAAGTAGAACAATGAATGGATCAGGTAGACGTTTGAAATCATTGTATATATTGCTTCTATATAATCTACGAAACATATATGCAAAGCATCCAAAAAGTACAATTCGCCAATTTTTTGTTCTTCAAGTTTAAGTGAACAGCGAGCCCCATTGATAATCATGAAATGGAAATTATTTGTAACTTTCTACAAGTAGAACAATGAATAGTACAGGTAGACGGGTGAAATCTTTCTATATATTGCTTCTATATAGTCTATGAAACATATATGCAAAGCATCCAAACTGTACCATTCGCTAATTTTTTGTTCTTCAAGTTTAAGTGAACTACGAGCCCCATTGTTAATCCTTTAAAGGAAATTATTTGTAAATTTCGACAAGTAGAACAGTGATTGGAACAGGTAGACGGTTGAAATATTTGTATAAACTGCTTCTATATAGTCTAAGAAACATATATGCAAAGAATCCAAACAGTACCATACGCCAATTTATTGTTCTTCAAGTTTAAGTGAACAACGAGCCCCATTGTTAATCCTTAAAGGAAATTATTTGTAAATTTCGTCAAGTAGAACAATGAATGGAACAGGTAGACGGTTTAAATCTTTGTATATATTGCTTCTATATAGTCTATGAAACATATATGCAAAGCATCCAAACAGTACAATTCGCGAATTTATTGTTCTTCAAGTTTAAGTGAACAACGAGCCCCATTGATAATCATGAAAGGGAAATTATTTGTAAATTTCGACAAGTAGAACAATGAATGTATCAGGTAGACGGTTGAAATCATTGTATATATTGCTTCTATATAGCCTACGAAACATATATGCAAAGCATCCAAACAGTACAATTCGCCAATTTTTTGTTCTTCAAGTTTAAGTGAACTACGAGCCCCATTGTTAATCCCTTAACGGAAATTAATTGTAACTTTCTACAAGTAGAACAATGATTGGAACACGCAGACGGTTGAAATCTTTGTATATATTTCTTCCATATAGTCTAAGAAACAAATACGCAAAGCATCCAAACAGTACCATTCGCCAATTTTTTGTTCTTCAAGTTTAAGTGAACTACGAGCCCCATTGTTAATACTTTAAAGGAAATTATTTGTAAATTTCGACAAGTAGAACAATGAATGGATCATGTAGACGGTTGAAATCATTGTATATATTGCTTCTATATAGTCTACGAAACATATATGCAAAGCATCCAAACAGTACAATTCGCCAATTTTTTGTTCTTCAAGTTTAAGTGAACTACGAGCCCCATTGTTAATCATTTAAAGGAAATTATTTGTAAATTTCGGAAAGTAGCACAATGAATGGAATAGGTAGACGGTTGAAAACATTGTATATATTGCTTCTATATAGTCTAAGAAACATATATGCAAAGCATCCAAACAGTACAATGCGCCAATTTTTTGTTCTTCAAGTTTAAGTGAACTACGAGCCCCATTGTTAATCATTTAAAGGAAATTATTTGTAAATTTCGGCAAGTAGAACAATGAATAGAATAGGTAGACGGTTGAAAACATTGTATATATTGCTTCCATATAGTCTAAGAAACCTGTACGCAAAGCATCCAAACAGCACCATTAGCCAATTTTTTGTTCTTCAAGTTTAAGTGAACGACGAGCCCCATTGATAATCATGAAACGGAATTTATTTGTAACTTTCTACAAGTAGAACAATGAATGGAACAGGTAGACGGTTGAAATCATTGTATATATTGCTTCCATATAGTCTAAGAAACATATATGCAAAGCATCCAAACAGCACCATTAGCCAATTCTTTGTTCTTCAAGTTTAAGTGAACGACGAGCCCCATTGATAATCATGAAACGGAATTTATTTCTAACTTTCTACAAGTAGAACAATGAATGGAACAGTTAGACGGTTGAAATCATTGTATATATTGCTTCCATATAGTCTAAGAAACATATATGCAAAGCATCCAAACAGTACAATTCGCCAATTTTTTGTTTTCCAAGTTTAAGTGAACAATGAGCCCCAATGGTTAATCCTTTATCGGAAATTATTTGTAACTTTCGACAAGTAGAACAATGAATGGAACAGGTAGACGGTTGAAATATTTGTATATATTGTTTCTATATAATATAAGAAACATATATTCAAAGCATCCAAACAGTACGATTCGCCAATTTTTTGTTCTTCAAGTTTAAGTGAACTACGAGCCCCAATGGTTGATCCTTTATCAGAAATTATTTGTAATTTTCGACAAGTAGAATAATGAATGGAACAGGTGGACGGTTGAAATCAATGTATATATTGCTTCTATATAGTCTAAGAAACATATATGCAAAGTATCGAAACAGTACCATTCGCCAATTTTTTGTTCTTCAAGTGTAAGTGAACAACGAGCCCCATTGTTAATCCTTTAAAGGAAATTATTTGTAAATTTCGACAAGTAGAACAATGATTGGAACACGTAGACGGTTGAAATCTTTGTATATATTGCTTCCATATAGTCTAAGAAACATGTACGCAAAGCATCCAAACAGTACCATTCGCCAATTTTTTGTAATTCAAGTTTAAGTGAACAACGAGCCCCATTGTTAATCCTTTAAAGGAATTTATTTGTAACTTTCGACAAGTAGAACAATGAATGGAACAGGTAGACGGTTGAAATCTTTGTATATATTGCTTCTATATAGTCTAAGAAACATATATGCAAAGCATCCAAACAGTACAATTCGCCAATTTTTTGTTCTTCAAGTTTAAGTAAACTACGATCCCCATTGTTAATCCCTTAACGGAAATTATTTGTAACTTTCGACAAGTAGAACAATGAATGGAACAGGTAGACGGTTGAAATCATTGTATATATTGCTTCTATATAGTCTAAGAAACATATATGCAAAGCATCCAAACAGTACCATTCGCCAATTTTTTGTTCTTCAAGTTTAAGTGAACAACGAGCCCCATTGTTAATCCTTTAAAGGAAATTATTTGTATCTTTCGACAAGTAGAACAGTGAATGGAACAGGTAGACGGTTGAAATCTTTGTATATATTGCTTCTATATAGTATAAGAAACATATATGCAACGCATCCAAACAGTATCAGTCGCCAATTTTTTGTTCTTCAAGTTTAAGTGAACAACGAGGCCCTTTGATAATCATGAAACGGAAATTATTTGTAACTTTCGACAAGAAGAACACTGAATAGAACAGGTAGACGGTTGAAATCTTTGTATATGTTGCTTCTATATAGTCTAAGAAACCTATATGCAAAGCATCCAAACAGTACCAGTCGCCAATTTTTTGTTCTTCAAGTTTAAGTGAACTACGAGCCCCATTGTTAATCCTTTAAAGGAAATTATTTGTAAATTTCGACAAGTAGAACAATGAATGGATCATGTAGACGGTTGAAATCTTTGTATATATTGCTTCTATATAATCTAAGAAACATATATGCAAAGCATCCACCGGTACAATTCGCCAATTTTTTGTTCTTCAAGTTTAAGTGAACTCGAGCCCCATTGTTAATCCTTTAAAGGAAATTATTTGTAACTTTCGACAAGTAGAACAGTGAATGGAAAAGGTAGACGGTTGAAATCTTTGTATATATTTCTTCCATATAGTCTAAGAAACAAATACGCAAAGCATCCAAACAGTACCATTCGCCAATTTTTTGTTCTTCAAGTTTAAGTGAACTACGAGCCCCATTGTTAATACTTTAAAGGAAATTATTTGTAAATTTCGACAAGTAGAACAATGAATGGATCATGTAGACGGTTGAAATCATTGTATATATTGCTTCTATATAGTCTACGAAACATATATGCAAAGCATCCAAACAGTACAATTCGCCAATTTTTTGTTCTTCAAGTTTAAGTGAACTACGAGCCCCATTGTTAATCATTTAAAGGAAATTATTTGTAAATTTCGGAAAGTAGCACAATGAATGGAATAGGTAGACGGTTGAAAACATTGTATATATTGCTTCTATATAGTCTAAGAAACATATATGCAAAGCATCCAAACAGTACAATGCGCCAATTTTTTGTTCTTCAAGTTTAAGTGAACTACGAGCCCCATTGTTAATCATTTAAAGGAAATTATTTGTAAATTTCGGCAAGTAGAACAATGAATGGAATAGGTAGACGGTTGAAAACATTGTATATATTGCTTCTATATAGTCTAAGAAACATATATGCAAAGCATCCAAACAGTACAATTCGCCAATTTTTTGTTCTTCAAGTTCAAGTAAACTACGATCCCCATTGTTAATCCCTTAACGGAAATTATTTGTAACTTTCGACAAGTAGAACAGTGAATGGAATAGGTAGACGGTTGAAAACATTGTATATATTGCTTCTATATAGTCTAAGAAACATATATGCAAAGCATCCAAACAGTACAATTCGCCAATTTTTTGTTCTTCAAGTTTAAGTAAACTACGATCCCCATTGTTAATCCCTTAACGGAAATTATTTGTAAATTTCGACAAGTAGAACAGTGAATGGAAAAGGTAGACGGTTGAAATCTTTGTATATATTGCTTCTATATAGTATAAGAAACATATATGCAAAGCATCCAAACAGTACAATTCGCCAATTTTTTGTTCTTCAAGTTTAAGTGAACAATGAGCCCCAATGGTCAATCCGTTATCGGAAATTATTTGTAACTTTCGACAAGTAGAACAAAGAGTGGAACAGGTAGACGGTTGAAATCAATGTATATATTGCTTCTATATAGTCTAAGAAACATATATGCAAAGCATCCAAACAGAACCATTCGCCAATTTTTTGTTCTTCAAGTTTAAGTGAACAATGAGCCCCATTGTTAATCATTTAAAGGAAATTATTTGTAAATTTCGACAAGTAGAACAATGAATGGAACTGGTAGACGGTTGAAATCTTTTTATATATTGCTTCTATATAGTCTAAGAAACATATATGCAACGCATCCAAACAGTACCAGTCGCCAATTTTTTGTTCTTCAAGTTTAAGTGAACAACGAGGCCCATTGATAATCATGAAACGGAAATTATTTGTAACTTTCGACAAGAAGAACAATGAATAGAACAGGTAGACGGTTGAAATCTTTGTATATGTTGCTTCTATATAGTCTAAGAAACCTATATGCAAAGCATCCAAACAGTACCAGTCGCCAATTTTTTGTTCTTCAAGTTTAAGTGAACTACGAGCCCCATTGTTAATCCTTTAAAGGAAATTATTTGTAAATTTCGACAAGTAGAACAATGAATGGATCATGTAGACGGTTGAAATCTTTGTATATATTGCTTCTATATAATCTAAGAAACATATATGCAAAGCATCCAAACAGTACCATTCGCCAATTTTTTGTTCTTCAAGTTTAAGTGAACTACGAGCCCCATTGTTAATCCTTTAAAGGAAATTATTTGTAATTTTCGACAAGCAGAACAATGAATGGAATAGGTAGACGGTTGAAAACATTGTATATATTGCTTCCATATAGTCTAAGAAACATGTACGCAAAGCATCCAAACAGCACCATTAGCCAATTTTTTGTTCTTCAAGTTTAAGTGAACGACGAGCCCCATTGATAATCATGAAACGGAATTTATTTGTAACTTTCTACAAGTAGAACAATGAATGGAACAGGTAGACGGTTGAAATCATTGTATATATTGCTTCCATATAGTCTAAGAAACATATATGCAAAGCATCCAAACAGCACCATTAGCCAATTCTTTGTTCTTCAAGTTTAAGTGAACGACGAGCCCCATTGATAATCATGAAACGGAATTTATTTGTAACTTTCTACAAGTAGAACAATGAATGGAACAGTTAGACGGTTGAAATCATTGTATATATTGCTTCCATATAGTCTAAGAAACATATATGCAAAGCATCCAAACAGTACAATTCGCCAATTTTTTGTTTTCCAAGTTTAAGTGAACAATGAGCCCCAATGGTTAATCCTTTATCGGAAATTATTTGTAACTTTCGACAAGTAGAACAATGAATGGAACAGGTAGACGGTTGAAATATTTGTATATATTGTTTCTATATAATATAAGAAACATATATTCAAAGCATCCAAACAGTACGATTCGCCAATTTTTTGTTCTTCAAGTTTAAGTGAACTACGAGCCCCAATGGTTGATCCTTTATCAGAAATTATTTGTAATTTTCGACAAGTAGAATAATGAATGGAACAGGTGGACGGTTGAAATCAATGTATATATTGCTTCTATATAGTCTAAGAAACATATATGCAAAGTATCGAAACAGTACCATTCGCCAATTTTTTGTTCTTCAAGTGTAAGTGAACAACGAGCCCCATTGTTAATCCTTTAAAGGAAATTATTTGTAAATTTCGACAAGTAGAACAATGATTGGAACACGTAGACGGTTGAAATCTTTGTATATATTGCTTCCATATAGTCTAAGAAACATGTACGCAAAGCATCCAAACAGTACCATTCGCCAATTTTTTGTAATTCAAGTTTAAGTGAACAACGAGCCCCATTGTTAATCCTTTAAAGGAATTTATTTGTAACTTTCGACAAGTAGAACAATGAATGGAACAGGTAGACGGTTGAAATCTTTGTATATATTGCTTCTATATAGTCTAAGAAACATATATGCAAAGCATCCAAACAGTACAATTCGCCAATTTTTTGTTCTTCAAGTTTAAGTAAACTACGATCCCCATTGTTAATCCCTTAACGGAAATTATTTGTAACTTTCGACAAGTAGAACAATGAATGGAACAGGTAGACGGTTGAAATCATTGTATATATTGCTTCTATATAGTCTAAGAAACATATATGCAAAGCATCCAAACAGTACCATTCGCCAATTTTTTGTTCTTCAAGTTTAAGTGAACAACGAGCCCCATTGTTAATCCTTTAAAGGAAATTATTTGTATCTTTCGACAAGTAGAACAGTGAATGGAACAGGTAGACGGTTGAAATCTTTGTATATATTGCTTCTATATAGTATAAGAAACATATATGCAACGCATCCAAACAGTATCAGTCGCCAATTTTTTGTTCTTCAAGTTTAAGTGAACAACGAGGCCCTTTGATAATCATGAAACGGAAATTATTTGTAACTTTCGACAAGAAGAACACTGAATAGAACAGGTAGACGGTTGAAATCTTTGTATATGTTGCTTCTATATAGTCTAAGAAACCTATATGCAAAGCATCCAAACAGTACCAGTCGCCAATTTTTTGTTCTTCAAGTTTAAGTGAACTACGAGCCCCATTGTTAATCCTTTAAAGGAAATTATTTGTAAATTTCGACAAGTAGAACAATGAATGGATCATGTAGACGGTTGAAATCTTTGTATATATTGCTTCTATATAATCTAAGAAACATATATGCAAAGCATCCACCGGTACAATTCGCCAATTTTTTGTTCTTCAAGTTTAAGTGAACTCGAGCCCCATTGTTAATCCTTTAAAGGAAATTATTTGTAACTTTCGACAAGTAGAACAGTGAATGGAAAAGGTAGACGGTTGAAATCTTTGTATATATTTCTTCCATATAGTCTAAGAAACAAATACGCAAAGCATCCAAACAGTACCATTCGCCAATTTTTTGTTCTTCAAGTTTAAGTGAACTACGAGCCCCATTGTTAATACTTTAAAGGAAATTATTTGTAAATTTCGACAAGTAGAACAATGAATGGATCATGTAGACGGTTGAAATCATTGTATATATTGCTTCTATATAGTCTACGAAACATATATGCAAAGCATCCAAACAGTACAATTCGCCAATTTTTTGTTCTTCAAGTTTAAGTGAACTACGAGCCCCATTGTTAATCATTTAAAGGAAATTATTTGTAAATTTCGGAAAGTAGCACAATGAATGGAATAGGTAGACGGTTGAAAACATTGTATATATTGCTTCTATATAGTCTAAGAAACATATATGCAAAGCATCCAAACAGTACAATGCGCCAATTTTTTGTTCTTCAAGTTTAAGTGAACTACGAGCCCCATTGTTAATCATTTAAAGGAAATTATTTGTAAATTTCGGCAAGTAGAACAATGAATGGAATAGGTAGACGGTTGAAAACATTGTATATATTGCTTCTATATAGTCTAAGAAACATATATGCAAAGCATCCAAACAGTACAATTCGCCAATTTTTTGTTCTTCAAGTTCAAGTAAACTACGATCCCCATTGTTAATCCCTTAACGGAAATTATTTGTAACTTTCGACAAGTAGAACAGTGAATGGAATAGGTAGACGGTTGAAAACATTGTATATATTGCTTCTATATAGTCTAAGAAACATATATGCAAAGCATCCAAACAGTACAATTCGCCAATTTTTTGTTCTTCAAGTTTAAGTAAACTACGATCCCCATTGTTAATCCCTTAACGGAAATTATTTGTAAATTTCGACAAGTAGAACAGTGAATGGAAAAGGTAGACGGTTGAAATCTTTGTATATATTGCTTCTATATAGTATAAGAAACATATATGCAAAGCATCCAAACAGTACAATTCGCCAATTTTTTGTTCTTCAAGTTTAAGTGAACAATGAGCCCCAATGGTCAATCCGTTATCGGAAATTATTTGTAACTTTCGACAAGTAGAACAAAGAGTGGAACAGGTAGACGGTTGAAATCAATGTATATATTGCTTCTATATAGTCTAAGAAACATATATGCAAAGCATCCAAACAGAACCATTCGCCAATTTTTTGTTCTTCAAGTTTAAGTGAACAATGAGCCCCATTGTTAATCATTTAAAGGAAATTATTTGTAAATTTCGACAAGTAGAACAATGAATGGAACTGGTAGACGGTTGAAATCTTTTTATATATTGCTTCTATATAGTCTAAGAAACATATATGCAACGCATCCAAACAGTACCAGTCGCCAATTTTTTGTTCTTCAAGTTTAAGTGAACAACGAGGCCCATTGATAATCATGAAACGGAAATTATTTGTAACTTTCGACAAGAAGAACAATGAATAGAACAGGTAGACGGTTGAAATCTTTGTATATGTTGCTTCTATATAGTCTAAGAAACCTATATGCAAAGCATCCAAACAGTACCAGTCGCCAATTTTTTGTTCTTCAAGTTTAAGTGAACTACGAGCCCCATTGTTAATCCTTTAAAGGAAATTATTTGTAAATTTCGACAAGTAGAACAATGAATGGATCATGTAGACGGTTGAAATCTTTGTATATATTGCTTCTATATAATCTAAGAAACATATATGCAAAGCATCCAAACAGTACCATTCGCCAATTTTTTGTTCTTCAAGTTTAAGTGAACTACGAGCCCCATTGTTAATCCTTTAAAGGAAATTATTTGTAATTTTCGACAAGCAGAACAATGAATGGAATAGGTAGACGGTTGAAAACATTGTATATATTGCTTCCATATAGTCTAAGAAACATGTACGCAAAGCATCCAAACAGCACCATTAGCCAATTTTTTGTTCTTCAAGTTTAAGTGAACGACGAGCCCCATTGATAATCATGAAACGGAATTTATTTGTAACTTTCTACAAGTAGAACAATGAATGGAACAGGTAGACGGTTGAAATCATTGTATATATTGCTTCCATATAGTCTAAGAAACATATATGCAAAGCATCCAAACAGCACCATTAGCCAATTCTTTGTTCTTCAAGTTTAAGTGAACGACGAGCCCCATTGATAATCATGAAACGGAATTTATTTGTAACTTTCTACAAGTAGAACAATGAATGGAACAGGTAGACGGTTGAAATCATTGTATATATTGCTTCCATATAGTCTAAGAAACATATATGCAAAGCATCCAAACAGTACAATTCGCCAATTTTTTGTTTTCCAAGTTTAAGTGAACAATGAGCCCCAATGGTTAATCCTTTATCGGAAATTATTTGTAACTTTCGACAAGTAGAACAATGAATGGAACAGGTAGACGGTTGAAATATTTGTATATATTGTTTCTATATAATATAAGAAACATATATTCAAAGCATCCAAACAGTACGATTCGCCAATTTTTTGTTCTTCAAGTTTAAGTGAACTACGAGCCCCAATGGTTGATCCTTTATCAGAAATTATTTGTAATTTTCGACAAGTAGAATAATGAATGGAACAGGTGGACGGTTGAAATCAATGTATATATTGCTTCTATATAGTCTAAGAAACATATATGCAAAGTATCGAAACAGTACCATTCGCCAATTTTTTGTTCTTCAAGTGTAAGTGAACAACGAGCCCCATTGTTAATCCTTTAAAGGAAATTATTTGTAAATTTCGACAAGTAGAACAATGATTGGAACACGTAGACGGTTGAAATCTTTGTATATATTGCTTCCATATAGTCTAAGAAACATGTACGCAAAGCATCCAAACAGTACCATTCGCCAATTTTTTGTAATTCAAGTTTAAGTGAACAACGAGCCCCATTGTTAATCCTTTAAAGGAATTTATTTGTAACTTTCGACAAGTAGAACAATGAATGGAACAGGTAGACGGTTGAAATCTTTGTATATATTGCTTCTATATAGTCTAAGAAACATATATGCAAAGCATCCAAACAGTACAATTCGCCAATTTTTTGTTCTTCAAGTTTAAGTAAACTACGATCCCCATTGTTAATCCCTTAACGGAAATTATTTGTAACTTTCGACAAGTAGAACAATGAATGGAACAGGTAGACGGTTGAAATCATTGTATATATTGCTTCTATATAGTCTAAGAAACATATATGCAAAGCATCCAAACAGTACCATTCGCCAATTTTTTGTTCTTCAAGTTTAAGTGAACAACGAGCCCCATTGTTAATCCTTTAAAGGAAATTATTTGTATCTTTCGACAAGTAGAACAGTGAATGGAACAGGTAGACGGTTGAAATCTTTGTATATATTGCTTCTATATAGTATAAGAAACATATATGCAACGCATCCAAACAGTATCAGTCGCCAATTTTTTGTTCTTCAAGTTTAAGTGAACAACGAGGCCCTTTGATAATCATGAAACGGAAATTATTTGTAACTTTCGACAAGAAGAACAATGAATAGAACAGGTAGACGGTTGAAATCTTTGTATATGTTGCTTCTATATAGTCTAAGAAACCTATATGCAAAGCATCCAAACAGTACCAGTCGCCAATTTTTTGTTCTTCAAGTTTAAGTGAACTACGAGCCCCATTGTTAATCCTTTAAAGGAAATTATTTGTAAATTTCGACAAGTAGAACAATGAATGGATCATGTAGACGGTTGAAATCTTTGTATATATTGCTTCTATATAATCTAAGAAACATATATGCAAAGCATCCACCGGTACAATTCGCCAATTTTTTGTTCTTCAAGTTTAAGTGAACTCGAGCCCCATTGTTAATCCTTTAAAGGAAATTATTTGTAACTTTCGACAAGTAGAACAGTGAATGGAAAAGGTAGACGGTTGAAATCTTTGTATATATTGCTTCTATATTGTATAAGAAACATATATGCAAAGCATCCAAACAGTACAATTCGCCAATTTTTTGTTCTTCAACTTTAAGTGAACAATGAGCCGCAATGGTCAATCCGTTATCGGAAATTATTTGTAACTTTCGACAAGTAGAACAAAGAGTGGAACAGGTAGACGGTTGAAATCAATGTATATATTGCTTCTATATAGTCTAAGAAACATATATGCAAAGCATCCAAGCAGAACCATTCGCCAATTTTTTGTTCTTCAAGTTTAAGTGAACAATGAGCCCCATTGTTAATCATTTAAAGGAAATTATTTGTAAATTTCGACAAGTAGAACAATGAATGGAACTTGTAGACGGTTGAAATCTTTTTATATATTGCTTCTATATAGTCTAAGAAACATATATGCAACGCATCCAAACAGTACCAGTCGCCAATTTTTTGTTCTTCAAGTTTAAGTGAACAACGAGGCCCATTGATAATCATGAAACGGAAATTATTTGTAACTTTCGACAAGAAGAACAATGAATAGAACAGGTAGACGGTTGAAATCTTTGTATATGTTGCTTCTATATAGTCTAAGAAACCTATATGCAAAGCATCCAAACAGTACCAGTCGCCAATTTTTTGTTCTTCAAGTTTAAGTGAACTACGAGCCCCATTGTTAATCCTTTAAAGGAAATTATTTGTAAATTTCGACAAGTAGAACAATGAATGGATCATGTAGACGGTTGAAATCTTTGTATATATTGCTTTTATATAATCTAAGAAACATATATGCAAAGCATCCAAACAGTACCATTCGCCAATTTTTTGTTCTTCAAGTTTAAGTGAACTACGAGCCCCATTGTTAATCCTTTAAAGGAAATTATTTGTAATTTTCGACAAGCAGAACAATGAATGGAATAGGTAGACGGTTGAAAACATTGTATATATTGCTTCTATATAGTCTAAGAAACATATATGCAAAGCATCCACCGGTACAATTCGCCAATTTTTTGTTCTTCAAGTTTAAGTGAACTCGAGCCCCATTGTTAATCCTTTAAAGGAAATTATTTGTAACTTTCGACAAGCAGAACAATGAATGGAACAGGTAGACGGTTGAAATCTTTATATATATTGCTTCTATATAATCTAAGAAACATATATGCATAGCATCCAAACAGTACCATTCGCCAATTTTTTGTTCTTCAAGTTTAAGTGAACAACGAGCCCCATTGATAATCATGAAACGGAAATTATTTGCAACTTTCTACAAGTAGAACAATGAATAGAACAGGTAGACGGTTGAAATCTTTGTATATATTGCGTCTATATAATCTAAGAAACATATAAGCAAATCATCCAAACAGTACCATTCGCCAATTTTTTGTTCTTCAAGTTTAAGTGAACTACGAGCCCCATTGTTAATCCTTTAAAGGAAATTATTTGTAACTTTCGACAAGTAGAACAATGAATGGAACAGGTAGACTGTTGAAATCATTGTATATATTGCTTCTATATAGTCTAAGAAACATATATGCAAAGCATCCAAACAGTACAATTCGCCAATTTTTTGTTCTTCAAGTTTAAGTAAACTACGATCCCCATTGTTAATCCCTTAACGGAAATTATTTGTAACTTTCGACAAGTAGAACAGTGAATGGAACAGGTAGACGGTTGAAATCTTTGTATATATTGCTTCTATATAGTCTACGAAACATATATGCAAAGCATCCAAATAGTACAATTCGCGAATTTATTGTTCTTCAAGTTTAAGTGAACAACGAGCCCCAGTGATAATCATGAAAGGGAAATTATTTGTAAATTTCGACAAGTAGAACAATGAATGGATCAGGTAGACGGTTGAAATCATTGTATATATTGCTTCTATATAGCCTACGAAACATATATGCAAAGCATCCAAACAGTACAATTCGCCAATTTTTTGTTCTTCAAGTTTAAGTGAACTACGAGCCCCATTGTTAATCCCTTAACGGAAATTAATTGTAACTTTCTACAAGTAGAACAATGAATGGAATAGGTAGACGGTTGAAAACATTGTATATATTGCTTCTATATAGTCTAAGAAACATATATGCAAAGCATCCAAACAGTACCATTCGCCAATTTTTTGTTCTTCAAGTTTAAGTGAACAACGAGCCCCATTGTCAATCCTTTAAAGGAAATTATTTGTAAATTTCGACAAGTAGAACAGTGATTGGAACAGGTAGACGGTTGAAATATTTGTATAAATTGCTTCTATATAGTCTAAGAAACATATATGCAAAGAATCCAAACAGTACCATACGCCAATTTATTCTTCTTCAAGTTTAAGTGAACAACGAGCCCCATTGTTAATCCTTTAAAGGAAATTATTTGTAAATTTCGTCAAGTAGAACAATGAATGGAACAGGTAGACGGTTTAAATCTTTGTATATATTGCTTCTATATAGTCTATGAAACATATATGCAAAGCATCCAAACAGTACAATTCGCGAATTTATTGTTCTTCAAGTTTAAGTGAACAACGAGCCCCATTGATAATCATGAAAGGGAAATTATTTGTAAATTTCGACAAGTAGAACAATGAATGGATCAGGTAGACGGTTGAAATCATTGTATATATTGCTTCTATATAGCCTACGAAACATATATGCAAAGCATCCAAACAGTACAATTCGCCAATTTTTTGTTCTTCAAGTTTCAGTGAACTACGAGCCCCATTGTTAATCATTTAAAGGAAATTATTTGTAAATTTCGGAAAGTAGCACAATGAATGGAATAGGTAGACGGTTGAAAACATTGTATATATTGCTTCTATATAGTCTAAGAAACATATATGCAAAGCATCCAAACAGTACAATGCGCCAATTTTTTGTTCTTCAAGTTTAAGTGAACTACGAGCCCCATTGTTAATCATTTAAAGGAAATTATTTGTAAATTTCGGCAAGTAGAACAATGAATGGAATAGGTAGACGGTTGAAATCATTGTATGTATTGCTTCCATATAGTCTAAGAAACATGTACGCAAAGCATCCAAACAGTACCATTTGCCAATTTTTTGGTCTTCAAGTTTAAGTGAACTACGAGCCCCATTGTTAATACTTTAAGGGAAATTCTTTGTAACTTGCGACAAGTAGAACAATGAATGGAACAGGTAGACGGTTGAAATCTTTGTATATATTGCTTCTATATAATCTAAGAAACATATATGCAAAGCATCCAAACAGTACCATTCGCCAATTTTTTGTTCTTCAAGTTTAAGTGAACAACGAGCCCCATTGATAATCCTTTAAAGGAAATTATTTGTAAATTTCAACAAGTAGAACAATGAATGGAACAGGTAGACGGTTGAAATCATTGTATATATTGCTTCTATATAGACTAAGAAACATATACGCAAATCATCCAAACAGTACAATGCGCCAATTATTTGATCTTCAAGTTTAAGTGAACTACGAGCCCCATTTTTAATACTTTAACGGACATTATTTGTAACTTGCGACAAGTAGAACAATGAATGGAACAGGTAGACGATTCAAATCAATGTATATATTGCTTCTATATAGTCTAAGAAACATATATGCAAAGCATCCAAACAGTACAATTCGCCAATTTTTTGTTTTCCAAGTTTAAGTGAACAATGAGCCCCAATGGTTAATCCTTTATCGGAAATTATTTGTAACTTTCGACAAGTAGAACAATGAATGGAACAGGTAGACGGTTGAAATATTTGTATATATTGTTTCTATATAATATAAGAAACATATATTCAAAGCATCCAAACAGTACGATTCGCCAATTTTTTGTTCTTCAAGTTTAAGTGAACTACGAGCCCCAATGGTTAATCCTTTATCAGAAATTATTTGTAATTTTCGACAAGTAGAATAATGATTGGAACACACAGACGGTTGAAATCTTTGTATATATTGCTTCCATATAGTCTAAGAAACATATATGCAAAGCATCCAAACAGTACCATTCGCCAATTTTTTGTTCTTCAAGTTTAAGTGAACTACGAGCCCCATTGTTAATACTTTAACGGAAATTATTTGTAACAAGCGACAAGTAGAACAATGAATGGAACAGGTGGACGGTTGAAATCAATGTATATATTGCTTCTATATAGTCTAAGAAACATATATGCAAAGTATCGAAACAGTACCATTCGCCAATTTTTTGTTCTTCAAGTGTAAGTGAACAACGAGCCCCATTATTAATCCTTTAAAGGAAATTATTTGTAAATTTCGACAAGTAGAACAATGATTGGAACACGTAGACGGTTGAAATCTTTGTATATATTGCTTCCATATAGTCTAAGAAACATGTACGCAAAGCATCCAAACAGTACCATTCGCCAATTTTTTGTAATTCAAGTTTAAGTGAACAACGAGCCCCATTGTTAATCCTTTAAAGGAATTTATTTGTAACTTTCGACAAGTAGAACAATGAATGGAACAGGTAGACGGTTGAAATCTTTGCATATATTGCTTCTATATAGTCTAAGAAACATATATGCAAAGCATCCAAACAGTACAATTCGTCAATTTTTAGTTCTTCAAGTTTAAGTGAACAATGAGCCCCAATGGTTAATCCCTTATCGGTAATTATTTGTAACTTTCGACAAGTAGAACAATGAATGGACCAGGTAGACGTTTGAAATCATTGTATATATTGCTTCTATATAATCTACGAAACATATATGCAAAGCATCCAAACAGTACAATTCGCCAATTTTTTGTTCTTCAAGTTTAAGTGAACAGCGAGCCCCATTGATAATCATGAAATGGAAATTATTTGTAACTTTCTACAAGTAGAACAATGAATAGTACAGGTAGACGGGTGAAATCTTTCTATATATTGCTTCTATATAGTCTATGAAACATATATGCAAAGCATCCAAACTGTACCATTCGCTAATTTTTTGTTCTTCAAGTTTAAGTGAACTACGAGCCCCATTGTTAATCCTTTAAAGGAAATTATTTGTAAATTTCGACAAGTAGAACAGTGATTGGAACAGGTAGACGGTTGAAATATTTGTATAAATTGCTTCTATATAGTCTAAGAAACATATATGCAAAGAATCCAAACAGTACCATACGCCAATTTATTGTTCTTCAAGTTTAAGTGAACAACGAGCCCCATTGTTAATCCTTTAAAGGAAATTATTTGTAAATTTCGTCAAGTAGAACAATGAATGGAACAGGTAGACGGTTTAAATCTTTGTATATATTGCTTCTATATAGTCTATGAAACATATATGCAAAGCATCCAAACAGTACAATTCGCGAATTTATTGTTCTTCAAGTTTAAGTGAACAACGAGCCCCATTGATAATCATGAAAGGGATATTATTTGTAAATTTCGACAAGTAGAACAATGAATGTATCAGGTAGACGGTTGAAATCATTGTATATATTGCTTCTATATAGCCTACGAAACATATATGCAAAGCATCCAAACAGTACAATTCGCCAATTTTTTGTTCTTCAAGTTTAAGTGAACTACGAGCCCCATTGTTAATCCCTTAACGGAAATTAATTGTAACTTTCTACAAGTAGAACAATGATTGGAACACGCAGACGGTTGAAATCTTTGTATATATTTCTTCCATATAGTCTAAGAAACAAATACGCAAAGCATCCAAACAGTACCATTCGCCAATTTTTTGTTCTTCAAGTTTAAGTGAACTACGAGCCCCATTGTTAATACTTTAAAGGAAATTATTTGTAAATTTCGACAAGTAGAACAATGAATGGATCATGTAGACGGTTGAAATCATTGTATATATTGCTTCTATATAGTCTACGAAACATATATGCAAAGCATCCAAACAGTACAATTCGCCAATTTTTTGTTCTTCAAGTTTAAGTGAACAACGAGCCCCATTGTTAATCCTTTAAAGGAAATTATTTGTAAATTTCGACAAGTAGAACAATGATTGGAACACGTAGACGGTTGAAATCTTTGTATATATTGCTTCCATATAGTCTAAGAAACATGTACGCAAAGCATCCAAACAGTACCATTCGCCAATTTTTTGTAATTCAAGTTTAAGTGAACAACGAGCCCCATTGTTAATCCTTTAAAGGAATTTATTTGTAACTTTCGACAAGTAGAACAATGAATGGAACAGGTAGACGGTTGAAATCTTTGTATATATTGCTTCTATATAGTCTAAGAAACATATATGCAAAGCATCCAAACAGTACAATTCGCCAATTTTTTGTTCTTCAAGTTTAAGTAAACTACGATCCCCATTGTTAATCCCTTAACGGAAATTATTTGTAACTTTCGACAAGTAGAACAATGAATGGAACAGGTAGACGGTTGAAATCATTGTATATATTGCTTCTATATAGTCTAAGAAACATATATGCAAAGCATCCAAACAGTACCATTCGCCAATTTTTTGTTCTTCAAGTTTAAGTGAACAACGAGCCCCATTGTTAATCCTTTAAAGGAAATTATTTGTATCTTTCGACAAGTAGAACAGTGAATGGAACAGGTAGACGGTTGAAATCTTTGTATATATTGCTTCTATATAGTATAAGAAACATATATGCAACGCATCCAAACAGTACCAGTCGCCAATTTTTTGTTCTTCAAGTTTAAGTGAACAACGAGGCCCTTTGATAATCATGAAACGGAAATTATTTGTAACTTTCGACAAGAAGAACAATGAATAGAACAGGTAGACGGTTGAAATCTTTGTATATGTTGCTTCTATATAGTCTAAGAAACCTATATGCAAAGCATCCAAACAGTACCAGTCGCCAATTTTTTGTTCTTCAAGTTTAAGTGAACTACGAGCCCCATTGTTAATCCTTTAAAGGAAATTATTTGTAAATTTCGACAAGTAGAACAATGAATGGATCATGTAGACGGTTGAAATCTTTGTATATATTGCTTCCATATAGTCTAAGAAACATATATGCAAAGCATCCAAACAGTACTATTCGCCAATTTTTTGTTCTTCAAGTTTAAGTGAACAATGAGCCCCAATGGTTAATCCTTTATCGGAAATTATTTGTAACATTCGGCAAGTAGAACAATGAATGGAACAGGTAGACGGTTGAAATCTTTGCATATATTGCTTCTATATAGTCTAAGAAACATATATGCAAAGCATCCAAACAGTACAATTCGTCAATTTTTAGTTCTTCAAGTTTAAGTGAACAATGAGCCCCAATGGTTAATCCCTTATCGGTAATTATTTGTAACTTTCGACAAGTAGAACAATGAATGGATCAGGTAGACGTTTGAAATCATTGTATATATTGCTTCTATATAATCTACGAAACATATATGCAAAGCATCCAAACAGTACAATTCGCCAATTTTTTGTTCTTCAAGTTTAAGTGAACAGCGAGCCCCATTGATAATCATGAAATGGAAATTATTTGTAACTTTCTACAAGTAGAACAATGAATAGTACAGGTAGACGGGTGAAATCTTTCTATATATTGCTTCTATATAGTCTATGAAACATATATGCAAAGCATCCAAACTGTACCATTCGCTAATTTTTTGTTCTTCAAGTTTAAGTAAACTACGATCCCCATTGTTAATCCCTTAACGGAAATTATTTGTAACTTTCGACAAGTAGAACAATGAATGGAACAGGTAGACGGTTGAAATCATTGTATATATTGCTTCTATATAGTCTAAGAAACATATATGCAAAGAATCCAAACAGTACCATACGCCAATTTATTGTTCTTCAAGTTTAAGTGAACAACGAGCCCCATTGTTAATCCTTTAAAGGAAATTATTTGTAAATTTCGTCAAGTAGAACAATGAATGGAACAGGTAGACGGTTTAAATCTTTGTATATATTGCTTCTATATAGTCTATGAAACATATATGCAAAGCATCCAAACAGTACAATTCGCGAATTTATTGTTCTTCAAGTTTAAGTGAACAACGAGCCCCATTGATAATCATGAAAGGGATATTATTTGTAAATTTCGACAAGTAGAACAATGAATGTATCAGGTAGACGGTTGAAATCATTGTATATATTGCTTCTATATAGCCTACGAAACATATATGCAAAGCATCCAAACAGTACAATTCGCCAATTTTTTGTTCTTCAAGTTTAAGTGAACTACGAGCCCCATTGTTAATCCCTTAACGGAAATTAATTGTAACTTTCTACAAGTAGAACAATGATTGGAACACGCAGACGGTTGAAATCTTTGTATATATTTCTTCCATATAGTCTAAGAAACAAATACGCAAAGCATCCAAACAGTACCATTCGCCAATTTTTTGTTCTTCAAGTTTAAGTGAACTACGAGCCCCATTGTTAATACTTTAAAGGAAATTATTTGTAAATTTCGACAAGTAGAACAATGAATGGATCATGTAGACGGTTGAAATCATTGTATATATTGCTTCTATATAGTCTACGAAACATATATGCAAAGCATCCAAACAGTACAATTCGCCAATTTTTTGTTCTTCAAGTTTAAGTGAACTACGAGCCCCATTGTTAATCCTTTATCGGAAATTATTTGTAACTTTCGACAAGTAGAACAATGAATGGAACAGGTAGACGGTTGAAATCTTTGTATATATTGCTTCTATATAGTCTAAGAAACATATATGCAAAGCATCCAAACAGTACAATTTGCCAATTTATTGATCTTCAAGTTTAAGTGAACAATGAGCCCCATGGTTAATCCTTTATCGGAAATTATTTGTAACTTTCGACATGTAGAACAATGAATGGAACAGGTAGACGGTTGAAATCTTTGTACATATTGCTTCTATATAATCCAAGAAACATATTTGCATAGCGTCCAAACAGTACAATTCGCCAATTTTTTGCTCTTCATGTTTAAGTGAACTACGAGCCCCATTGTTAATCCTTTAAAGGAAATTATTTGTAAATTTCGGCAAGTAGAACAATGAATGGAATAGGTAGACGGTTGAAATCATTGTATATATTGCTTCTATATAGTCTAAGAAACATGTACGCAAAGCATCCAAACAGTACCATTCGCCAATTTTTTGTTCTTCAAGTTTAAGTGAACAATGAGCCCCAATGGTTAATCCGTTATCGCAAATTATTTGTAACTTTCGACAAGTAGAACAATGAATGGAACAGGTAGACGGTTGAAATCATTGTATATATTGCTTCTATATAGTCTAAGATACATATATGCCAAGCATCCAAATAGTACAATTCGACAATTTTTTGTTCTTCAAGGTTAGTGTACAATGAGCCCCAATGGTTAATCCTTTATCGGAAATTATTTGTAATTTTCGACAAGTGGAACAATGAATGGAACAGGTAGACGGTTGAAATCATTGTATATATTGCTTCTATATAGTCTAAGAAACATATATGCAAAGCATCCAAATAGTACAATTCGACAATTTTTTGTTCTTCAAGTTTAGTTTACAATGAGCCCCAATGGTTAATCCTTTATCGGAAATTATTTGTAATTTTCGACAAGTAGAACAATGAATGGAACAGGTAGACGGTTGAGATCTTTGTATATATTGCTTCTATATAATCTAAGAAACATATATGCAAAGCATCCAAACAGTACAATTCGCCAATAATTTCATCTTCATGTTTAAGTGAACAATGAGCCCCATTGTTAATCCTTTATCGGAAATTATTTGTAACTTTCTACAAGTAGAACAATGATTGGAACACGTAGACGGTTGAAATCTTTGTATATATTGCTTCTATATAGTCTAAGAATCATATATGCAAAGCATCCAAACAGTACAATTCGCCCATTTATTGATCTTCAAGTTTAGGTGAACAATGAGCCCCATGGTTAATCCTTTATCGGAAATTATTTGTAACTTTCGACAAGTAGAACAATGAATGGAACAGGTAGACGGTTGTAATCTTTGTATATATTGCTTCTATATAATCTAAGAAACATATATGCAAACTATCTAAACAGTAACAATCGCCAATTTTTTGATCTTCAAGTTTAAGTGAACAGCGAGCCCCATTGATAATCATGAAATGGAAATTATTTGTAACTTTCGACAAGTAGAACAATGAATGTAACTGGTAGACGGTTGAAATCTTTGTATATATTGCTTCTATATAGTCTAAGAAACATATATGCAAAGCATCCAAACAGTACAATTCGCCAATTATTTCATCTTCAAGTTTAAGTGAACTACGAGCCCCATTGTTAATACTTTAACGGAAATTATTTGTAACTTTCGACAAGTAGAACAATGAATAGCACAGTTAGACGGGTGAAATCTTTCTATATATTGCTTCTAAATAGTCTAAGAAACATGTACGCAAAGCATCCAAACAGTACCATTCGCCAATTTTTGATCTTCAAGTTTAAGTGAACAATGAGCCCCATTGTTAATCCTTTATCGGAAATTATTTGTAACTTTCGACAAGTAGAACAATGAATGGAACAGGTAGACGGTTGAAATCTTTGTATATATTGCTTCTATATAATCTAAGAAACATATATGCAAAGCATCCAAACAGTACAATTCGCCAATTATTTCATCATCAAGTTTAACTGAACTACGAGCCCCATTGTTAATACTTTAACGGAAATTATTTGTAACTTGCGACAAGTAGAAAATGAGTGGATCAGGTAGACGGTTGAAAGCAATGTATATATTGCTTCTATATAGTCTAAGAAACATATATGAAAAGCATCCAAACAGTACCATTCGCCAATTTTTTGTTCTTCAAGTTTAAGTGAACAATGAGCCCTATTGTTAATCCATTGAAGGAAATTATTTGTAACTTTCGACAAGTAGAACAATGAATGTAACTGGTAGACGGTTGAAATCTTTTTATATATTGCTTCTATATAGACTAACAAACCTATATGCAAAGCATCTAAACAGTAACATTCGCCAATTTTTTGATCTTCAAGTTTAAGTGAACAATGAGCCCCATTGTTTATCCTTTATCGGAAATTATTTGTAACTTTCGACAAGTAGAACAATGAATGGAACAGGTAGACGGTTGAAATCTTTGTATATATTGCTTCTATATAGTCTAAGAAACATATATGCAAAGCATCCAAACAGTACAATTTGCCAATTTATTGATCTTCAAGTTTAAGTGAACAATGAGCCCCATGGTTAATCCATTATCGGAAATTATTTGTAACTTTCGACATGTAGAACAATGAATGGAACAGGTAGACGGTTGAAATCTATGTATATATTGCTTCTATATAGTCTAAGATACATATATGCAAAGCATCCAAACAGTACAATTCGCCAATTTATTGTTCTTCAAGTTTAAGTGAACAACGAGCCCCATTGTGAATCCTTTAAAGGAAATTATTTGTAAATTTCGACAACTAGAACAATGATTGGAACACGTAGACGGTTGAAATCTTTGCAAATATTGCTTCTATATAGTCTAAGAATCATATATGCAAAGCATCCAAACAGTACAATTCGCCCATTTATTGATCTTCAAGTTTAAGTGAACAATGAGCCCCATGGTTAATCCTTTATCGGAAATTATTTGTAACTTTCGACAAGTAGAACAATGAATGGAACAGGTAGACGGTTGAAATCTTTGTATATATTGCTTCTATATAATCTAAGAAACATATATGCAAACTATCTAAACAGTAACAATCGCCAATTTTTTGATCTTCAAGTTTAAGTGAACAGCGAGCCCCATTGATAATCATGAAATGGAAATTATTTGTAACTTTCGACAAGTAGAACAATGAATGGAACAGGTAGACGGTTGAAATCATTGTATATATTGCTTCTATATAGTCTAAGAAACATATATGCAAAGCATCCAAATAGTACAATTCGACAATTTTTTGTTCTTCAAGTTTAAGTGAACAATGAGCCCCAATGGTTAATCCTTTATCGGAAATTATTTGTAACATTCGGCAAGTAGAACAATGAATGGAACAGGTAGACGGTTGAAATCTTTGCATATATTGCTTCTATATAGTCTAAGAAACATATATGCAAAGCATCCAAACAGTACAATTCGTCAATTTTTAGTTCTTCAAGTTTAAGTGAACAATGAGCCCCAATGGTTAATCCCTTATCGGTAATTATTTGTAACTTTCGACAAGTAGAACAATGAATGGACCAGGTAGACGTTTGAAATCATTGTATATATTGCTTCTATATAATCTACGAAACATATATGCAAAGCATCCAAACAGTACAATTCGCCAATTTTTTGTTCTTCAAGTTTAAGTGAACAGCGAGCCCCATTGATAATCATGAAATGGAAATTATTTGTAACTTTCTACAAGTAGAACAATGAATAGTACAGGTAGACGGGTGAAATCTTTCTATATATTGCTTCTATATAGTCTATGAAACATATATGCAAAGCGTCCAAACTGTACCATTCGCTAATTTTTTGTTCTTCAAGTTTAAGTGAACTACGAGCCCCATTGTTAATCCTTTAAAGGAAATTATTTGTAAATTTCGACAAGTAGAACAGTGATTGGAACAGGTAGACGGTTGAAATATTTGTATAAATTGCTTCTATATAGTCTAAGAAACATATATGCAAAGAATCCAAACAGTACCATACGCCAATTTATTGTTCTTCAAGTTTAAGTGAACAACGAGCCCCATTGTTAATCCTTTAAAGGAAATTATTTGTAAATTTCGTCAAGTAGAACAATGAATGGAACAGGTAGACGGTTTAAATCTTTGTATATATTGCTTCTATATAGTCTATGAAACATATATGCAAAGCATCCAAACAGTACAATTCGCGAATTTATTGTTCTTCAAGTTTAAGTGAACAACGAGCCCCATTGATAATCATGAAAGGGATATTATTTGTAAATTTCGACAAGTAGAACAATGAATGTATCAGGTAGACGGTTGAAATCATTGTATATATTGCTTCTATATAGCCTACGAAACATATATGCAAAGCATCCAAACAGTACAATTCGCCAATTTTTTGTTCTTCAAGTTTAAGTGAACTACGAGCCCCATTGTTAATCCCTTAACGGAAATTAATTGTAACTTTCTACAAGTAGAACAATGATTGGAACACGCAGACGGTTGAAATCTTTGTATATATTTCTTCCATATAGTCTAAGAAACAAATACGCAAAGCATCCAAACAGTACCATTCGCCAATTTTTTGTTCTTCAAGTTTAAGTGAACTACGAGCCCCATTGTTAATACTTTAAAGGAAATTATTTGTAAATTTCGACAAGTAGAACAATGAATGGATCATGTAGACGGTTGAAATCATTGTATATATTGCTTCTATATAGTCTACGAAACATATATGCAAAGCATCCAAACAGTACAATTCGCCAATTTTTTGTTCTTCAAGTTTAAGTGAACAACGAGCCCCATTGTTAATCCTTTAAAGGAAATTATTTGTAAATTTCGACAAGTAGAACAATGATTGGAACACGTAGACGGTTGAAATCTTTGTATATATTGCTTCCATATAGTCTAAGAAACATGTACGCAAAGCATCCAAACAGTACCATTCGCCAATTTTTTGTAATTCAAGTTTAAGTGAACAACGAGCCCCATTGTTAATCCTTTAAAGGAATTTATTTGTAACTTTCGACAAGTAGAACAATGAATGGAACAGGTAGACGGTTGAAATCTTTGTATATATTGCTTCTATATAGTCTAAGAAACATATATGCAAAGCATCCAAACAGTACAATTCGCCAATTTTTTGTTCTTCAAGTTTAAGTAAACTACGATCCCCATTGTTAATCCCTTAACGGAAATTATTTGTAACTTTCGACAAGTAGAACAATGAATGGAACAGGTAGACGGTTGAAATCATTGTATATATTGCTTCTATATAGTCTAAGAAACATATATGCAAAGCATCCAAACAGTACCATTCGCCAATTTTTTGTTCTTCAAGTTTAAGTGAACAACGAGCCCCATTGTTAATCCTTTAAAGGAAATTATTTGTATCTTTCGACAAGTAGAACAGTGAATGGAACAGGTAGACGGTTGAAATCTTTGTATATATTGCTTCTATATAGTATAAGAAACATATATGCAACGCATCCAAACAGTACCAGTCGCCAATTTTTTGTTCTTCAAGTTTAAGTGAACAACGAGGCCCTTTGATAATCATGAAACGGAAATTATTTGTAACTTTCGACAAGAAGAACAATGAATAGAACAGGTAGACGGTTGAAATCTTTGTATATGTTGCTTCTATATAGTCTAAGAAACCTATATGCAAAGCATCCAAACAGTACCAGTCGCCAATTTTTTGTTCTTCAAGTTTAAGTGAACTACGAGCCCCATTGTTAATCCTTTAAAGGAAATTATTTGTAAATTTCGACAAGTAGAACAATGAATGGATCATGTAGACGGTTGAAATCTTTGTATATATTGCTTCCATATAGTCTAAGAAACATATATGCAAAGCATCCAAACAGTACTATTCGCCAATTTTTTGTTCTTCAAGTTTAAGTGAACAATGAGCCCCAATGGTTAATCCTTTATCGGAAATTATTTGTAACATTCGGCAAGTAGAACAATGAATGGAACAGGTAGACGGTTGAAATCTTTGCATATATTGCTTCTATATAGTCTAAGAAACATATATGCAAAGCATCCAAACAGTACAATTCGTCAATTTTTAGTTCTTCAAGTTTAAGTGAACAATGAGCCCCAATGGTTAATCCCTTATCGGTAATTATTTGTAACTTTCGACAAGTAGAACAATGAATGGATCAGGTAGACGTTTGAAATCATTGTATATATTGCTTCTATATAATCTACGAAACATATATGCAAAGCATCCAAACAGTACAATTCGCCAATTTTTTGTTCTTCAAGTTTAAGTGAACAGCGAGCCCCATTGATAATCATGAAATGGAAATTATTTGTAACTTTCTACAAGTAGAACAATGAATAGTACAGGTAGACGGGTGAAATCTTTCTATATATTGCTTCTATATAGTCTATGAAACATATATGCAAAGCATCCAAACTGTACCATTCGCTAATTTTTTGTTCTTCAAGTTTAAGTAAACTACGATCCCCATTGTTAATCCCTTAACGGAAATTATTTGTAACTTTCGACAAGTAGAACAATGAATGGAACAGGTAGACGGTTGAAATCATTGTATATATTGCTTCTATATAGTCTAAGAAACATATATGCAAAGAATCCAAACAGTACCATACGCCAATTTATTGTTCTTCAAGTTTAAGTGAACAACGAGCCCCATTGTTAATCCTTTAAAGGAAATTATTTGTAAATTTCGTCAAGTAGAACAATGAATGGAACAGGTAGACGGTTTAAATCTTTGTATATATTGCTTCTATATAGTCTATGAAACATATATGCAAAGCATCCAAACAGTACAATTCGCGAATTTATTGTTCTTCAAGTTTAAGTGAACAACGAGCCCCATTGATAATCATGAAAGGGATATTATTTGTAAATTTCGACAAGTAGAACAATGAATGTATCAGGTAGACGGTTGAAATCATTGTATATATTGCTTCTATATAGCCTACGAAACATATATGCAAAGCATCCAAACAGTACAATTCGCCAATTTTTTGTTCTTCAAGTTTAAGTGAACTACGAGCCCCATTGTTAATCCCTTAACGGAAATTAATTGTAACTTTCTACAAGTAGAACAATGATTGGAACACGCAGACGGTTGAAATCTTTGTATATATTTCTTCCATATAGTCTAAGAAACAAATACGCAAAGCATCCAAACAGTACCATTCGCCAATTTTTTGTTCTTCAAGTTTAAGTGAACTACGAGCCCCATTGTTAATACTTTAAAGGAAATTATTTGTAAATTTCGACAAGTAGAACAATGAATGGATCATGTAGACGGTTGAAATCATTGTATATATTGCTTCTATATAGTCTACGAAACATATATGCAAAGCATCCAAACAGTACAATTCGCCAATTTTTTGTTCTTCAAGTTTAAGTGAACTACGAGCCCCATTGTTAATCCTTTATCGGAAATTATTTGTAACTTTCGACAAGTAGAACAATGAATGGAACAGGTAGACGGTTGAAATCTTTGTATATATTGCTTCTATATAGTCTAAGAAACATATATGCAAAGCATCCAAACAGTACAATTTGCCAATTTATTGATCTTCAAGTTTAAGTGAACAATGAGCCCCATGGTTAATCCTTTATCGGAAATTATTTGTAACTTTCGACATGTAGAACAATGAATGGAACAGGTAGACGGTTGAAATCTTTGTACATATTGCTTCTATATAATCCAAGAAACATATTTGCATAGCGTCCAAACAGTACAATTCGCCAATTTTTTGCTCTTCATGTTTAAGTGAACTACGAGCCCCATTGTTAATCCTTTAAAGGAAATTATTTGTAAATTTCGGCAAGTAGAACAATGAATGGAATAGGTAGACGGTTGAAATCATTGTATATATTGCTTCTATATAGTCTAAGAAACATGTACGCAAAGCATCCAAACAGTACCATTCGCCAATTTTTTGTTCTTCAAGTTTAAGTGAACAATGAGCCCCAATGGTTAATCCGTTATCGCAAATTATTTGTAACTTTCGACAAGTAGAACAATGAATGGAACAGGTAGACGGTTGAAATCATTGTATATATTGCTTCTATATAGTCTAAGATACATATATGCCAAGCATCCAAATAGTACAATTCGACAATTTTTTGTTCTTCAAGGTTAGTGTACAATGAGCCCCAATGGTTAATCCTTTATCGGAAATTATTTGTAATTTTCGACAAGTGGAACAATGAATGGAACAGGTAGACGGTTGAAATCATTGTATATATTGCTTCTATATAGTCTAAGAAACATATATGCAAAGCATCCAAATAGTACAATTCGACAATTTTTTGTTCTTCAAGTTTAGTTTACAATGAGCCCCAATGGTTAATCCTTTATCGGAAATTATTTGTAATTTTCGACAAGTAGAACAATGAATGGAACAGGTAGACGGTTGAGATCTTTGTATATATTGCTTCTATATAATCTAAGAAACATATATGCAAAGCATCCAAACAGTACAATTCGCCAATAATTTCATCTTCATGTTTAAGTGAACAATGAGCCCCATTGTTAATCCTTTATCGGAAATTATTTGTAACTTTCTACAAGTAGAACAATGATTGGAACACGTAGACGGTTGAAATCTTTGTATATATTGCTTCTATATAGTCTAAGAATCATATATGCAAAGCATCCAAACAGTACAATTCGCCCATTTATTGATCTTCAAGTTTAGGTGAACAATGAGCCCCATGGTTAATCCTTTATCGGAAATTATTTGTAACTTTCGACAAGTAGAACAATGAATGGAACAGGTAGACGGTTGTAATCTTTGTATATATTGCTTCTATATAATCTAAGAAACATATATGCAAACTATCTAAACAGTAACAATCGCCAATTTTTTGATCTTCAAGTTTAAGTGAACAGCGAGCCCCATTGATAATCATGAAATGGAAATTATTTGTAACTTTCGACAAGTAGAACAATGAATGTAACTGGTAGACGGTTGAAATCTTTGTATATATTGCTTCTATATAGTCTAAGAAACATATATGCAAAGCATCCAAACAGTACAATTCGCCAATTATTTCATCTTCAAGTTTAAGTGAACTACGAGCCCCATTGTTAATACTTTAACGGAAATTATTTGTAACTTTCGACAAGTAGAACAATGAATAGCACAGTTAGACGGGTGAAATCTTTCTATATATTGCTTCTAAATAGTCTAAGAAACATGTACGCAAAGCATCCAAACAGTACCATTCGCCAATTTTTGATCTTCAAGTTTAAGTGAACAATGAGCCCCATTGTTAATCCTTTATCGGAAATTATTTGTAACTTTCGACAAGTAGAACAATGAATGGAACAGGTAGACGGTTGAAATCTTTGTATATATTGCTTCTATATAATCTAAGAAACATATATGCAAAGCATCCAAACAGTACAATTCGCCAATTATTTCATCATCAAGTTTAACTGAACTACGAGCCCCATTGTTAATACTTTAACGGAAATTATTTGTAACTTGCGACAAGTAGAAAATGAGTGGATCAGGTAGACGGTTGAAAGCAATGTATATATTGCTTCTATATAGTCTAAGAAACATATATGAAAAGCATCCAAACAGTACCATTCGCCAATTTTTTGTTCTTCAAGTTTAAGTGAACAATGAGCCCTATTGTTAATCCATTGAAGGAAATTATTTGTAACTTTCGACAAGTAGAACAATGAATGTAACTGGTAGACGGTTGAAATCTTTTTATATATTGCTTCTATATAGACTAACAAACCTATATGCAAAGCATCTAAACAGTAACATTCGCCAATTTTTTGATCTTCAAGTTTAAGTGAACAATGAGCCCCATTGTTTATCCTTTATCGGAAATTATTTGTAACTTTCGACAAGTAGAACAATGAATGGAACAGGTAGACGGTTGAAATCTTTGTATATATTGCTTCTATATAATCTAAGAAACATATATGCAAAGCATCCAAACAGTACAATTCGCCAATTATTTCATCATCAAGTTTAACTGAACTACGAGCCCCATTGTTAATACTTTAACGGAAATTATTTGTAACTTGCGACAAGTAGAAAATGAGTGGATCAGGTAGACGGTTGAAAGCAATGTATATATTGCTTCTATATAGTCTAAGAAACATATATGCAAAGCATCCAAACAGTACAATTCGCCAATTATTTCATCTTCAAGTTTAAGTGAACTACGAGCCCCATTGTTAATACTTTAACGGAAATTATTTGTAACTTTCGACAAGTAGAACAATGAATAGCACAGTTAGACGGGTGAAATCTTTCTATATATTGCTTCTAAATAGTCTAAGAAACATGTACGCAAAGCATCCAAACAGTACCATTCGCCAATTTTTGATCTTCAAGTTTAAGTGAACAATGAGCCCCATTGTTAATCCTTTATCGGAAATTATTTGTAACTTTCGACAAGTAGAACAATGAATGGAACAGGTAGACGGTTGAAATCTTTGTATATATTGCTTCTATATAATCTAAGAAACATATATGCAAAGCATCCAAACAGTACAATTCGCCAATTATTTCATCATCAAGTTTAACTGAACTACGAGCCCCATTGTTAATACTTTAACGGAAATTATTTGTAACTTGCGACAAGTAGAAAATGAGTGGATCAGGTAGACGGTTGAAAGCAATGTATATATTGCTTCTATATAGTCTAAGAAACATATATGAAAAGCATCCAAACAGTACCATTCGCCAATTTTTTGTTCTTCAAGTTTAAGTGAACAATGAGCCCTATTGTTAATCCATTGAAGGAAATTATTTGTAACTTTCGACAAGTAGAACAATGAATGTAACTGGTAGACGGTTGAAATCTTTTTATATATTGCTTCTATATAGACTAACAAACCTATATGCAAAGCATCTAAACAGTAACATTCGCCAATTTTTTGATCTTCAAGTTTAAGTGAACAATGAGCCCCATTGTTTATCCTTTATCGGAAATTATTTGTAACTTTCGACAAGTAGAACAATGAATGGAACAGGTAGACGGTTGAAATCTTTGTATATATTGCTTCTATATAGTCTAAGAAACATATATGCAAAGCATCCAAACAGTACAATTTGCCAATTTATTGATCTTCAAGTTTAAGTGAACAATGAGCCCCATGGTTAATCCATTATCGGAAATTATTTGTAACTTTCGACATGTAGAACAATGAATGGAACAGGTAGACGGTTGAAATCTATGTATATATTGCTTCTATATAGTCTAAGATACATATATGCAAAGCATCCAAACAGTACAATTCGCCAATTTATTGTTCTTCAAGTTTAAGTGAACAACGAGCCCCATTGTGAATCCTTTAAAGGAAATTATTTGTAAATTTCGACAACTAGAACAATGATTGGAACACGTAGACGGTTGAAATCTTTGCAAATATTGCTTCTATATAGTCTAAGAATCATATATGCAAAGCATCCAAACAGTACAATTCGCCCATTTATTGATCTTCAAGTTTAAGTGAACAATGAGCCCCATGGTTAATCCTTTATCGGAAATTATTTGTAACTTTCGACAAGTAGAACAATGAATGGAACAGGTAGACGGTTGAAATCTTTGTATATATTGCTTCTATATAATCTAAGAAACATATATGCAAACTATCTAAACAGTAACAATCGCCAATTTTTTGATCTTCAAGTTTAAGTGAACAGCGAGCCCCATTGATAATCATGAAATGGAAATTATTTGTAACTTTCGACAAGTAGAACAATGAATGGAACAGGTAGACGGTTGAAATCATTGTATATATTGCTTCTATATAGTCTAAGAAACATATATGCAAAGCATCCAAATAGTACAATTCGACAATTTTTTGTTCTTCAAGTGTAAGTGAACAATGAGCCCCATTGTTAATCCTTTATCGGAAATTATTTGTAACTTTCGACAAGTAGAACAATGAATTGAACTGGTAGACGGTTGAAATCTTTTTATATATTGCTTCTATATAGTCTAAGAAACATATATGCAAAGCATCCAAACAGTTCCAGTCGCCAATTTTTTGTTCTTCAAGTTTAAGTGAACAACGAGGCCCATTGATAATCATGAAACGGAAATTATTTCTAACTTTCGACAAGAAGAACAATGAATAGAACAGGTAGACGGTTGAAATCTTTGTATATGTTGCTTCTATATAGTCTAAGAAACCTATATGCAAAGCATCTAAACAGTAACAATCGCCAATTTGTTGATCTTCAAGTTTAAGTGAACAATGAGCCCCATTGTTAATCCTTTATCGGAAATTATATGTAACTTTCGACAAGTAGAACAATGAATGGAACAGGTAGACGGTTGAAATCTATGTATATATTGCTTCTATATAGTCTAAGATACATATATGCAAAGCATCCAAACAGTACAATTCGCCAATTTATTGTTCTTCAAGTTTAAGTGAAAACGAGCCCCATTGTGAATCCTTTAAAGGAAATTATTTGTAAATTTCGACAACTAGAACAATGATTGGAACACGTAGACGGTTGAAATCTTTGCAAATATTGCTTCTATATAGTCTAAGAATCATATATGCAAAGCATCCAAACAGTACAATTCGCCCATTTATTGATCTTCAAGTTTAAGTGAACAATGAGCCCCATGGTTAATCCTTTATCGGAAATTATTTGTAACTTTCGACAAGTAGAACAATGAATGGAACAGGTAGACGGTTGAAATCTTTGTATATATTGCTTCTATATAATCTAAGAAACATATATGCAAACTATCTAAACAGTACCAATCGCCAATTTTTTGATCTTCAAGTTTAAGTGAACAGCGAGCCCCATTGATAATCATGAAATGGAAATTATTTGTAACTTTCGACAAGTAGAACAATGAATGGAACAGGTAGACGGTTGATATCATTGTATATATTGCTTCTATATAGTCTAAGAAACATATATGCAAAGCATCCAAACAGTTCCAGTCGCCAATTTTTTGTTCTTCAAGTTTAAGTGAACAACGAGGCCCATTGATAATCATGAAACGGAAATTATTTCTAACTTTCCACAAGAAGAACAATGAATAGAACAGGTAGACGGTTGAAATCTTTGTATATGTTGCTTCTATATAGTCTAAGAAACCTATATGCAAAGCATCTAAACAGTAACATTCGCCAATTTGTTGATCTTCAAGTTTAAGTGAACAATGAGCCCCATTGTTAATCCTTTATCGGAAATTATATGTAACTTTCGACAAGTAGAACAATGAATGGAACAGGTAGACGGTTGAAATCTATGTATATATTGCTTCTATATAGTCTAAGAAACATATATTCAAAGCATCCAAACAGTACAATTCGCCAATTTATTGTTCTTCAAGTTTAAGTGAACAACGAGCCCCATTGTGAATCCTTTAAAGGAAATTATTTGTAAATTTCGACAAGTAGAACAATGAATGGAACAGGTAGCCTGTTGAAATCATTGTATATATTGCTTCTATATAGTCTAAGAAACATATATGCAAAGCATCCAAACAGTACAATTCGCCAATTTATTGTTCTTCAAGTTTAAGTGAACAACGAGCCCCATTGTGAATCCTTTAAAGGAAATTATTTGTAAATTTCGACAACTAGAACAATGATTGGAACACGTAGACGGTTGAAATCTTTGCAAATATTGCTTCTATATAGTCTAAGAAACATATATGCAAAGCATCCAAACAGTACAATTCGCCAATTTATTGTTCTTCAAGTTTAAGTGAACAATGAGCCCCAATGGTTAATCCTTTATCGGAAATTTTTTGTAAATTTCGACAAGTAGAACAATGAATGGAACTGGTAGCCGGTTGAAATCTTTGTATATATTGCTTCTATATAGTTTAAGAAACATATATCCAAAGCATCCAAACAGTACAATTCGCCAATTTTTTGTTCTTCAAGTTTAAGTGAACAATGAGCCCCAATGGTTAATCCTTTATCGGAAATTATTTGTAAATTTCGACAAGTAGAACAATGAATGGAACAGGTAGCCGGTTGAAATCAATGTATATATTGCTTCTATATAGTCTAAGAAACATATATGCAAAGCATCCAAAGAGTACCATTCGCCAATTTTTTGTTCTTCAAGTTTAAGTGAACTACGAGCCCCATTGTTAATCCCTTAACGGAAATTAATTGTAACTTTCGACAAGTAGAACAGTGAATGGAACAGGTAGACGGTTGAAATCTTTGTATATATTGCTTCTATATAGTATAAGAAACATATATGCAAAGCATCCAAACAGTACAATTCGCCAATTTTTTGTTCTTCAAGTTTAAGTGAACAATGAGCCCCAATGGTTAATCCGTTATCGGAAATTATTTGTAACTTTCGACAAGTAGAACAATGAATGGAAAAGGTAGACGGTTGAAATCTTTGTATATATTGCTTCTATATAGTCTCAGAAACATATATGCAAAGCATCCAAACAGTACCATTCGCCAATTTTTTGTTCTTCAAGTTTAAGTGAACTGCGAGCCCCATTGTTAATCCTTTAAAGGAAATTATTTGTAAATTTCGACAAGTAGAACAATGAATGGAACAGGTAGACTGTTGAAATCTTTCTATATATTGCTTCTAAATAGTCTAAGAAACATGTACGCAAAGCATCCAAACAGTACCATTCGCCAATTTTTGATCTTCAAGTTTAAGTGAACAATGAGCCCCATTGTTAATCCTTTATCGGAAATTATTTGTAACTTTCGACAAGTAGAACAATGAATGGAACAGGTAGACGGTTGAAATCTTTGTATATATTGCTTCTATATAATCTAAGAAACATATATGCAAAGCATCCAAACAGTACAATTCGCCAATTATTTCATCATCAAGTTTAACTGAACTACGAGCCCCATTGTTAATACTTTAACGGAAATTATTTGTAACTTGCGACAAGTAGAAAATGAGTGGATCAGGTAGACGGTTGAAAGCAATGTATATATTGCTTCTATATAGTCTAAGAAACATATATGAAAAGCATCCAAACAGTACCATTCGCCAATTTTTTGTTCTTCAAGTTTAAGTGAACAATGAGCCCTATTGTTAATCCATTGAAGGAAATTATTTGTAACTTTCGACAAGTAGAACAATGAATGTAACTGGTAGACGGTTGAAATCTTTTTATATATTGCTTCTATATAGACTAACAAACCTATATGCAAAGCATCTAAACAGTAACATTCGCCAATTTTTTGATCTTCAAGTTTAAGTGAACAATGAGCCCCATTGTTTATCCTTTATCGGAAATTATTTGTAACTTTCGACAAGTAGAACAATGAATGGAACAGGTAGACGGTTGAAATCTTTGTATATATTGCTTCTATATAGTCTAAGAAACATATATGCAAAGCATCCAAACAGTACAATTTGCCAATTTATTGATCTTCAAGTTTAAGTGAACAATGAGCCCCATGGTTAATCCATTATCGGAAATTATTTGTAACTTTCGACATGTAGAACAATGAATGGAACAGGTAGACGGTTGAAATCTATGTATATATTGCTTCTATATAGTCTAAGATACATATATGCAAAGAATCCAAACAGTACAATTCGCCAATTTATTGTTCTTCAAGTTTAAGTGAACAACGAGCCCCATTGTGAATCCTTTAAAGGAAATTATTTGTAAATTTCGACAACTAGAACAATGATTGGAACACGTAGACGGTTGAAATCTTTGCAAATATTGCTTCTATATAGTCTAAGAATCATATATGCAAAGCATCCAAACAGTACAATTCGCCCATTTATTGATCTTCAAGTTTAAGTGAACAATGAGCCCCATGGTTAATCCTTTATCGGAAATTATTTGTAACTTTCGACAAGTAGAACAATGAATGGAACAGGTAGACGGTTGAAATCTTTGTATATATTGCTTCTATATAATCTAAGAAACATATATGCAAACTATCTAAACAGTAACAATCGCCAATTTTTTGATCTTCAAGTTTAAGTGAACAGCGAGCCCCATTGATAATCATGAAATGGAAATTATTTGTAACTTTCGACAAGTAGAACAATGAATGGAACAGGTAGACGGTTGAAATCATTGTATATATTGCTTCTATATAGTCTAAGAAACATATATGCAAAGCATCCAAATAGTACAATTCGACAATTTTTTGTTCTTCAAGTGTAAGTGAACAATGAGCCCCATTGTTAATCCTTTATCGGAAATTATTTGTAACTTTCGACAAGTAGAACAATGAATTGAACTGGTAGACGGTTGAAATCTTTTTATATATTGCTTCTATATAGTCTAAGAAACATATATGCAAAGCATCCAAACAGTTCCAGTCGCCAATTTTTTGTTCTTCAAGTTTAAGTGAACAACGAGGCCCATTGATAATCATGAAACGGAAATTATTTCTAACTTTCGACAAGAAGAACAATGAATAGAACAGGTAGACGGTTGAAATCTTTGTATATGTTGCTTCTATATAGTCTAAGAAACCTATATGCAAAGCATCTAAACAGTAACAATCGCCAATTTGTTGATCTTCAAGTTTAAGTGAACAATGAGCCCCATTGTTAATCCTTTATCGGAAATTATATGTAACTTTCGACAAGTAGAACAATGAATGGAACAGGTAGACGGTTGAAATCTATGTATATATTGCTTCTATATAGTCTAAGATACATATATGCAAAGCATCCAAACAGTACAATTCGCCAATTTATTGTTCTTCAAGTTTAAGTGAAAACGAGCCCCATTGTGAATCCTTTAAAGGAAATTATTTGTAAATTTCGACAACTAGAACAATGATTGGAACACGTAGACGGTTGAAATCTTTGCAAATATTGCTTCTATATAGTCTAAGAATCATATATGCAAAGCATCCAAACAGTACAATTCGCCCATTTATTGATCTTCAAGTTTAAGTGAACAATGAGCCCCATGGTTAATCCTTTATCGGAAATTATTTGTAACTTTCGACAAGTAGAACAATGAATGGAACAGGTAGACGGTTGAAATCTTTGTATATATTGCTTCTATATAATCTAAGAAACATATATGCAAACTATCTAAACAGTACCAATCGCCAATTTTTTGATCTTCAAGTTTAAGTGAACAGCGAGCCCCATTGATAATCATGAAATGGAAATTATTTGTAACTTTCGACAAGTAGAACAATGAATGGAACAGGTAGACGGTTGATATCATTGTATATATTGCTTCTATATAGTCTAAGAAACATATATGCAAAGCATCCAAACAGTTCCAGTCGCCAATTTTTTGTTCTTCAAGTTTAAGTGAACAACGAGGCCCATTGATAATCATGAAACGGAAATTATTTCTAACTTTCCACAAGAAGAACAATGAATAGAACAGGTAGACGGTTGAAATCTTTGTATATGTTGCTTCTATATAGTCTAAGAAACCTATATGCAAAGCATCTAAACAGTAACATTCGCCAATTTGTTGATCTTCAAGTTTAAGTGAACAATGAGCCCCATTGTTAATCCTTTATCGGAAATTATATGTAACTTTCGACAAGTAGAACAATGAATGGAACAGGTAGACGGTTGAAATCTATGTATATATTGCTTCTATATAGTCTAAGAAACATATATTCAAAGCATCCAAACAGTACAATTCGCCAATTTATTGTTCTTCAAGTTTAAGTGAACAACGAGCCCCATTGTGAATCCTTTAAAGGAAATTATTTGTAAATTTCGACAAGTAGAACAATGAATGGAACAGGTAGCCTGTTGAAATCATTGTATATATTGCTTCTATATAGTCTAAGAAACATATATGCAAAGCATCCAAACAGTACAATTCGCCAATTTATTGTTCTTCAAGTTTAAGTGAACAACGAGCCCCATTGTGAATCCTTTAAAGGAAATTATTTGTAAATTTCGACAACTAGAACAATGATTGGAACACGTAGACGGTTGAAATCTTTGCAAATATTGCTTCTATATAGTCTAAGAAACATATATGCAAAGCATCCAAACAGTACAATTCGCCAATTTATTGTTCTTCAAGTTTAAGTGAACAATGAGCCCCAATGGTTAATCCTTTATCGGAAATTTTTTGTAAATTTCGACAAGTAGAACAATGAATGGAACTGGTAGCCGGTTGAAATCTTTGTATATATTGCTTCTATATAGTTTAAGAAACATATATCCAAAGCATCCAAACAGTACAATTCGCCAATTTTTTGTTCTTCAAGTTTAAGTGAACAATGAGCCCCAATGGTTAATCCTTTATCGGAAATTATTTGTAAATTTCGACAAGTAGAACAATGAATGGAACAGGTAGCCGGTTGAAATCAATGTATATATTGCTTCTATATAGTCTAAGAAACATATATGCAAAGCATCCAAAGAGTACCATTCGCCAATTTTTTGTTCTTCAAGTTTAAGTGAACTACGAGCCCCATTGTTAATCCCTTAACGGAAATTAATTGTAACTTTCGACAAGTAGAACAGTGAATGGAACAGGTAGACGGTTGAAATCTTTGTATATATTGCTTCTATATAGTATAAGAAACATATATGCAAAGCATCCAAACAGTACAATTCGCCAATTTTTTGTTCTTCAAGTTTAAGTGAACAATGAGCCCCAATGGTTAATCCGTTATCGGAAATTATTTGTAACTTTCGACAAGTAGAACAATGAATGGAAAAGGTAGACGGTTGAAATCTTTGTATATATTGCTTCTATATAGTCTCAGAAACATATATGCAAAGCATCCAAACAGTACCATTCGCCAATTTTTTGTTCTTCAAGTTTAAGTGAACTGCGAGCCCCATTGTTAATCCTTTAAAGGAAATTATTTGTAAATTTCGACAAGTAGAACAATGAATGGAACAGGTAGACTGTTGAAATCATTGTATATATTGCTTCCATATAGTCTAAGAAACATGTACGCAAAGCATCCAAACAGTACCATTCGCCAATTTTTTGTCCTTCAAGTTTAAGTGAACAATGAGCCCCATTGTTAATCCTTTATCGGAAATTATTTGTAACTTTCGACAAGTAGAACAATGAATGGAACAGGTAGACGGTTGAAATCTTTGTATATATTGCTTCTATATAGTCTATGAAACATATATGCAAAGCATCCAAACAGTACAATTCGCCAATTTTTTGTTCTTCAAGTTTAAGTGAACAATGAGCCCCAATGGTTAATCCTTTATCGGTAATTATTTGTAACTTTCGACAAGTAGAACAATGAATGGAACTGGTAGACGGTTGAAATCTTTGTATATATTGCTTCTATATAATCTCAGAAACATATATGCAAAGCATCTAAACAGTAACAATCGCCAATTTTTTGATCTTCAAGTTTAAGTGAACAGCGAGCCCCATTGATAATCATGAAATGGAAATTATTTGTAACTTTCTACAAGTAGAACAATGAATAGTACAGGTAGACGGGTGAAATCTTTCTATATATTGCTTCTAAATAGTCTAAGAAACATCTATGCAAAGCATCCAAACAGTACAATTCGCCAATTTTTTGTTCTTCAAGTTTAAGTAAACTACGATCCCCATTGTTAATCCCTTAACGGAAATTATTTGTAACTTTCGACAAGTAGAACAATGAATGGAACAGGTAGACGGTTGAAATCCTTGTATATATTGCTTCCATATAGTCTAAGAAACATGTACGCAAAGCATCCAAACAGTACCACTCGCCAATTTTTTGTCCTTCAAGTTTAAGTGAACAATGAGCCCCATTGTTAATCCTTTATCGGAAATTATTTGTAACTTTCGACAAGTAGAACAATGAATGGAACAGGTAGACGGTTGAAATCTTTATATATATATTGCTTCTATATAGTCTAAGAAACATATATGCAATGCATCAAAACAGTACAATTCGCCAATTTTTTGTTCTTCAAGTTTAAGTGAACAATGAGCCCCAATGGTTAATCCTTTATCGGTAATTATTTGTAAATTTCGACAAGTAGAACAATGAATGGAACTGGTAGCCGGTTGAAATCTTTGTATATATTGCTTCTATATAGTTTAAGAAACATATATCCAAAGCATCCAAACAGTACAATTCGCCAATTTTTTGTTCTTCAAGTTTAAGTGAACAATGAGCCCCAATGGTTAATCCTTTATCGGAAATTATTTGTAAATTTCGACAAGTAGAACAATGAATGGAACAGGTAGCCGGTTGAAATCAATGTATATATTGCTTCTATATAGTCTAAGAAACATATATGCAAAGCATCCAAAGAGTACCATTCGCCAATTTTTTGTTCTTCAAGTTTAAGTGAACTACGAGCCCCATTGTTAATCCCTTAACGGAAATTAATTGTAACTTTCGACAAGTAGAACAGTGAATGGAACAGGTAGACGGTTGAAATCTTTGTATATATTGCTTCTATATAGTATAAGAAACATATATGCAAAGCATCCAAACAGTACAATTCGCCAATTTTTTGTTCTTCAAGTTTAAGTGAACAATGAGCCCCAATGGTTAATCCGTTATCGGAAATTATTTGTAACTTTCGACAAGTAGAACAATGAATGGAAAAGGTAGACGGTTGAAATCTTTGTATATATTGCTTCTATATAGTCTCAGAAACATATATGCAAAGCATCCAAACAGTACCATTCGCCAATTTTTTGTTCTTCAAGTTTAAGTGAACTGCGAGCCCCATTGTTAATCCTTTAAAGGAAATTATTTGTAAATTTCGACAAGTAGAACAATGAATGGAACAGGTAGACTGTTGAAATCATTGTATATATTGCTTCCATATAGTCTAAGAAACATGTACGCAAAGCATCCAAACAGTACCATTCGCCAATTTTTTGTCCTTCAAGTTTAAGTGAACAATGAGCCCCATTGTTAATCCTTTATCGGAAATTATTTGTAACTTTCGACAAGTAGAACAATGAATGGAACAGGTAGACGGTTGAAATCTTTGTATATATTGCTTCTATATAGTCTATGAAACATATATGCAAAGCATCCAAACAGTACAATTCGCCAATTTTTTGTTCTTCAAGTTTAAGTGAACAATGAGCCCCAATGGTTAATCCTTTATCGGTAATTATTTGTAACTTTCGACAAGTAGAACAATGAATGGAACTGGTAGACGGTTGAAATCTTTGTATATATTGCTTCTATATAATCTCAGAAACATATATGCAAAGCATCTAAACAGTAACAATCGCCAATTTTTTGATCTTCAAGTTTAAGTGAACAGCGAGCCCCATTGATAATCATGAAATGGAAATTATTTGTAACTTTCTACAAGTAGAACAATGAATAGTACAGGTAGACGGGTGAAATCTTTCTATATATTGCTTCTAAATAGTCTAAGAAACATCTATGCAAAGCATCCAAACAGTACAATTCGCCAATTTTTTGTTCTTCAAGTTTAAGTAAACTACGATCCCCATTGTTAATCCCTTAACGGAAATTATTTGTAACTTTCGACAAGTAGAACAATGAATGGAACAGGTAGACGGTTGAAATCCTTGTATATATTGCTTCCATATAGTCTAAGAAACATGTACGCAAAGCATCCAAACAGTACCACTCGCCAATTTTTTGTCCTTCAAGTTTAAGTGAACAATGAGCCCCATTGTTAATCCTTTATCGGAAATTATTTGTAACTTTCGACAAGTAGAACAATGAATGGAACAGGTAGACGGTTGAAATCTTTATATATATTGCTTCTATATAGTCTAAGAAACATATATGCAATGCATCAAAACAGTACAATTCGCCAATTTTTTGTTCTTCAAGTTTAAGTGAACAATGAGCCCCAATGGTTAATCCTTTATCGGTAATTATTTGTAAATTTCGACAAGTAGAACAATGAATGGAACTGGTAGCCGGTTGAAATCTTTGTATATATTGCTTCTATATAGTTTAAGAAACATATATCCAAAGCATCCAAACAGTACAATTCGCCAATTTTTTGTTCTTCAAGTTTAAGTGAACAATGAGCCCCAATGGTTAATCCTTTATCGGAAATTATTTGTAAATTTCGACAAGTAGAACAATGAATGGAACAGGTAGCCGGTTGAAATCAATGTATATATTGCTTCTATATAGTCTAAGAAACATATATGCAAAGCATCCAAAGAGTACCATTCGCCAATTTTTTGTTCTTCAAGTTTAAGTGAACTACGAGCCCCATTGTTAATCCCTTAACGGAAATTAATTGTAACTTTCGACAAGTAGAACAGTGAATGGAACAGGTAGACGGTTGAAATCTTTGTATATATTGCTTCTATATAGTATAAGAAACATATATGCAAAGCATCCACACAGTACAATTCGCCAATTTTTTGTCCTTCAAGTTTAAGTGAACAATGAGCCCCATTGTTAATCCTTTATCGGAAATTATTTGTAACTTTCGACAAGTAGAACAATGAATCGAACAGGTAGACGGTTGAAATCTTTGTATATATTGCTTCTATATAGTCTAAGAAACATATATGCAAAGCATCCAAACAGTACCATTCGCCAATTTTTTGTTCATCAAGTTTAAGTGAACAATGAGTCCCATTGTTAATCCTTTATCGGAAATTGTTTGTAACTTTCGACAAGTAGAACATTGAATGGAACAGGTAGACGGTTGAAATCTTTGTATCTATTGCTTCTATATAGTATAAGAAACATATATGCAAAGCATCCAAACAGTACCATTCGCCAATTTTTTGTTCTTCAAGTTTAAGTGAACTACGAGCCCCATTGTTAATCCTTTAAAGGAAATTATTTGTAACTTTCGACAAGTAGAACAATGAATGGAACAGGTAGACTGTTGAAATCATTTTATATATTGCTTCTATATAGTCTAAGAAACATATATGCAAAGCATCCAAACAGTACAATTCGCCAATTATTTCATCTTCAAGTTTAAGTGAACTACGAGCCCCATTGTTAACACTTTAACGGAAATTATTTGTAACTTGCGACAAGTAGAACAATGAGTGGAACAGGTAGACGGTTGAAATCAATGTATATATTGCTTCTATATAGTCTAAGAAACATATATGCAAAGCATCCAAACAGTACCATTCGCCAATTTTTTGTTCTTCAAGTTTAAGTGAACTGCGAGCTCCATTGTTAATCCTTTAAAGGAAATTATTTGTAACTTTCGACAAGTAGAACAATGAATGGAACAGGTAGACTGTTGAAAACATTGTATATATTGCTTCTATATAGTCTAAGAAACATTTATGCAAAGCATCCAAACAGTACAATTCGCCAATTTTTTGTTCTTCAAGTTTAAGTAAACTACGATCCCCATTGTTAATCCCTTAACGGAAATTATTTGTAACTTTCGACAAGTAGAACAGTGAATGGAACAGGTAGACGGTTGAAATCTTTGTATATATTGCTTCTATATAGTATAAGAAACATATATGCAAAGCATCCACACAGTACAATTCGCCAATTTTTTGTCCTTCAAGTTTAAGTGAACAATGAGCCCCATTGTTAATCCTTTATCGGAAATTATTTGTAACTTTCGACAAGTAGAACGATGAATCGAACAGGTAGACGGTTAAAATCTTTGTATATATTGCTTCTATATAGTCTAAGAAACATATATGCAAAGCATCCAAACAGTACAATTCGCCAATTATTTGTTCTTCAAGTTTAAGTGAACAATGAGCCCCATTGTTAATCCTTTAAAGGAAATTATTTGTAACTTTCGACAAGTAGAACAATGAATGGAACACGTAGACGGTTGAAATCTTTGTATATATTGCTTCCATATAGTCTAAGAAACATATGTGCAAAGCATCCAAACAGTACAATTCGCCAATTTTTTGTTCTTCAAGTTTAAGTGAACAATGAGCCCCAATGGTTAATCCTTTATCGGTAATTATTTGTAACTTCCGACAAGTAGAACAATGAATGGAACAGGTAGACGGTTGAAATCTTTGTATATATTGCTTCTATATAGTCTAAGAAACATGTATGCAAAGCATCCAAACAGTACAATCCGCCAATTTTTTGTTCTTCAAGTTTAAGTGAACAATGAGCCCCAATGGTTAATCCTTTATCGGTAATTATTTGTAACTTTCGACAAGTAGAACAATGAATGGAACAGGTAGACGGTTGAAATCCTTGTATATATTGCTTCCATATAGTCTAAGAAACATGTGCGCAAAGCATCCAAACAGTACCATTCGCCAATTTTTTGTCCTTCAAGGTTAAGTGAACAATGAGCCCCATTGTTAATCCTTTATCGGAAATTATTTCTAACTTTCGACAAGTAGAACAATGAATCGAACAGGTAGACGGTTGAAATCTTTGTATATATTGCTTCTATATAGTCTAAAACACATATATGCAAAGCATCCAAACAGTACAATTCGCCAATTTTTTGTTCTTCAAGTTTAAGTGAACAATGAGCCCCATTGTTAATCCTTTATCGGAAATTATTTGTAACTTTCGACAAGTAGAACAATGAATGGAACAGGTAGACGGTTCAAATCTTTGTATATATTGCTTCTATATAGTCTAAGAAACATATATGCAAAGCATCCAAACAGTACTATTCGCCAATTTTTTGTTCTTCAAGTTTAAGTGAACAATGAGCCCCAATGGTTAATCCTTTATCGGAAATTATTTGTAACATTCGGCAAGTAGAACAATGAATGGAACAGGTAGACGGTTGAAATCTTTGCATATATTGCTTCTATATAGTCTAAGAAACATATATGCAAAGCATCCAAACAGTACAATTCGTCAATTTTTAGTTCTTCAAGTTTAAGTGAACAATGAGCCCCAATGGTTAATCCCTTATCGGTAATTATTTGTAACTTTCGACAAGTAGAACAATGAATGGATCAGGTAGACGTTTGAAATCATTGTATATGTTGCTTCTATATAATCTACGAAACATATATGCAAAGCATCCAAACAGTACAATTCGCCAATTTTTTGTTCTTCAAGTTTAAGTGAACAGCGAGCCCCATTGATAATCATGAAATGGAAATTATTTGTAACTTTCTACAAGTAGAACAATGAATAGTACAGGTAGACGGGTGAAATCTTTCTATATATTGCTTCTATATAGTCTATGAAACATATATGCAAAGCATCCAAACTGTACCATTCGCTAATTTTTTGTTCTTCAAGTTTAAGTGAACTACGAGCCCCATTTTTAATCCTTTAACGGAAATTATTTATAAATTTCGACAAGTAGAACAATGAATGGAACAGGTAGACTGTTGAAATCATTGTATATATTGCTTCTAAATAGTCTAAGAAACATATATGCAAAGCGTCCAAACAGTACAATTCGCCAATTATTTGTTCTTCAAGTTTAAGTGAACAACGAGCCCCATTGTTAATCCTTTAAAGGAAATTATTTGTAACTTTCGACAAGTAGAACAATGAATGGAACAGGTAGACGGTTGAAATCTTTGTATATATTGCTTCTATATAGTATAAGAAACATATATGCAACGCATCCAAACAGTACCAGTCGCCAATTTTTTGTTCTTCATGTTTAAGTGAACAACGAGCCCAATTGATAATCATGAAACGGAAATTATTTGTAACTTTCGGCAAGTGGAACAATGATTGGAACAGGTAGACGGTTGAAATCATTGTATATATTGCTTCTATATAGTCTAAGAAACATATATGCAAAGCGTCCAAACAGTACAATTCGCCAATTATTTGATCTTCAAGTTTAAGTGAACTACGAGCCCCATTGTTAGTACTTTAACGGAAATTGTTTGTAATTTGCGACAAGTAGAACAATGAATGGAACAGGTAGACTGTTGAAATCATTGTATATATTGCTTCTAAATAGTCTAAGAAACATATATGCAAAGCGTCCAAACAGTACAATTCGCCAATTATTTGTTCTTCAAGTTTAAGTGAACAACGAGCCCCATTGTTAATCCTTTAAAGGAAATTATTTGTAACTTTCGACAAGTAGAACAATGAATGGAACAGGTAGACGGTTGAAATCTTTGTATTTATTGCTTCTATATAGTATAAGAAACATATATGCATAGCATCCAAACAGTACAATTCGCCAATTTTTTGTTCTTCAAGTTTAAGTGAACAATGAGCCCCAATGGTTAATCCTTTATTGGAAATTATTTGTAACATTTGGCAAGTAGAACAATGAATGAATCAGGTAGACGGTTGAAATCATTGTATATGTTGCTTCTATATAATCTACGAAACATATATGCAAAGCATCCAAACAGCACAATTCGCCAATTTTTTGTTCTTCAAGTTTAAGTGAACAGCGAGCCCCATTGATAATCATGAAATGGAAATTATTTGTAACTTTCTACAAGTAGAACAATGAATAGTACAGGTAGACGGGTGAAATCTTTCTATATATTGCTTCTATATAGTCTAAGAAACATATATGCAAAGCATCCAAACAGCACAATTCGCCAATTTTTTGTTCTTCAAGTTTAAGTAAACTACGATCCCCATTGTTAATCCCTTAACGGAAATTATTTGTAACTTTCGACAAGTAGAACAATGAATGGAACAGGTAGACGGTTGAAATCCTTGTATATATTGCGTCTATATAATCTAAGAAACATATATGCAAAGCATCCAAACAGTACCATTCGCCAATTTTTTGTTCTTCAAGGTTAAGTGAACTACGAGCCCCAATGTTAATCCTTTAAAGGAAATTATTTGTAATTTTCGACAAGTAGAACAATGAATGGAACAGGTAGACGGTTGAAATCTTTCTATATATTGCTTCTATATAATCTAAGAAACATATATGCAAAGCATGCAAACAGTACCATTCGCCAATTTTTTGTTCTTCAAGTTTAAGTGAACAACGAGCCCCATTGTTAATACTTTAACGGAAATTATTTGTAATTTTCGACAAGTAGAACAATGAATGGAACACGTAGACGGTTGAAATCTTTGTATATATTGCTTCCATATAGTCTAAGAAACATGTACGCAAAGCATCCAAACAGTACCATTCGCCAATTTTTTGTTCTTCAAGTTTAAGTGAACAATGAGCCCCAATGGTTAATCCTTTATCGGAAATTATTTGTAATTTTCGACAAGTAGAACAATGAATGGATGATGTAGACGGTTGAAATCATTGTATATATTGCTTCTAAATAGTCTAAGAAACACATATGCAAAGCATCCAAACAGTACAATTCGCCAATTTTTTGTTCTTGAAGTTTAAGTGAACAATGAGCCCCAATGGTTAATCCTTTAAAGGAAATTATTTGTAAATTTCGATAAGTAGAACAATGATTGGAACACGTAGACGGTTGAAATCTTTGTATATATTGCTTCCATATAGTCTAAGAAACATGTACGCAAAGCATCCAAACAGTACCATTCGCCAATTTTTTGTCCTTCAAGTTTAAGTGAACAATGAGCCCCATTGTTAATCCTTTATCGGAAATTATTTGTAACTTTCGACAAGTAGAACAATGAATGGAACAGGTAGACGGTTGAAATCTTTGTATATATTGCTTCTATATAGTCTATGAAACATATATGCAAAGCATCCAAACAGTACAATTCGCCAATTTTTTGTTCTTCAAGTTTAAGTGAACAATGAGCCCCAATGGTTAATCCTTTATCGGTAATTATTTGTAACTTTCGACAAGTAGAACAATGAATGGAACTGGTAGACGGTTGAAATCTTTGTATATATTGCTTCTATATAATCTCAGAAACATATATGCAAAGCATCTAAACAGTAACAATCGCCAATTTTTTGATCTTCAAGTTTAAGTGAACAGCGAGCCCCATTGATAATCATGAAATGGAAATTATTTGTAACTTTCTACAAGTAGAACAATGAATAGTACAGGTAGACGGGTGAAATCTTTCTATATATTGCTTCTAAATAGTCTAAGAAACATCTATGCAAAGCATCCAAACAGTACAATTCGCCAATTTTTTGTTCTTCAAGTTTAAGTAAACTACGATCCCCATTGTTAATCCCTTAACGGAAATTATTTGTAACTTTCGACAAGTAGAACAATGAATGGAACAGGTAGACGGTTGAAATCCTTGTATATATTGCTTCCATATAGTCTAAGAAACATGTACGCAAAGCATCCAAACAGTACCACTCGCCAATTTTTTGTCCTTCAAGTTTAAGTGAACAATGAGCCCCATTGTTAATCCTTTATCGGAAATTATTTGTAACTTTCGACAAGTAGAACAATGAATGGAACAGGTAGACGGTTGAAATCTTTATATATATTGCTTCTATATAGTCTAAGAAACATATATGCAATGCATCAAAACAGTACAATTCGCCAATTTTTTGTTCTTCAAGTTTAAGTGAACAATGAGCCCCAATGGTTAATCCTTTATCGGTAATTATTTGTAAATTTCGACAAGTAGAACAATGAATGGAACTGGTAGCCGGTTGAAATCTTTGTATATATTGCTTCTATATAGTTTAAGAAACATATATCCAAAGCATCCAAACAGTACAATTCGCCAATTTTTTGTTCTTCAAGTTTAAGTGAACAATGAGCCCCAATGGTTAATCCTTTATCGGAAATTATTTGTAAATTTCGACAAGTAGAACAATGAATGGAACAGGTAGCCGGTTGAAATCAATGTATATATTGCTTCTATATAGTCTAAGAAACATATATGCAAAGCATCCAAAGAGTACCATTCGCCAATTTTTTGTTCTTCAAGTTTAAGTGAACTACGAGCCCCATTGTTAATCCCTTAACGGAAATTAATTGTAACTTTCGACAAGTAGAACAGTGAATGGAACAGGTAGACGGTTGAAATCTTTGTATATATTGCTTCTATATAGTATAAGAAACATATATGCAAAGCATCCACACAGTACAATTCGCCAATTTTTTGTCCTTCAAGTTTAAGTGAACAATGAGCCCCATTGTTAATCCTTTATCGGAAATTATTTGTAACTTTCGACAAGTAGAACAATGAATCGAACAGGTAGACGGTTGAAATCTTTGTATATATTGCTTCTATATAGTCTAAGAAACATATATGCAAAGCATCCAAACAGTACCATTCGCCAATTTTTTGTTCATCAAGTTTAAGTGAACAATGAGTCCCATTGTTAATCCTTTATCGGAAATTGTTTGTAACTTTCGACAAGTAGAACATTGAATGGAACAGGTAGACGGTTGAAATCTTTGTATCTATTGCTTCTATATAGTATAAGAAACATATATGCAAAGCATCCAAACAGTACCATTCGCCAATTTTTTGTTCTTCAAGTTTAAGTGAACTACGAGCCCCATTGTTAATCCTTTAAAGGAAATTATTTGTAACTTTCGACAAGTAGAACAATGAATGGAACAGGTAGACTGTTGAAATCATTTTATATATTGCTTCTATATAGTCTAAGAAACATATATGCAAAGCATCCAAACAGTACAATTCGCCAATTATTTCATCTTCAAGTTTAAGTGAACTACGAGCCCCATTGTTAACACTTTAACGGAAATTATTTGTAACTTGCGACAAGTAGAACAATGAGTGGAACAGGTAGACGGTTGAAATCAATGTATATATTGCTTCTATATAGTCTAAGAAACATATATGCAAAGCATCCAAACAGTACCATTCGCCAATTTTTTGTTCTTCAAGTTTAAGTGAACTGCGAGCTCCATTGTTAATCCTTTAAAGGAAATTATTTGTAACTTTCGACAAGTAGAACAATGAATGGAACAGGTAGACTGTTGAAAACATTGTATATATTGCTTCTATATAGTCTAAGAAACATTTATGCAAAGCATCCAAACAGTACAATTCGCCAATTTTTTGTTCTTCAAGTTTAAGTAAACTACGATCCCCATTGTTAATCCCTTAACGGAAATTATTTGTAACTTTCGACAAGTAGAACAGTGAATGGAACAGGTAGACGGTTGAAATCTTTGTATATATTGCTTCTATATAGTATAAGAAACATATATGCAAAGCATCCACACAGTACAATTCGCCAATTTTTTGTCCTTCAAGTTTAAGTGAACAATGAGCCCCATTGTTAATCCTTTATCGGAAATTATTTGTAACTTTCGACAAGTAGAACGATGAATCGAACAGGTAGACGGTTAAAATCTTTGTATATATTGCTTCTATATAGTCTAAGAAACATATATGCAAAGCATCCAAACAGTACAATTCGCCAATTATTTGTTCTTCAAGTTTAAGTGAACAATGAGCCCCATTGTTAATCCTTTAAAGGAAATTATTTGTAACTTTCGACAAGTAGAACAATGAATGGAACACGTAGACGGTTGAAATCTTTGTATATATTGCTTCCATATAGTCTAAGAAACATATGTGCAAAGCATCCAAACAGTACAATTCGCCAATTTTTTGTTCTTCAAGTTTAAGTGAACAATGAGCCCCAATGGTTAATCCTTTATCGGTAATTATTTGTAACTTCCGACAAGTAGAACAATGAATGGAACAGGTAGACGGTTGAAATCTTTGTATATATTGCTTCTATATAGTCTAAGAAACATGTATGCAAAGCATCCAAACAGTACAATCCGCCAATTTTTTGTTCTTCAAGTTTAAGTGAACAATGAGCCCCAATGGTTAATCCTTTATCGGTAATTATTTGTAACTTTCGACAAGTAGAACAATGAATGGAACAGGTAGACGGTTGAAATCCTTGTATATATTGCTTCCATATAGTCTAAGAAACATGTGCGCAAAGCATCCAAACAGTACCATTCGCCAATTTTTTGTCCTTCAAGGTTAAGTGAACAATGAGCCCCATTGTTAATCCTTTATCGGAAATTATTTCTAACTTTCGACAAGTAGAACAATGAATCGAACAGGTAGACGGTTGAAATCTTTGTATATATTGCTTCTATATAGTCTAAAACACATATATGCAAAGCATCCAAACAGTACAATTCGCCAATTTTTTGTTCTTCAAGTTTAAGTGAACAATGAGCCCCATTGTTAATCCTTTATCGGAAATTATTTGTAACTTTCGACAAGTAGAACAATGAATGGAACAGGTAGACGGTTCAAATCTTTGTATATATTGCTTCTATATAGTCTAAGAAACATATATGCAAAGCATCCAAACAGTACTATTCGCCAATTTTTTGTTCTTCAAGTTTAAGTGAACAATGAGCCCCAATGGTTAATCCTTTATCGGAAATTATTTGTAACATTCGGCAAGTAGAACAATGAATGGAACAGGTAGACGGTTGAAATCTTTGCATATATTGCTTCTATATAGTCTAAGAAACATATATGCAAAGCATCCAAACAGTACAATTCGTCAATTTTTAGTTCTTCAAGTTTAAGTGAACAATGAGCCCCAATGGTTAATCCCTTATCGGTAATTATTTGTAACTTTCGACAAGTAGAACAATGAATGGATCAGGTAGACGTTTGAAATCATTGTATATGTTGCTTCTATATAATCTACGAAACATATATGCAAAGCATCCAAACAGTACAATTCGCCAATTTTTTGTTCTTCAAGTTTAAGTGAACAGCGAGCCCCATTGATAATCATGAAATGGAAATTATTTGTAACTTTCTACAAGTAGAACAATGAATAGTACAGGTAGACGGGTGAAATCTTTCTATATATTGCTTCTATATAGTCTATGAAACATATATGCAAAGCATCCAAACTGTACCATTCGCTAATTTTTTGTTCTTCAAGTTTAAGTGAACTACGAGCCCCATTTTTAATCCTTTAACGGAAATTATTTATAAATTTCGACAAGTAGAACAATGAATGGAACAGGTAGACTGTTGAAATCATTGTATATATTGCTTCTAAATAGTCTAAGAAACATATATGCAAAGCGTCCAAACAGTACAATTCGCCAATTATTTGTTCTTCAAGTTTAAGTGAACAACGAGCCCCATTGTTAATCCTTTAAAGGAAATTATTTGTAACTTTCGACAAGTAGAACAATGAATGGAACAGGTAGACGGTTGAAATCTTTGTATATATTGCTTCTATATAGTATAAGAAACATATATGCAACGCATCCAAACAGTACCAGTCGCCAATTTTTTGTTCTTCATGTTTAAGTGAACAACGAGCCCAATTGATAATCATGAAACGGAAATTATTTGTAACTTTCGGCAAGTGGAACAATGATTGGAACAGGTAGACGGTTGAAATCATTGTATATATTGCTTCTATATAGTCTAAGAAACATATATGCAAAGCGTCCAAACAGTACAATTCGCCAATTATTTGATCTTCAAGTTTAAGTGAACTACGAGCCCCATTGTTAGTACTTTAACGGAAATTGTTTGTAATTTGCGACAAGTAGAACAATGAATGGAACAGGTAGACTGTTGAAATCATTGTATATATTGCTTCTAAATAGTCTAAGAAACATATATGCAAAGCGTCCAAACAGTACAATTCGCCAATTATTTGTTCTTCAAGTTTAAGTGAACAACGAGCCCCATTGTTAATCCTTTAAAGGAAATTATTTGTAACTTTCGACAAGTAGAACAATGAATGGAACAGGTAGACGGTTGAAATCTTTGTATTTATTGCTTCTATATAGTATAAGAAACATATATGCATAGCATCCAAACAGTACAATTCGCCAATTTTTTGTTCTTCAAGTTTAAGTGAACAATGAGCCCCAATGGTTAATCCTTTATTGGAAATTATTTGTAACATTTGGCAAGTAGAACAATGAATGAATCAGGTAGACGGTTGAAATCATTGTATATGTTGCTTCTATATAATCTACGAAACATATATGCAAAGCATCCAAACAGCACAATTCGCCAATTTTTTGTTCTTCAAGTTTAAGTGAACAGCGAGCCCCATTGATAATCATGAAATGGAAATTATTTGTAACTTTCTACAAGTAGAACAATGAATAGTACAGGTAGACGGGTGAAATCTTTCTATATATTGCTTCTATATAGTCTAAGAAACATATATGCAAAGCATCCAAACAGCACAATTCGCCAATTTTTTGTTCTTCAAGTTTAAGTAAACTACGATCCCCATTGTTAATCCCTTAACGGAAATTATTTGTAACTTTCGACAAGTAGAACAATGAATGGAACAGGTAGACGGTTGAAATCCTTGTATATATTGCGTCTATATAATCTAAGAAACATATATGCAAAGCATCCAAACAGTACCATTCGCCAATTTTTTGTTCTTCAAGGTTAAGTGAACTACGAGCCCCAATGTTAATCCTTTAAAGGAAATTATTTGTAATTTTCGACAAGTAGAACAATGAATGGAACAGGTAGACGGTTGAAATCTTTCTATATATTGCTTCTATATAATCTAAGAAACATATATGCAAAGCATGCAAACAGTACCATTCGCCAATTTTTTGTTCTTCAAGTTTAAGTGAACAACGAGCCCCATTGTTAATACTTTAACGGAAATTATTTGTAATTTTCGACAAGTAGAACAATGAATGGAACACGTAGACGGTTGAAATCTTTGTATATATTGCTTCCATATAGTCTAAGAAACATGTACGCAAAGCATCCAAACAGTACCATTCGCCAATTTTTTGTTCTTCAAGTTTAAGTGAACAATGAGCCCCAATGGTTAATCCTTTATCGGAAATTATTTGTAATTTTCGACAAGTAGAACAATGAATGGATGATGTAGACGGTTGAAATCATTGTATATATTGCTTCTAAATAGTCTAAGAAACACATATGCAAAGCATCCAAACAGTACAATTCGCCAATTTTTTGTTCTTGAAGTTTAAGTGAACAATGAGCCCCAATGGTTAATCCTTTAAAGGAAATTATTTGTAAATTTCGATAAGTAGAACAATGATTGGAACACGTAGACGGTTGAAATCTTTGTATATATTGCTTCCATATAGTCTAAGAAACATGTACGCAAAGCATCCAAACAGTACCATTCGCCAATTTTTTGTTCTTCTAGTTTAAGTGAACAGCGAGCCCCATTGATAATCATGAAATGGAAATTATTTGTAACTTTCTACAAGTAGAACAATGAATAGTACAGGTAGACGGGTGAAATCTTTCTATATATTGCTTCTATATAGTCTAAGAAACATATATGCAACGCATCCAAACAGTACCAGTCGCCAATTTTTTGTTCTTCATGTTTAAGTGAACAACGAGCCCAATTGATAATCATGAAACGGAAATTATTTGTAACTTTCGACAAGTAGAACCATGGATGGAACAGGTAGACGGTTGAAATCTTTGTATGTATTGCTTCTATATAGTCTAAGAAACATATATGCAAAGCATCCAAACAGTACAATTCCCCAATTTATTGTTCTTCAAGTTTAAGTGAACAACGAGCCCCATTGTTAATCCTTTAAAGGAAATTATTTGTAAATTTCGACAAGTAGAACACTGATTGGAACACGTAGACGGTTGAAATCTTTGTATATATTGCTTCCATATAGTCTAAGAAACATGTACGCAAAGCATCCAAACAGTACCATTCGCCAATTTTTTGTTCTTCAAGTTTAAGTGAACAATGAGCCCCAATGGTTAATCCTTTATCGGAAATTATTTGTAATTTTCGACAAGTAGAACAATGAATGGATGATGTAGACGGTTGAAATCATTGTATATATTGCTTGTAAATAGTCTAAGAAACACATATGCAAAGCATCCAAACAGTACAATTCGCCAATTTTTTGTTTTTCAAGTTTAAGTGAACTACGAGCCCCATTGTTAATCCTTTAACGGAAATTATTTGTAACTTTCGACAAGTAGAACAATGATTGGAACACGTAGACGGTTGAAATCTTTGTATATATTTCTTCCATATATTCTAAGAATCATATATGCAAAGCATCCAAACAGTACCATTCGCCAATTTTTTGTTCTTCAAATTTAAGTAAACTACGATCCCCATTGTTAATCCCTTAACGGAATTTATTTGTATCTTTCGACAAGTAGAACAGTGAATGGAACAGGTAGACGGTTGAAATCTTTGTATATATTGCTTCTATATAGTATAAGAAACATATATGCAACGCATCCAAACAGTACCAGTCGCCAATTTTTTGTTCTTCAAGTTTAAGTGAACTACGAGCCCCATTGTTAATCCTTTAAAGGAAATTATTTGTAAATTTCGACAAGTAGAACAATGAATGGATCATGTAGACGGTTGAAATCTTTGTATATATTGCTTCCATATAGTCTAAGAAACATATATGCAAAGCATCCAAACAGTACTATTCGCCAATTTTTTGTTCTTCAAGTTTAAGTGAACAATGAGCCCCAATGGTTAATCCTTTATCGGAAATTATTTGTAACATTCGGCAAGTAGAACAATGAATGGAACAGGTAGACGGTTGAAATCTTTGCATATATTGCTTCTATATAGTCTAAGAAACATATATGCAAAGCATCCAAACAGTACAATTCGTCAATTTTTAGTTCTTCAAGTTTAAGTGAACAATGAGCCCCAATGGTTAATCCCTTATCGGTAATTATTTGTAACTTTCGACAAGTAGAACAATGAATGGATCAGGTAGACGTTTGAAATCATTGTATATGTTGCTTCTATATAATCTACGAAACATATATGCAAAGCATCCAAACAGTACAATTCGCCAATTTTTTGTTCTTCAAGTTTAAGTGAACAGCGAGCCCCATTGATAATCATGAAATGGAAATTATTTGTAACTTTCTACAAGTAGAACAATGAATAGTACAGGTAGACGGGTGAAATCTTTCTATATATTGCTTCTATATAGTCTATGAAACATATATGCAAAGCATCCAAACTGTACCATTCGCTAATTTTTTGTTCTTCAAGTTTAAGTGAACTACGAGCCCCATTTTTAATCCTTTAACGGAAATTATTTATAAATTTCGACAAGTAGAACAATGAATGGAACAGGTAGACTGTTGAAATCATTGTATATATTGCTTCTAAATAGTCTAAGAAACATATATGCAAAGCGTCCAAACAGTACAATTCGCCAATTATTTGTTCTTCAAGTTTAAGTGAACAACGAGCCCCATTGTTAATCCTTTAAAGGAAATTATTTGTAACTTTCGACAAGTAGAACAATGAATGGAACAGGTAGACGGTTGAAATCTTTGTATATATTGCTTCTATATAGTATAAGAAACATATATGCAACGCATCCAAACAGTACCAGTCGCCAATTTTTTGTTCTTCATGTTTAAGTGAACAACGAGCCCAATTGATAATCATGAAACGGAAATTATTTGTAACTTTCGGCAAGTGGAACAATGATTGGAACAGGTAGACGGTTGAAATCATTGTATATATTGCTTCTATATAGTCTAAGAAACATATATGCAAAGCGTCCAAACAGTACAATTCGCCAATTATTTGATCTTCAAGTTTAAGTGAACTACGAGCCCCATTGTTAGTACTTTAACGGAAATTGTTTGTAATTTGCGACAAGTAGAACAATGAATGGAACAGGTAGACTGTTGAAATCATTGTATATATTGCTTCTAAATAGTCTAAGAAACATATATGCAAAGCGTCCAAACAGTACAATTCGCCAATTATTTGTTCTTCAAGTTTAAGTGAACAACGAGCCCCATTGTTAATCCTTTAAAGGAAATTATTTGTAACTTTCGACAAGTAGAACAATGAATGGAACAGGTAGACGGTTGAAATCTTTGTATTTATTGCTTCTATATAGTATAAGAAACATATATGCATAGCATCCAAACAGTACAATTCGCCAATTTTTTGTTCTTCAAGTTTAAGTGAACAATGAGCCCCAATGGTTAATCCTTTATTGGAAATTATTTGTAACATTTGGCAAGTAGAACAATGAATGAATCAGGTAGACGGTTGAAATCATTGTATATGTTGCTTCTATATAATCTACGAAACATATATGCAAAGCATCCAAACAGCACAATTCGCCAATTTTTTGTTCTTCAAGTTTAAGTGAACAGCGAGCCCCATTGATAATCATGAAATGGAAATTATTTGTAACTTTCTACAAGTAGAACAATGAATAGTACAGGTAGACGGGTGAAATCTTTCTATATATTGCTTCTATATAGTCTAAGAAACATATATGCAAAGCATCCAAACAGCACAATTCGCCAATTTTTTGTTCTTCAAGTTTAAGTAAACTACGATCCCCATTGTTAATCCCTTAACGGAAATTATTTGTAACTTTCGACAAGTAGAACAATGAATGGAACAGGTAGACGGTTGAAATCCTTGTATATATTGCGTCTATATAATCTAAGAAACATATATGCAAAGCATCCAAACAGTACCATTCGCCAATTTTTTGTTCTTCAAGGTTAAGTGAACTACGAGCCCCAATGTTAATCCTTTAAAGGAAATTATTTGTAATTTTCGACAAGTAGAACAATGAATGGAACAGGTAGACGGTTGAAATCTTTCTATATATTGCTTCTATATAATCTAAGAAACATATATGCAAAGCATGCAAACAGTACCATTCGCCAATTTTTTGTTCTTCAAGTTTAAGTGAACAACGAGCCCCATTGTTAATACTTTAACGGAAATTATTTGTAATTTTCGACAAGTAGAACAATGAATGGAACACGTAGACGGTTGAAATCTTTGTATATATTGCTTCCATATAGTCTAAGAAACATGTACGCAAAGCATCCAAACAGTACCATTCGCCAATTTTTTGTTCTTCAAGTTTAAGTGAACAATGAGCCCCAATGGTTAATCCTTTATCGGAAATTATTTGTAATTTTCGACAAGTAGAACAATGAATGGATGATGTAGACGGTTGAAATCATTGTATATATTGCTTCTAAATAGTCTAAGAAACACATATGCAAAGCATCCAAACAGTACAATTCGCCAATTTTTTGTTCTTCAAGTTTAAGTGAACAATGAGCCCCAATGGTTAATCCTTTAAAGGAAATTATTTGTAAATTTCGATAAGTAGAACAATGATTGGAACACGTAGACGGTTGAAATCTTTGTATATATTGCTTCCATATAGTCTAAGAAACATGTACGCAAAGCATCCAAACAGTACCGTTCGCCAATTTTTTGTTCTTCTAGTTTAAGTGAACAGCGAGCCCCATTGATAATCATGAAATGGAAATTATTTGTAACTTTCTACAAGTAGAACAATGAATAGTACAGGTAGACGGGTGAAATCTTTCTATATATTGCTTCTATATAGTCTAAGAAACATATATGCAAAGCATCCAAACTGTACCATTCGCTAATTTTTTGTTCTTCAAGTTTAAGTGAACTACGAGCCCCATTGTTAATCCTTTAACGGAAATTATTTATAAATTTCGACAAGTAGAACAATGAATGGAACAGGTAGACTGTTGAAATCATTGTATATATTGCTTCTAAATAGTCTAAGAAACATATATGCAAAGCGTCCAAACAGTACAATTCGCCAATTATTTGTTCTTCAAGTTTAAGTGAACAACGAGCCCCATTGTTAATCCTTTAAAGGAAATTATTTGTAACTTTCGACAAGTAGAACAATGAATGGAACAGGTAGACGGTTGAAATCTTTGTATTTATTGCTTCTATATAGTATAAGAAACATATATGCATAGCATCCAAACAGTACAATTCGCCAATTTTTTGTTCTTCAAGTTTAAGTGAACAATGAGCCCCAATGGTTAATCCTTTATTGGAAATTATTTGTAACATTTGGCAAGTAGAACAATGAATGAATCAGGTAGACGGTTGAAATCATTGTATATGTTGCTTCTATATAATCTACGAAACATATATGCAAAGCATCCAAACAGCACAATTCGCCAATTTTTTGTTCTTCAAGTTTAAGTGAACAGCGAGCCCCATTGATAATCATGAAATGGAAATTGTTTGTAACTTTCTACAAGTAGAACAATGAATAGTACAGGTAGACGGGTGAAATCTTTCTATATATTGCTTCTATATAGTCTAAGAAACATATATGCAAAGCATCCAAACAGCACAATTCGCCAATTTTTTGTTCTTCAAGTTTAAGTAAACTACGATCCCCATTGTTAATCCCTTCACGGAAATTATTTGTAACTTTCGACAAGTAGAACAATGAATGGAACAGGTAGTCGGTTGAAAATCTTGTATATATTGCGTCTATATAATCTAAGAAACATATATGCAAAGCATCCAAACAGTACCATTCGCCAATTTTTTGTTCTTCAAGGTTAAGTGAACTACGAGCCCCAATGTTAATCCTTTAAAGGAAATTATTTGTAATTTTCGACAAGTAGAACAATGAATGGAACAGGTAGACGGTTGAAATCTTTCTATATATTGCTTCTATATAATCTAAGAAACATATATGCAAAGCATGCAAACAGTACCATTCGCCAATTTTTTGTTCTTCAAGTTTAAGTGAACAACGAGCCCCATTGTTAATACTTTAACGGAAATTATTTGTAATTTTCGACAAGTAGAACAATGAATGGAACACGTAGACGGTTGAAATCTTTGTATATATTGCTTCCATATAGTCTAAGAAACATGTACGCAAAGCATCCAAACAGTACCATTCGCCAATTTTTTGTTCTTCAAGTTTAAGTGAACAATGAGCCCCAATGGTTAATCCTTTATCGGAAATTATTTGTAATTTTCGACAAGTAGAACAATGAATGGATGATGTAGACGGTTGAAATCATTGTATATATTGCTTCTAAATAGTCTAAGAAACACATATGCAAAGCATCCAAACAGTACAATTCGCCAATTTTTTGTTCTTCAAGTTTAAGTGAACAATGAGCCCCAATGGTTAATCCTTTAAAGGAAATTATTTGTAAATTTCGATAAGTAGAACAATGATTGGAACACGTAGACGGTTGAAATCTTTGTATATATTGCTTCCATATAGTCTAAGAAACATGTACGCAAAGCATCCAAACAGTACCATTCGCCAATTTTTTGTTCTTCTAGTTTAAGTGAACAGCGAGCCCCATTGATAATCATGAAATGGAAATTATTTGTAACTTTCTACAAGTAGAACAATGAATAGTACAGGTAGACGGGTGAAATCTTTCTATATATTGCTTCTATATAGTCTAAGAAACATATATGCAAAGCATCCAAACTGTACCATTCGCTAATTTTTTGTTCTTCAAGTTTAAGTGAACTACGAGCCCCATTGTTAATCCTTTAACGGAAATTATTTATAAATTTCGACAAGTAGAACAATGAATGGAACAGGTAGACTGTTGAAATCATTGTATATATTGCTTCTAAATAGTCTAAGAAACATATATGCAAAGCGTCCAAACAGTACAATTCGCCAATTATTTGTTCTTCAAGTTTAAGTGAACAACGAGCATCATTGTTAATCCTTTAAAGGAAATTATTTGTAACTTTCGACAAGTAGAACAATGAATGGAACAGGTAGACGGTTGAAATCCTTGTATATATTGCGTCTATATAATCTAAGAAACATATATGCAAAGCATCCAAACAGTACCATTCGCCAATTTTTTGTTCTTCAAGGTTAAGTGAACTACGAGCCCCAATGTTAATCCTTTAAAGGAAATTATTTGTAATTTTCGACAAGTAGAACAATGAATGGAACAGGTAGACGGTTGAAATCTTTCTATATATTGCTTCTATATAATCTAAGAAACATATATGCAAAGCATGCAAACAGTACCATTCGCCAATTTTTTGTTCTTCAAGTTTAAGTGAACAACGAGCCCCATTGTTAATACTTTAACGGAAATTATTTGTAATTTTCGACAAGTAGAACAATGAATGGAACACGTAGACGGTTGAAATCTTTGTATATATTGCTTCCATATAGTCTAAGAAACATGTACGCAAAGCATCCAAACAGTACCATTCGCCAATTTTTTGTTCTTCAAGTTTAAGTGAACAATGAGCCCCAATGGTTAATCCTTTATCGGAAATTATTTGTAATTTTCGACAAGTAGAACAATGAATGGATGATGTAGACGGTTGAAATCATTGTATATATTGCTTCTAAATAGTCTAAGAAACACATATGCAAGGCATCCAAACAGTACAATTCGCCAATTTTTTGTTCTTCAAGTTTAAGTGAACAATGAGCCCCAATGGTTAATCCTTTAAAGGAAATTATTTGTAAATTTCGATAAGTAGAACAATGATTGGAACACGTAGACGGTTGAAATCTTTGTATATATTGCTTCCATATAGTCTAAGAAACATGTACGCAAAGCATCCAAACAGTACCATTCGCCAATTTTTTGTTCTTCAAGTTTAAGTAAACAACGAGCCCCATTGATAATCATGAAACGGAAATTATTTGTAACTTTTTACAAGTAGAACAATGAATAGAACAAGTAGACGGTTGAAATCTTTGTATATGTTGCTTCTATATTGTCTAAGAAACCTATATGCAAAGCATCTAAACAGTAACAATCGCCAATTTTTTGATCCTCAAGTTTAAGTGAACAGCGAGCCCCATTGATAATCATGCAATGGAATTATTTCTAACTTTCTACAAGTAGAACAATGAATAGTACAGGTAGACGGGTGAAATCTTTCTATATATTGCTTCTAAATAGTCTAAGAAACATATATGCAAATCATCCAAACAGTACAATTCGCCAATTTTTTGTTCTTCAAGTTTAAGTGAACTACGAGCCCCATTGTTAATCCTTTAAAGGAAATTGTTTGTAAATTTCGACAAGTAGAACAATGATTTGATCAGGTAGACGGTTGAAATCATTGTATATATTGCTTCTATATAATCTACGAAACATATATGCAAAGCATCCAAACAGTACAATTCGCCATTTTTTTGTTCTTCAAGTTTAAGTGAACTACGAGCCCCATTGTTAATCCTTTAACGGAAATTAATTGTAACTTTCTACAAGTAGAACAATGATTGGAACACGTAGACGGTTGAAATCTTTGTATATATTGCTTCCATATAGTCTAAGAAACATATATGCAAAGCATCCAAACAGTACAATTCGCCAATTCTTTGTTCTTCAAGTTTAAGTGAACAATGAGCCCCAATGGTTAATCCTTTATCGGAAATTATTTGTAACATTCGGCAAGTAGAACAATGAATGGAACAGGTAGACGGTTGAAATCTTTGTATATATTGCTTCTATATAGTCTAAGAAACATATATGCAAAGCATCCAAACAGTACAATTCGTCAATTTTTAGTTCTTCAAGTTTAAGTGAACAATGAGCCCCAATGGTTAATCCTTTATCGGTAATTATTTGTAACTTTCGACAAGTAGAACAATGAATGGATCAGGTAGACGGTTGAAATCATTGTATATATTGCTTCTACATAATCTACGAAACATATATGCAAAGCATCCAAACAGTACAATTCGCCAATTTTTTGTTCTTCAAGTTTAAGTGAACAATGAGCCCCAATGGTTAATCCTTTATCGGAAATTATTTGTAATTTTCGACAAGTAGAAGAATGAATGGAACAGGTAGACGGTTGAAATCTTTGTATATGTTGCTTCTATATTGTCTAAGAAACCTATATGCAAAGCATCTAAACAGTAACAATCGCCAATTTTTTGATCTTCAAGTTTAAGTGAACAGCGAGCCCCATTGATAATCATGAAATGGAAATTATTTGTAACTTTCTACAAGTAGAACAATGAATAGTACAGGTAGACGGGTGAAATCTTTCTATATATTGCTTCTATATAGTCTAAGAAACATATATGCAAAGCATCCAAACTGTACCATTCGTTAATTTTTTGTTCTTCAAGTTTAAGTGAACTACGAGCCCCATTGTTAATCCTTTAACGGAAATTATTTATAAATTTCGACAAGTAGAACAATGAATGGAACAGGTAGACTGTTGAAATCATTGTATATATTGCTTCCAAATAGTCTAAGAAACATATATGCAAAGCGTCCAAACAGTACAATTCGCCAATTATTTGTTCTTCAAGTTTAAGTGAACAATGAGCCCCAATGGTTAATCCTTTATCGGTAATTATTTGTAACTTCCGACAAGTAGAACAATGAATGGAACAGGTAGACGGTTGAAATCTTTGTATATATTGCTTCTATATAGTCTAAGAAACATATATGCAAAGCATCCAAACAGTACAATTCGTCAATTTTTAGTTCTTCAAGTTTAAGTGAACAATGAGCCCCAATGGTTAATCCTTTATCGGTAATTATTTGTAACTTTCGACAAGTAGAACAATGAATGGATCAGGTAGACGGTTGAAATCATTGTATATATTGCTTCTACATAATCTACGAAACATATATGCAAAGCATCCAAACAGTACAATTCGCCAATTTTTTGTTCTTCAAGTTTAAGTGAACAATGAGCCCCAATGGTTAATCCTTTATCGGAAATTATTTGTAATTTTCGACAAGTAGAAGAATGAATGGAACAGGTAGACGGTTGAAATCTTTGTATATGTTGCTTCTATATTGTCTAAGAAACCTATATGCAAAGCATCTAAACAGTAACAATCGCAAATTTTTTGATCTTCAAGTTTAAGTGAACAGCGAGCCCCATTGATAATCATGAAATGGAAATTATTTGTAACTTTCTACAAGTAGAACAATGAATAGTACAGGTAGACGGGTGAAATCTTTCTATATATTGCTTCTATATAGTCTAAGAAACATATATGCAAAGCATCCAAACTGTACCATTCGTTAATTTTTTGTTCTTCAAGTTTAAGTGAACTACGAGCCCCATTGTTAATCCTTTAACGGAAATTATTTATAAATTTCGACAAGTAGAACAATGAATGGAACAGTTAGACTGTTGAAATCATTGTATATATTGCTTCCAAATAGTCTAAGAAACATATATGCAAAGCGTCCAAACAGTACAATTCGCCAATTATTTGTTCTTCAAGTTTAAGTGAACAATGAGCCCCAATGGTTAATCCTTTATCGGTAATTATTTGTAACTTCCGACAAGTAGAACAATGAATGGAACAGGTAGACGGTTGAAATCCTTGTATATATTGCGTCTATATAATCTAAGAAACATATATGCAAAGCATCCAAACAGTACCATTCGCCAATTTTTTGTTCTTCAAGTTTAAGTGAACTACGAGCCCCATTGTTAATCCTTTAAAGGAAATTATTTGTAAATTTCGACAAGTAGAACAATGAATGGAACAGGTAGACTGTTGAAATCATTGTATATATTGCTTCTATATAGTCTAAGAAACATATATGCAAATCGTCCAAACAGTACAATTCGCCAATTATTTGATCTTCAAGTTTAAGTACACTACGATCCCCATTGTTAGTCCTTTAAAGGAAATTATTTGTAAATTTCGCCAAGTAGAACAATGAATGGTACAGGTAGCCGGATGAAATCAATGTATATATTGCTTCTATATAATCTAAGAAACATATATGCAAAGCGTCCAAACAGTACAATTCGCCAATTATTTGATCTTCAAGTTTAAGTGAACTACGAACCCCATTGTTAGAACTTTAATGGAAATTATTTGTAACTTGCGACAAGTAGAACAATGAATGGAACAGGTAGCCGGTTGAAATCTTTGTATATATTGCTTCTATATAGTCTAAGAAACATATATGCAAAGCATCCAAACAGTACCATTCGCCAATTTTTTGTTCTTCAAGTATAAGTGAACAATGAGCCCCAATGGTTAATCCTTTATCGGAAATTATTTGTAATTTTCGACAAGTAGAACAATGAATGGAACAGGTAGACGGTTGAAATCTTTGTATATATTGCTTCTATATAATCTAAGAAACATATATGCAAAGCATGCAAACAGTACCATTCGCCAATTTTTTGTTCTTCAAGTTTAAGTGAACAACGAGCCCAATTGATAATCATGAAACGGAAATTATTTGTAACTTTCGGCAAGTAGAACAATGATTGGAACAGGTAGACGGTTGAAATCATTGTATATATTGCTTCTATATAGTCTAAGAAACATATATGCAAAGCGTCCAAACAGTACAATTCGCCAATTATTTGATCTTCAAGTTTAAGTGAACTACGAGCCCCATTGTTAGTACTTTAACGGAAATTGTTTGTAAATTGCGACAAGTAGAACAATGAATGGAACAGGTAGACGGTTGAAATCCTTGTATATATTGCGTCTATATAATCTAAGAAACATATATGCAAAGCATCCAAACAGTACCATTCGCCAATTTTTTGTTCTTCAAGTTTAAGTGAACTACGAGCCCCATTGTTAATCCTTTAAAGGAAATTATTTGTAAAGGGTCTAGCAGGATAAGGGGGTCAAAAGTGCCCTTGAAGGTATTTTATTCCACGATGCGTCATTCGATAGGTAACCATAAGAAACCATTGTACACAAATTTTTAATCCGATAGCTTGACCGGGAGGGTAGTTATGGGGTAAATTCGAAAAACCGGTTTTTGCCCCATTTTCGCCACTTATTGATGTGTAAAAATGACGAAAAAATTCTGACACATTCTAAACATGATTGCACACTTTAGGAATGATTTTCAGATTCTTCCGATGCAAGTGTCACGCGCGAAAAATCAAAAACCGAAAAAAAATCGGAAAAATATAGATTTTGCACTGAAATCTTCAAGGTACAATTTTTAAATAATTCCAGTAAGTACCTGATGTTACCATTATTATGCTCAATTTTTTTCATATTTTTTTGATATGGTGCAACACTGTCGGAAAAATCAAAAACCGATTTCCGGGACGCATTTCGGGCTGAAACGCGATCAGTTTTTGCTATTTTTACATTATTTTATTACAGTATGTTCATTTTATTACCTTTAATGTCTCTGAATACAAAAAGATACGTGTTAAGGAAGAGAATCAAGAAAATAAAGTAAATTGTTAATTTTATGCTCCTTATATGCTAGAACTTTGAACCTTCTTTCAAGAGATGAAATGGCGCAGTGGGTAGAGTGTCTGCCTGTGGAACCGCTGGAAACTTTTTGTCGCGGGTTCGAATCCCCAGGGGGACTTAATTTTTTTTTCTGTAATTTTTTTTTTAAATTATTAAACACATAGCAATAATCAATAGTCGCTTTAAGGTGTTTCACAGACATTTTTATGTCTTCAAAAAATATAAAACCAGCATGAACATAATCATACGGTATGATTTTCCTAGTTATGCCATATTTTGCAATTATGAGTATTTTCAAACATTTTGTATGCTTAATAGATATTGGTTTATTATAATGCATGAAAATATATGTTAAATAATGAAGGGACATAATATTATATCTTGGAAAGTTATAACAAAGAGGAGGAAGGCAGAGTTTCTTCCTTTCTATAGATTATAACTTTTCATGATCCTTTTACATTTAACATACATTTTCAAATGTCTTAATAAATCGATGTTTATTCAATATACGAAATGTTTAAAAATACTAGTAATCGAAAATCGTGGCATTATTAAAAACAGTAGATATAATTATTTTTAAAAATATTTGTTAAACACCTTAAAGTGACTATTAATTATTGCTATGTGTTTAATAATTTAAAAAAAAAATTACAGAAAAAAAAATTAAGTCCCCCTGGGGATTCGAACCCGCGACAAAAAGTTTCCAGCGGTTCCACAGGCAGACACTCTACCCACTGCGCCATTTCATCTCTTGAAAGAAGGTTCAAAGTTCTAGCATATAAGCAGCATAAAATTAACAATTTACTTTATTTTCTTGATTCTCTTCCTTAACACGTATCTTTTTGTATTCAGAGACATTAAAGGTAATAAAATGAACATACTGTAATAAAATAATGTAAAAATAGCAAATACTGATCGCGTTTCAGTCCGAAATGCGTCCCGGAAATCGGTTTTTGATTTTTCCGACAGTGTTGCACCATATCAAAAAAATATGAAAAAAATTGAGCATAATAATGGTAACATCAGGTACTTACTGGAATTATTTAAAAATTGTACCTTGAAGATTTCAGTGCAAAATCTATATTTTTCCGATTTTTTTTCGGTTTTTGATTTTTCGCGCGTGACACTTGCATCGGAAGAATCTGAAAATCATTCCTAAAGTGTGCAATCATGTTTAGAATGTGTCAGAATTTTTTCGTCATTTTTACACATCAATAAGTGGCGAAAATGGGGCAAAAACCGGTTTTTCGAATTTACCCCATAACTACCCTCCCGGTCAAGCTATCGGATTAAAAATTTGTGTACAATGGTTTCTTATGGTTACCTATCGAATGACGCATCGTGGAATAAAATACCTTCAAGGGCACTTTTGACCCCCTTATCCTGCTAGACCCTTTCGACAAGTAGGACAATGAATGGAACAGGTAGACTGTTGAAATCATTGTATATATTGCTTCTATATAGTCTAAGAAACATATATGCAAATCGTCCAAACAGTACAATTCGCCAATTATTTGATCTTCAAGTTTAAGTGAACTACGAGCCCCATTGTTAATACTTTAACGGAAATTATTTGTAATTTTCGACAAGTAGAACAATGAATGGATGATGTAGACGGTTGAACTCATTGTATATATTGCTTCTATATAGTCTACGAAACATATATGCAAAGCATCCAAACAGTACAATTCGCCAATTTTTTGTTCTTCAAGTTTAAGTGAACTACGAGCCCCATTGTTAATCCTTTAGCGGAAATTAATTATAACTTTCTACAAGTAGAACAATGAGTGGAACAGGTAGACGGTTGAAATCAATGTATATATTGCTTCTATATAGTCTAAGATACATATATGCAAAGCATCCAAACAGTGCCATTCGCCAATTTTTTGTTCTTCAAGTTTAAGTGAACAATGAGCCCCAATGGTTAATCCTTTATCGGAAATTATTTGTAATTTTCGCCAAGTAGAACAATGAATGGAACAGGTAGACGGTTGAAATCTTTGTATGTATTGCTTCTATATAGTCTAAGAAACATATATGCAAAGCATCCAAACAGTGCCATTCGCCAATATATTGTTCTTCAAGTTTAAGTGAACAATGAGCCCCATTGTTAATCCTTTAAAGGAAATTATTTGTAACTTTCGACAAGTAGAACAATGGATGGAACAGGTAGACGGTTGAAATCTTTGTATGTATTGCTTCTATATAGTCTAAGAAACATATATGCAAAGCATCCAAACAGTACAATTCCCCAATTTATTGTTCTTCAAGTTTAAGTGAACAACGAGCCCCATTGTTAATCCTTTAAAGGAAATTATTTGTAAATTTCGACAAGTAGAACAATGATTGGAACACGTAGACGGTTGAAATCTTTGTATATATTGCTTCCATATAGTCTAAGAAACATGTACGCAAAGCATCCAAACAGTACAATTCGCCAATTTTTTGTTCTTCAAGTTTAAGTAAACTATGATCTCCATTGTTAATCCCTTAACGGAAATTATTTGTAACTTTCGACAAGTAGAACAATGAATGGAACAGGTAGACGGTTGAAATCTTTGTATATATTGCTTCTATATAGTCTAAGAAACATATATGCAAAGCATCCAAACAATACAATTCGCCAATTATTTGATCTTCAAGTTTAAGTGAACTACGAGCCCCAATGGTTAATCCTTTATCGGAAATTATTTGTAATTTTAGCCAAGTAGAACAATGAATGGAACAGGTAGACGGTTGAAATCTTTGTATATATTGCTTCTATATAGTATAAGAAACATATATGCAAAGCATCCAAACAGTCCAATTCGCCAATTTTTTGGTCTTCAGGTTTAAGTGAACTACGAGCCCCATTGTTAATCCTTTAACGGAAATTATTTGTAACTTGCGACAAGTAGAACAATGAACGGAACAGTTAGCCGGTTGAAATCTTTGTATATATTGCTTCTATATAGTCTAAGAAACATATATGCAAAGCATCCAAACAGTACAATTCGCCAATTTTTTGTTCTTCAAGTTTAAGTAAACTACGATCCCCATTGTTAATCCCTTAACGGAAATTATTTGTAACTTTCGACAAGTAGAACAATGAATGGAACAGGTAGACGGTTGAAATCCTTGTATATATTGCGTCTATATAATCTAAGAAACATATATGCAAAGCATCCAAACAGTACCATTCGCCAATTTTTTGTTCTTCAAGTTTAAGTGAACTACGAGCCCCATTGTTAATCCTTTAAAGGAAATTATTTGTAAATTTCGACAAGTAGAACAATGACTGGAACACGTAGACGGTTGAAATCTTTGTATATATTGCTTCCCTATAGTCTAAGAAACATGTACGCAAAGCATCCAAACAGTACAATTCGCCAATTTTTTGTTCTTCATGTTTAAGTGAACAATGAGCCCCAATGGTTAATCCTTTATCGGAAATTATTTGTAATTTTCGACAAGTAGAACAATGAATGGAGCAGGTAGACTGTTGAAATCATTGTATATATTGCTTCTATATAGTCTAAGAAACATATATGCAAATCGTCCAAACAGTACAATTCGCCAATTATTTGATCTTCAAGTTTAAGTGAACTACGAGCCCCATTGTTAATACTTTAACGGAAATTATTTGTAATTTTCGACAAGTAGAACAATGAATGGAACAGGTAGACGGTTGAAATCTTTCTATATATTGCTTCTATATAATCTAAGAAACATATATGCAAAGCATGCAAACAGTACCATTCGCCAATTTTTTGTTCTTCAAGTTTAAGTGAACAACGAGCCCAATTGATAATCATGAAACGGAAATTATTTGTAACTTTCGGCAAGTAGAACAATGATTGGAACAGGTAGACGGTTGAAATCATTGTATATATTGCTTCTATATAGTCTAAGAAACATATATGCAAAGCGTCCAAACAGTACAATTCGCCAATTATTTGATCTTCAAGTTTAAGTGAACTACGAGCCCCATTGTTAGTACTTTAACGGAAATTATTTGTAACTTGTGACAAGTAGAACAATGAATGGAACAGTTAGCCGGTTGAAATCTTTGTATATATTGCTTCTATATAGTCTAAGAAACATATATGCAAAGCATCCAAACAGTACAATTCGCCAATTTTTTGTTCTTCAAGTTTAAGTGAACAATGAGCCCCAATGGTTAATCCTTTATCGGTAATTATTTGCAACTTTCGACAAGTAGAACATTGAATGGAACAGGTAGACGGTTGAAATCCTTGTATATATTGCGTCTATATAATCTAAGAAACATATATGCAAAGCATCCAAACAGTCCAATTCGCCAATTTTTTGTTCTTCAGGTTTAAGTGAACTACGAGCCCCATTGTTAATCCTTTAACGGAAATTATTTGTAACTTGCGACAAGTAGAACAATGAACGGAACAGTTAGCCGGTTGAAATCTTTGTATATATTGCTTCTATATAGTCTAAGAAACATATATGCAAAGCATCCAAACAGTACAATTCGCCAATTTTTTGTTCTTCAAGTTTAAGTAAACTACGATCCCCATTGTTAATCCCTTAACGGAAATTATTTGTAACTTTCGACAAGTAGAACAATGAATGGAACAGGTAGACGGTTGAAATCCTTGTATATATTGCGTCTATATAATCTAAGAAACATATATGCAAAGCATCCAAACAGTACCATTCGCCAATTTTTTGTTCTTCAAGTTTAAGTGAACTACGAGCCCCATTGTTAATCCTTTAAAGGAAATTATTTGTAAATTTCGACAAGTAGAACAATGACTGGAACACGTAGACGGTTGAAATCTTTGTATATATTGCTTCCCTATAGTCTAAGAAACATGTACGCAAAGCATCCAAACAGTACAATTCGCCAATTTTTTGTTCTTCATGTTTAAGTGAACAATGAGCCCCAATGGTTAATCCTTTATCGGAAATTATTTGTAATTTTCGACAAGTAGAACAATGAATGGAGCAGGTAGACGGTTGAAATCTTTGTATGTATTGCTTCTATATAGTCTAAGAAACATATATGCAAAGCATCCAAACAGTGCCATTCGCCAATTTTTTGTTCTTCAAGTTTAAGTGAACAACGAGGCCCATTGATAATCATGAAACGGAAATTATTTGTAACTTTCGACAAGAAGAACAATGAATAGTACAGGTAGACGGGTGAAATCTTTCTATATATTGCTTCTATATAGTCTAAGAAACATATATGCAAAGCATCCAAACTGTACCATTCGCTAATTTTTTGTTCTTCAAGTTTAAGTGAACTACGAGCCCCATTGTTAATCCTTTAACGGAAATTATTTGTAATTTTCGACAAGTAGAACAATGAATGAAGCAGGTAGACTGTTGAAATCATTGTATATATTGCTTCTATATAGTCTAAGAAACATATATGCAAATCGTCCAAACAGTACAATTCGCCAATTATTTGATCTTCAAGTTTAAGTGAACTACGAGCCCCATTGTTAATACTTTAACGGAAATTATTTGGAACTTTCGACAAGTAGAACAATGAATGGAACAGGTAGACGGTTGAAATCTTTCTATATATTGCTTCTATATAATCTAAGAAACATATATGCAAAGCATGCAAACAGTACCATTCGCCAATTTTTTGTTCTTCAAGTTTAAGTGAACAACGAGCCCAATTGATAATCATGAAACGGAAATTATTTGTAACTTTCGGCAAGTAGAACAATGAATGGAACAGGTAGCCGGTTGAAATCAATGTATATATTGCTTCTATATAGTCTAAGAAACATATATGCAAAGCATCCAAACAGTACCATTCGCCAATTTTTTGTTCTTCAAGTTTAAGTGAACTACGAGCCCCATTGTTAATCCTTTAAAGGAAATTATTTGTAAATTTCGACAAGTAGAACAATGAATGGAACAGGTAGACTGTTGAAATCATTGTATATATTGCTTCTATATAGTCTAAGAAACATATATGCAAATCGTCCAAACAGTACAATTCGCCAATTATTTGATCTTCAAGTTTAAGTACACTACGATCCCCATTGTTAGTCCTTTAAAGGAAATTATTTGTAAATTTCGCCAAGTAGAACAATGAATGGTACAGGTAGCCGGATGAAATCAATGTATATATTGCTTCTATATAATCTAAGAAACATATATGAAAAGCGTCCAAACAGTACAATTCGCCAATTATTTGATCTTCAAGTTTAAGTGAACTACGAGCCCCATTGTTAGAACTTTAATGGAAATTATTTGTAACTTGCGACAAGTAGAACAATGAATGGAACAGGTAGCCGGTTGAAATCTTTGTATATCTTGCTTCTATATAGTCTAAGAAACATATATGCAAAGCATCCAAACAGTACCATTCGCCAATTTTTTGTTCTTCAAGTATAAGTGAACAATGAGCCCCAATGGTTAATCCTTTATCGGAAATTATTTGTAATTTTCGACAAGTAGAACAATGAATGGAACAGGTAGACGGTTGAAATCTTTGTATATATTGCTTCTATATAATCTAAGAAACATATATGCAAAGCATGCAAACAGTACCATTCGCCAATTTTTTGTTCTTCAAGTTTAAGTGAACAACGAGCCCAATTGATAATCATGAAACGGAAATTATTTGTAACTTTCGGCAAGTAGAACAATGATTGGAACAGGTAGACGGTTGAAATCATTGTATATATTGCTTCTATATAGTCTAAGAAACATATATGCAAAGCGTCCAAACAGTACAATTCGCCAATTATTTGATCTTCAAGTTTAAGTGAACTACGAGCCCCATTGTTAGTACTTTAACGGAAATTGTTTGTAAATTGCGACAAGTAGAACAATGAATGGAACAGGTAGACGGTTGAAATCCTTGTATATATTGCGTCTATATAATCTAAGAAACATATATGCAAAGCATCCAAACAGTACCATTCGCCAATTTTTTGTTCTTCAAGTTTAAGTGAACTACGAGCCCCATTGTTAATCCTTTAAAGGAAATTATTTGTAAATTTCGACAAGTAGGACAATGAATGGAACAGGTAGACTGTTGAAATCATTGTATATATTGCTTCTATATAGTCTAAGAAACATATATGCAAATCGTCCAAACAGTACAATTCGCCAATTATTTGATCTTCAAGTTTAAGTGAACTACGAGCCCCATTGTTAATACTTTAACGGAAATTATTTGTAATTTTCGACAAGTAGAACAATGAATGGATGATGTAGACGGTTGAACTCATTGTATATATTGCTTCTATATAGTCTACGAAACATATATGCAAAGCATCCAAACAGTACAATTCGCCAATTTTTTGTTCTTCAAGTTTAAGTGAACTACGAGCCCCATTGTTAATCCTTTAGCGGAAATTAATTGTAACTTTCTACAAGTAGAACAATGAGTGGAACAGGTAGACGGTTGAAATCAATGTATATATTGCTTCTATATAGTCTAAGATACATATATGCAAAGCATCCAAACAGTGCCATTCGCCAATTTTTTGTTCTTCAAGTTTAAGTGAACAATGAGCCCCAATGGTTAATCCTTTATCGGAAATTATTTGTAATTTTCGCCAAGTAGAACAATGAATGGAACAGGTAGACGGTTGAAATCTTTGTATGTATTGCTTCTATATAGTCTAAGAAACATATATGCAAAGCATCCAAACAGTGCCATTCGCCAATATATTGTTCTTCAAGTTTAAGTGAACAATGAGCCCCATTGTTAATCCTTTAAAGGAAATTATTTGTAACTTTCGACAAGTAGAACAATGGATGGAACAGGTAGACGGTTGAAATCTTTGTATGTATTGCTTCTATATAGTCTAAGAAACATATATGCAAAGCATCCAAACAGTACAATTCCCCAATTTATTGTTCTTCAAGTTTAAGTGAACAACGAGCCCCATTGTTAATCCTTTAAAGGAAATTATTTGTAAATTTCGACAAGTAGAACAATGATTGGAACACGTAGACGGTTGAAATCTTTGTATATATTGCTTCCATATAGTCTAAGAAACATGTACGCAAAGCATCCAAACAGTACAATTCGCCAATTTTTTGTACTTCAAGTTTAAGTAAACTATGATCTCCATTGTTAATCCCTTAACGGAAATTATTTGTAACTTTCGACAAGTAGAACAATGAATGGAACAGGTAGACGGTTGAAATCTTTGTATATATTGCTTCTATATAGTCTAAGAAACATATATGCAAAGCATCCAAACAATACAATTCGCCAATTATTTGATCTTCAAGTTTAAGTGAACTACGAGCCCCAATGGTTAATCCTTTATCGGAAATTATTTGTAATTTTAGCCAAGTAGAACAATGAATGGAACAGGTAGACGGTTGAAATCTTTGTATATATTGCTTCTATATAGTATAAGAAACATATATGCAAAGCATCCAAACAGTCCAATTCGCCAATTTTTTGGTCTTCAGGTTTAAGTGAACTACGAGCCCCATTGTTAATCCTTTAACGGAAATTATTTGTAACTTGCGACAAGTAGAACAATGAACGGAACAGTTAGCCGGTTGAAATCTTTGTATATATTGCTTCTATATAGTCTAAGAAACATATATGCAAAGCATCCAAACAGTACAATTCGCCAATTTTTTGTTCTTCAAGTTTAAGTAAACTACGATCCCCATTGTTAATCCCTTAACGGAAATTATTTGTAACTTTCGACAAGTAGAACAATGAATGGAACAGGTAGACGGTTGAAATCCTTGTATATATTGCGTCTATATAATCTAAGAAACATATATGCAAAGCATCCAAACAGTACCATTCGCCAATTTTTTGTTCTTCAAGTTTAAGTGAACTACGAGCCCCATTGTTAATCCTTTAAAGGAAATTATTTGTAAATTTCGACAAGTAGAACAATGACTGGAACACGTAGACGGTTGAAATCTTTGTATATATTGCTTCCCTATAGTCTAAGAAACATGTACGCAAAGCATCCAAACAGTACAATTCGCCAATTTTTTGTTCTTCATGTTTAAGTGAACAATGAGCCCCAATGGTTAATCCTTTATCGGAAATTATTTGTAATTTTCGACAAGTAGAACAATGAATGGAGCAGGTAGACTGTTGAAATCATTGTATATATTGCTTCTATATAGTCTAAGAAACATATATGCAAATCGTCCAAACAGAACAATTCGCCAATTATTTGATCTTCAAGTTTAAGTGAACTACGAGCCCCATTGTTAATACTTTAACGGAAATTATTTGTAATTTTCGACAAGTAGAACAATGAATGGAACAGGTAGACGGTTGAAATCTTTCTATATATTGCTTCTATATAATCTAAGAAACATATATGCAAAGCATGCAAACAGTACCATTCGCCAATTCTTTGTTCTTCAAGTTTAAGTGAACAACGAGCCCAATTGATAATCATGAAACGGAAATTATTTGTAACTTTCGGCAAGTAGAACAATGATTGGAACAGGTAGACGGTTGAAATCATTGTATATATTGCTTCTATATAGTCTAAGAAACATATATGCAAAGCGTCCAAACAGTACAATTCGCCAATTATTTGATCTTCAAGTTTAAGTGAACTACGAGCCCCATTGTTAGTACTTTAACGGAAATTATTTGTAACTTGTGACAAGTAGAACAATGAATGGAACAGTTAGCCGGTTGAAATCTTTGTATATATTGCTTCTATATAGTCTAAGAAACATATATGCAAAGCATCCAAACAGTACAATTCGCCAATTTTTTGTTCTTCAAGTTTAAGTGAACAATGAGCCCCAATGGTTAATCCTTTATCGGTAATTATTTGCAACTTTCGACAAGTAGAACATTGAATGGAACAGGTAGACGGTTGAAATCCTTGTATATATTGCGTCTATATAATCTAAGAAACATATATGCAAAGCATCCAAACAGTCCAATTCGCCAATTTTTTGTTCTTCAGGTTTAAGTGAACTACGAGCCCCATTGTTAATCCTTTAACGGAAATTATTTGTAACTTGCGACAAGTAGAACAATGAACGGAACAGTTAGCCGGTTGAAATCTTTGTATATATTGCTTCTATATAGTCTAAGAAACATATATGCAAAGCATCCAAACAGTACAATTCGCCAATTTTTTGTTCTTCAAGTTTAAGTAAACTACGATCCCCATTGTTAATCCCTTAACGGAAATTATTTGTAACTTTCGACAAGTAGAACAATGAATGGAACAGGTAGACGGTTGAAATCCTTGTATATATTGCGTCTATATAATCTAAGAAACATATATGCAAAGCATCCAAACAGTACCATTCGCCAATTTTTTGTTCTTCAAGTTTAAGTGAACTACGAGCCCCATTGTTAATCCTTTAAAGGAAATTATTTGTAAATTTCGACAAGTAGAACAATGACTGGAACACGTAGACGGTTGAAATCTTTGTATATATTGCTTCCCTATAGTCTAAGAAACATGTACGCAAAGCATCCAAACAGTACAATTCGCCAATTTTTTGTTCTTCATGTTTAAGTGAACAATGAGCCCCAATGGTTAATCCTTTATCGGAAATTATTTGTAATTTTCGACCAGTAGAACAATGAATGGAGCAGGTAGACGGTTGAAATCTTTGTATGTATTGCTTCTATATAGTCTAAGAAACATATATGCAAAGCATCCAAACAGTGCCATTCGCCAATTTTTTGTTCTTCAAGTTTAAGTGAACAATGAGCCCCAATGGTTAATCCTTTATCGGAAATTATTTGTAATTTTCGACAAGTAGAACAATGAATGGATGATGTAGACGGCTGAAATCATTGTATATATTGCTTCTAAATAGTCTAAGAAACACATATGCAAAGCATCCAAACAGTACAATTCGCCAATTTTTTGTTTTTCAAGTTTAAGTGAACTACGAGCCCCATTGTTAATCCTTTAACGGAAATTATTTGTAACTTTCGACAAGTAGAACAATGATTGGAACACGTAGACGGTTGAAATCTTTGTATATATTTCTTCCATATAGTCTAAGAAACATATATGCAAAGCATCCAAACAGTACCATTCGCCAATTTTTTGTTCTTCAAGTTTAAGTGAACAATGAGCCCCAATGGTTCATCCTTTATCGGAAATTATTTGTAATTTTCGACAAGTAGAACAATGACTGGAACTGGTAGACGGTTGAAATCTTTTTATATATTGCTTCTATATAGTCTAAGAAACATATATGCAAAGCATCCAAACAGTACCAGTCGCCAATTTTTTGTTCTTCAAGTTTAAGTGAACAACGAGGCCCATTGATAATCATGAAACGGAAATTATTTGTAACTTTCGACAAGAAGAACAATGAATAGTACAGGTAGACGGGTGAAATCTTTCTATATATTGCTTCTATATAGTCTAAGAAACATATATGCAAAGCATCCAAACTGTACCATTCGCTAATTTTTTGTTCTTCAAGTTTAAGTGAACTACGAGCCCCATTGTTAATCCTTTAACGGAAATTATTTGTAATTTTCGACAAGTAGAACAATGAATGGAGCAGGTAGACTGTTGAAATCATTGTATATATTGCTTCTATATAGTCTAAGAAACATATATGCAAATCGTCCAAACAGTACAATTCGCCAATTATTTGATCTTCAAGTTTAAGTGAACTACGAGCCCCATTGTTAATACTTTAACGGAAATTATTTGGAACTTTCGACAAGTAGAACAATGAATGGAACAGGTAGACGGTTGAAATCTTTCTATATATTGCTTCTATATAATCTAAGAAACATATATGCAAAGCATGCAAACAGTACCATTCGCCAATTTTTTGTTCTTCAAGTTTAAGTGAACAACGAGCCCAATTGATAATCATGAAACGGAAATTATTTGTAACTTTCGGCAAGTAGAACAATGATTGGAACAGGTAGACGGTTGAAATCATTGTATATATTGCTTCTATATAGTCTAAGAAACATATATGCAAAGCGTCCAAACAGTACAATTCGCCAATTATTTGATCTTCAAGTTTAAGTGAACTACGAGCCCCATTGTTAGTACTTTAACGGAAATTATTTCTAACTTGCGACAAGTAGAACAATGAATGGAACAGTTAGCCGGTTGAAATCTATGTATATATTGCTTCTATATAGTCTAAGAAACATATATGCAACGCATCCAAACAGTACAATTCGCCAATTTTTTGTTCTTCAAGCTTAAGTGAACAATGAGCCCCAATGGTTAATCCTTTATCGGTAATTATTTGCAACTTTCGACAAGTAGAACATTGAATGGAACAGGTAGACGGTTGAAATCCTTGTATATATTGCGTCTATATAATCTAAGAAACATATATGCAAAGCATCCAAACAGTACCATTCGCCAATTTTTTGGTCTTCAAGTTTAAGTGAACTACGAGCCCAATTGTTAATCCTTTAAAGGAAATTATTTGTAAATTTCGACAAGTAGAACAATTAATGGAACAGGTAGACTGATGAAATCATTGTATATATTGCTTCTATATAGTCTAAGAAACATATATGCAAATCGTCCAAACAGTACAATTCGCCAATTATTTGATCTTCAAGTTTAAGTGAACTACGAGCCCCATTGTTAATACTTTAACGGAAATTATTTGTAATTTTCGACAAGTAGAACAATGAATGGAACAGGTAGACGGTTGAAATCTTTGTATATATTGCTTCTATATAGTCTAAGAAACATGTACGCAAAGCATCCAAACAGTACCATTCGCCAATTTTTTGTTCTTCAAGTTTAAGTGAACATTGAGCCCCAATGGTTAATCCTTTATCGGAAATTACTTGTAATTTTCGACAAGTAGAACAATGAATGGAAAAGGTAGACGGTTGAAATCTTTGTATATATTGCTTCTATATAGTCTAAGAAACATATATGCAAAGCATCCAAACAGTACCATTCGCCAATTTTTTGTTCTTCAAGTTTAAGTGAACTGCGAGCCCCATTGTTAATCCTTTAAAGGAAATTATTTGTAAATTTCGACAAGTAGAACAATGAATGGAACAGGTAGACTGTTGAAATCATTGTATATATTGCTTCTATATAGTCTAAGAAACATATATGCAAAGCATCCAAACAGTACAAATCGCCCATTTTTTGTTCTTCAAGTTTAAGTGAACAATGAGCCCCAATGGTTAATCCTTTATCGGTAATTATTTGTAACTTTCGACAAGTAGAACAATGAATGGAACAGGTAGACGGTTGAAATCCTTGTATATATTGCTTTCATATAGTCTAAGAAACATGTACGCAAAGCATCCAAACAGTACCATTCGCCAATTTTTTGTCCTTCAAGTTTAAGTGAACAATGAGCCCCATTGTTAATCCTTTATCGGAAATTATTTGTAACTTTCGACAAGTAGAACAATGAATGGAACAGGTAGACGGTTGAAATCTTTGTATATATTGCTTCTATATAGTCTAAGAAACATATATGCAAAGCATCCAAACAGTACAATTCGCCAATTTTTTGTTCTTCAAGTTTAAGTAAACTACGATCCCCATTGTTAATCCCTTAACGGAAATTATTTGTAACTTTCGACAAGTAGAACAATGAATGGAACAGGTAGACGGTTGAAATCATTGTATATATCGCTTCTATATAGTCTAAGAAACATATATGCAAAGCATCCAAACAGTACCATTCGCCAATTTTTTGTTCTTCAAGTTTAAGTGAACAACGAGCCCCATTGTTAATCCTTTAAAGGAAATTATTTGTATCTTTCGACAAGTAGAACAGTGAATGGAACAGGTAGACGGTTGAAATCTTTGTATATATTGCTTCTATATAGTATAAGAAACATATATGCAACGCATCCAAACAGTACCAGTCGCCAATTTTTTGTTCTTCAAGTTTAAGTGAACAACGAGGCCCTTTGATAATCATGAAACGGAAATTATTTGTAACTTTCGACAAGAAGAACAATGAATAGAACAGGTAGACGGTTGAAATCTTTGTATATGTTGCTTCTATATAGTCTAAGAAACCTATATGCAAAGCATCCAAACAGTACCAGTCGCCAATTTTTTGTTCTTCAAGTTTTAGTGAACTACGAGCCCCATTGTTAATCCTTTAAAGGAAATTATTTGTAAATTTCGACAAGTAGAACAATGAATGGATCATGTAGACGGTTGAAATCTTTGTATATATTGCTTCCATATAGTCTAAGAAACATATATGCAAAGCATCCAAACAGTACTATTCGCCAATTTTTTGTTCTTCAAGTTTAAGTGAACAATGAGCCCCAATGGTTAATCCTTTATCGGAAATTATTTGTAACATTCGGCAAGTAGAACAATGAATGGAACAGGTAGACGGTTGAAATCTTTGCATATATTGCTTCTATATAGTCTAAGAAACATATATGCAAAGCATCCAAACAGTACAATTCGTCAATTTTTAGTTCTTCAAGTTTAAGTGAACAATGAGCCCCAATGGTTAATCCCTTATCGGTAATTATTTGTAACTTTCGACAAGTAGAACAATGAATGGATCAGGTAGACGTTTGAAATCATTGTATATATTGCTTCTATATAATCTACGAAACATATATGCAAAGCATCCAAACAGTACAATTCGCCAATTTTTTGTTCTTCAAGTTTAAGTGAACAGCGAGCCCCATTGATAATCATGAAATGGAAATTATTTGTAACTTTCTACAAGTAGAACAATGAATAGTACAGGTAGACGGGTGAAATCTTTCTATATATTGCTTCTATATAGTCTATGAAACATATATGCAAAGCATCCAAACTGTACCATTCGCTAATTTTTTGTTCTTCAAGTTTAAGTGAACTACGAGCCCCATTGTTAATCCTTTAAAGGAAATTATTTGTAAATTTCGACAAGTAGAACAGTGATTGGAACAGGTAGACGGTTGAAATATTTGTATAAATTGCTTCTATATAGTCTAAGAAACATATATGCAAAGAATCCAAACAGTACCATACGCCAATTTATTGTTCTTCAAGTTTAAGTGAACAACGAGCCCCATTGTTAATCCTTTAAAGGAAATTATTTGTAAATTTCGTCAAGTAGAACAATGAATGGAACAGGTAGACGGTTTAAATCTTTGTATATATTGCTTCTATATAGTCTATGAAACATATATGCAAAGCATCCAAACAGTACAATTCGCGAATTTATTGTTCTTCAAGTTTAAGTGAACAACGAGCCCCATTGATAATCATGAAAGGGAAATTATTTGTAAATTTCGACAAGTAGAACAATGAATGTATCAGGTAGACGGTTGAAATCTTTCTATATATTGCTTCTATATAATCTAAGAAACATATATGCAAAGCATGCAAACAGTACCATTCGCCAATTTTTTGTTCTTCAAGTTTAAGTGAACAACGAGCCCAATTGATAATCATGAAACGGAAATTATTTGTAACTTTCGGCAAGTAGAACAATGATTGGAACAGGTAGACGGTTGAAATCATTGTATATATTGCTTCTATATAGTCTAAGAAACATATATGCAAAGCGTCCAAACAGTACAATTCGCCAATTATTTGATCTTCAAGTTTAAGTGAACTACGAGCCCCATTGTTAGTACTTTAACGGAAATTATTTCTAACTTGCGACAAGTAGAACAATGAATGGAACAGTTAGCCGGTTGAAATCTATGTATATATTGCTTCTATATAGTCTAAGAAACATATATGCAACGCATCCAAACAGTACAATTCGCCAATTTTTTGTTCTTCAAGTTTAAGTGAACAATGAGCCCCAATGGTTAATCCTTTATCGGTAATTATTTGCAACTTTCGACAAGTAGAACATTGAATGGAACAGGTAGACGGTTGAAATCCTTGTATATATTGCGTCTATATAATCTAAGAAACATATATGCAAAGCATCCAAACAGTACCATTCGCCAATTTTTTGGTCTTCAAGTTTAAGTGAACTACGAGCCCAATTGTTAATCCTTTAAAGGAAATTATTTGTAAATTTCGACAAGTAGAACAATTAATGGAACAGGTAGACTGATGAAATCATTGTATATATTGCTTCTATATAGTCTAAGAAACATATATGCAAATCGTCCAAACAGTACAATTCGCCAATTATTTGATCTTCAAGTTTAAGTGAACTACGAGCCCCATTGTTAATACTTTAACGGAAATTATTTGTAATTTTCGACAAGTAGAACAATGAATGGAACAGGTAGACGGTTGAAATCTTTGTATATATTGCTTCTATATAGTCTAAGAAACATGTACGCAAAGCATCCAAACAGTACCATTCGCCAATTTTTTGTTCTTCAAGTTTAAGTGAACATTGAGCCCCAATGGTTAATCCTTTATCGGAAATTACTTGTAATTTTCGACAAGTAGAACAATGAATGGAAAAGGTAGACGGTTGAAATCTTTGTATATATTGCTTCTATATAGTCTAAGAAACATATATGCAAAGCATCCAAACAGTACCATTCGCCAATTTTTTGTTCTTCAAGTTTAAGTGAACTGCGAGCCCCATTGTTAATCCTTTAAAGGAAATTATTTGTAAATTTCGACAAGTAGAACAATGAATGGAACAGGTAGACTGTTGAAATCATTGTATATATTGCTTCTATATAGTCTAAGAAACATATATGCAAAGCGTCCAAACAGTACAATTCGCCAATTATTTGATCTTCAAGTTTAAGTGAACTACGAGCCCCATTGTTAATACTTTAACGGAAATTATTTGGAACTTTCGACAAGTAGAACAATGAATGGAACAGGTAGACGGTTGAAATCTTTCTATATATTGCTTCTATATAATCTAAGAAACATATATGCAAAGCATGCAAACAGTACCATTCGCCAATTTTTTGTTCTTCAAGTTTAAGTGAACAACGAGCCCAATTGATAATCATGAAACGGAAATTATTTGTAACTTTCGGCAAGTAGAACAATGATTGGAACAGGTAGACGGTTGAAATCATTGTATATATTGCTTCTATATAGTCTAAGAAACATATATGCAAAGCGTCCAAACAGTACAATTCGCCAATTATTTGATCTTCAAGTTTAAGTGAACTACGAGCCCCATTGTTAGTACTTTAACGGAAATTATTTCTAACTTGCGACAAGTAGAACAATGAATGGAACAGTTAGCCGGTTGAAATCTATGTATATATTGCTTCTATATAGTCTAAGAAACATATATGCAACGCATCCAAACAGTACAATTCGCCAATTTTTTGTTCTTCAAGTTTAAGTGAACAATGAGCCCCAATGGTTAATCCTTTATCGGTAATTATTTGCAACTTTCGACAAGTAGAACATTGAATGGAACAGGTAGACGGTTGAAATCCTTGTATATATTGCGTCTATATAATCTAAGAAACATATATGCAAAGCATCCAAACAGTACCATTCGCCAATTTTTTGGTCTTCAAGTTTAAGTGAACTACGAGCCCAATTGTTAATCCTTTAAAGGAAATTATTTGTAAATTTCGACAAGTAGAACAATTAATGGAACAGGTAGACTGATGAAATCATTGTATATATTGCTTCTATATAGTCTAAGAAACATATATGCAAATCGTCCAAACAGTACAATTCGCCAATTATTTGATCTTCAAGTTTAAGTGAACTACGAGCCCCATTGTTAATACTTTAACGGAAATTATTTGTAATTTTCGACAAGTAGAACAATGAATGGAACAGGTAGACGGTTGAAATCTTTGTATATATTGCTTCTATATAGTCTAAGAAACATGTACGCAAAGCATCCAAACAGTACCATTCGCCAATTTTTTGTTCTTCAAGTTTAAGTGAACATTGAGCCCCAATGGTTAATCCTTTATCGGAAATTACTTGTAATTTTCGACAAGTAGAACAATGAATGGAAAAGGTAGACGGTTGAAATCTTTGTATATATTGCTTCTATATAGTCTAAGAAACATATATGCAAAGCATCCAAACAGTACCATTCGCCAATTTTTTGTTCTTCAAGTTTAAGTGAACTGCGAGCCCCATTGTTAATCCTTTAAAGGAAATTATTTGTAAATTTCGACAAGTAGAACAATGAATGGAACAGGTAGACTGTTGAAATCATTGTATATATTGCTTCTATATAGTCTAAGAAACATATATGCAAAGCATCCAAACAGTACAATTCGCCCATTTTTTGTTCTTCAAGTTTAAGTGAACAATGAGCCCCAATGGTTAATCCTTTATCGGTAATTATTTGCAACTTTCGACAAGTAGAACATTGAATGGAACAGGTAGACGGTTGAAATCCTTGTATATATTGCGTCTATATAATCTAAGAAACATATATGCAAAGCATCCAAACAGTACCATTCGCCAATTTTTTGGTCTTCAAGTTTAAGTGAACTACGAGCCCAATTGTTAATCCTTTAAAGGAAATTATTTGTAAATTTCGACAAGTAGAACAATTAATGGAACAGGTAGACTGATGAAATCATTGTATATATTGCTTCTATATAGTCTAAGAAACATATATGCAAATCGTCCAAACAGTACAATTCGCCAATTATTTGATCTTCAAGTTTAAGTGAACTACGAGCCCCATTGTTAATACTTTAACGGAAATTATTTGTAATTTTCGACAAGTAGAACAATGAATGGAACAGGTAGACGGTTGAAATCCTTGTATATATTGCTTTCATATAGTCTAAGAAACATGTACGCAAAGCATCCAAACAGTACCATTCGCCAATTTTTTGTCCTTCAAGTTTAAGTGAACAATGAGCCCCATTGTTAATCCTTTATCGGAAATTATTTGTAACTTTCGACAAGTAGAACAATGAATGGAACAGGTAGACGGTTGAAATCTTTGTATATATTGCTTCTATATAGTCTAAGAAACATATATGCAAAGCATCCAAACAGTACAATTCGCCAATTTTTTGTTCTTCAAGTTTAAGTAAACTACGATCCCCATTGTTAATCCCTTAACGGAAATTATTTGTAACTTTCGACAAGTAGAACAATGAATGGAACAGGTAGACGGTTGAAATCATTGTATATATCGCTTCTATATAGTCTAAGAAACATATATGCAAAGCATCCAAACAGTACCATTCGCCAATTTTTTGTTCTTCAAGTTTAAGTGAACAACGAGCCCCATTGTTAATCCTTTAAAGGAAATTATTTGTATCTTTCGACAAGTAGAACAGTGAATGGAACAGGTAGACGGTTGAAATCTTTGTATATATTGCTTCTATATAGTATAAGAAACATATATGCAACGCATCCAAACAGTACCAGTCGCCAATTTTTTGTTCTTCAAGTTTAAGTGAACAACGAGGCCCTTTGATAATCATGAAACGGAAATTATTTGTAACTTTCGACAAGAAGTACAATGAATAGAACAGGTAGACGGTTGAAATCTTTGTATATGTTGCTTCTATATAGTCTAAGAAACCTATATGCAAAGCATCCAAACAGTACCAGTCGCCAATTTTTTGTTCTTCAAGTTTTAGTGAACTACGAGCCCCATTGTTAATCCTTTAAAGGAAATTATTTGTAAATTTCGACAAGTAGAACAATGAATGGATCATGTAGACGGTTGAAATCTTTGTATATATTGCTTCCATATAGTCTAAGAAACATATATGCAAAGCATCCAAACAGTACTATTCGCCAATTTTTTGTTCTTCAAGTTTAAGTGAACAATGAGCCCCAATGGTTAATCCTTTATCGGAAATTATTTGTAACATTCGGCAAGTAGAACAATGAATGGAACAGGTAGACGGTTGAAATCTTTGCATATATTGCTTCTATATAGTCTAAGAAACATATATGCAAAGCATCCAAACAGTACAATTCGTCAATTTTTAGTTCTTCAAGTTTAAGTGAACAATGAGCCCCAATGGTTAATCCCTTATCGGTAATTATTTGTAACTTTCGACAAGTAGAACAATGAATGGATCAGGTAGACGTTTGAAATCATTGTATATATTGCTTCTATATAATCTACGAAACATATATGCAAAGCATCCAAACAGTACAATTCGCCAATTTTTTGTTCTTCAAGTTTAAGTGAACAGCGAGCCCCATTGATAATCATGAAATGGAAATTATTTGTAACTTTCTACAAGTAGAACAATGAATAGTACAGGTAGACGGGTGAAATCTTTCTATATATTGCTTCTATATAGTCTATGAAACATATATGCAAAGCATCCAAACTGTACCATTCGCTAATTTTTTGTTCTTCAAGTTTAAGTGAACTACGAGCCCCATTGTTAATCCTTTAAAGGAAATTATTTGTAAATTTCGACAAGTAGAACAGTGATTGGAACAGGTAGACGGTTGAAATATTTGTATAAATTGCTTCTATATAGTCTAAGAAACATATATGCAAAGAATCCAAACAGTACCATACGCCAATTTATTGTTCTTCAAGTTTAAGTGAACAACGAGCCCCATTGTTAATCCTTTAAAGGAAATTATTTGTAAATTTCGTCAAGTAGAACAATGAATGGAACAGGTAGACGGTTTAAATCTTTGTATATATTGCTTCTATATAGTCTATGAAACATATATGCAAAGCATCCAAACAGTACAATTCGCGAATTTATTGTTCTTCAAGTTTAAGTGAACAACGAGCCCCATTGATAATCATGAAAGGGAAATTATTTGTAAATTTCGACAAGTAGAACAATGAATGTATCAGGTAGACGGTTGAAATCATTGTATATATTGCTTCTATATAGCCTACGAAACATATATGCAAAGCATCCAAACAGTACAATTCGCCAATTTTTTGTTCTTCAAGTTTAAGTGAACTACGAGCCCCATTGTTAATCCCTTAACGGAAATTAATTGTAACTTTCTACAAGTAGAACAATGATTGGAACACGCAGACGGTTGAAATCTTTGTATATATTTCTTCCATATAGTCTAAGAAACAAATACGCAAAGCATCCAAACAGTACCATTCGCCAATTTTTTGTTCTTCAAGTTTAAGTGAACTACGAGCCCCATTGTTAATACTTTAAAGGAAATTATTTGTAAATTTCGACAAGTAGAACAATGAATGGATCATGTAGACGGTTGAAATCATTGTATACATTGCTTCTATATAGTCTACGAAACATATATGCAAAGCATCCAAACAGTACAATTCGCCAATTTTTTGTTCTTCAAGTTTAAGTGAACTACGAGCCCCATTGTTAATCATTTAAAGGAAATTATTTGTAAATTTCGGAAAGTAGCACAATGAATGGAATAGGTAGACGGTTGAAAACATTGTATATATTGCTTCTATATAGTCTAAGAAACATATATGCAAAGCATCCAAACAGTACAATGCGCCAATTTTTTGTTCTTCAAGTTTAAGTGAACTACGAGCCCCATTGTTAATCATTTAAAGGAAATTATTTGTAAATTTCGGCAAGTAGAACAATGAATGGAATAGGTAGACGGTTGAAAACATTGTATATATTGCTTCTATATAGTCTAAGAAACATATATGCAAAGCATCCAAACAGTACAATTCGCCAATTTTTTGTTCTTCAAGTTCAAGTAAACTACGATCCCCATTGTTAATCCCTTAACGGAAATTATTTGTAACTTTCGACAAGTAGAACAGTGAATGGAATAGGTAGACGGTTGAAAACATTGTATATATTGCTTCTATATAGTCTAAGAAACATATATGCAAAGCATCCAAACAGTACAATTCGCCAATTTTTTGTTCTTCAAGTTTAAGTAAACTACGATCCCCATTGTTAATCCCTTAACGGAAATTATTTGTAACTTTCGACAAGTAGAACAGTGAATGGAAAAGGTAGACGGTTGAAATCTTTGTATATATTGCTTCTATATAGTATAAGAAACATATATGCAAAGCATCCAAACAGTACAATTCGCCAATTTTTTGTTCTTCAAGTTTAAGTGAACAATGAGCCCCAATGGTCAATCCGTTATCGGAAATTATTTGTAACTTTCGACAAGTAGAACAATGAATGGAACAGGTAGACGGTTGAAATCTTTGTATATATTGCTTCTATATAGTCTAAGAAACATGTACGCAAAGCATCCAAACAGTACCATTCGCCAATTTTTTGTTCTTCAAGTTTAAGTGAACATTGAGCCCCAATGGTTAATCCTTTATCGGAAATTACTTGTAATTTTCGACAAGTAGAACAATGAATGGAAAAGGTAGACGGTTGAAATCTTTGTATATATTGCTTCTATATAGTCTAAGAAACATATATGCAAAGCATCCAAACAGTACCATTCGCCAATTTTTTGTTCTTCAAGTTTAAGTGAACTGCGAGCCCCATTGTTAATCCTTTAAAGGAAATTATTTGTAAATTTCGACAAGTAGAACAATGAATGGAACAGGTAGACTGTTGAAATCATTGTATATATTGCTTCTATATAGTCTAAGAAACATATATGCAAAGCATCCAAACAGTACAATTCGCCCATTTTTTGTTCTTCAAGTTTAAGTGAACAATGAGCCCCAATGGTTAATCCTTTATCGGTAATTATTTGCAACTTTCGACAAGTAGAACATTGAATGGAACAGGTAGACGGTTGAAATCCTTGTATATATTGCGTCTATATAATCTAAGAAACATATATGCAAAGCATCCAAACAGTACCATTCGCCAATTTTTTGGTCTTCAAGTTTAAGTGAACTACGAGCCCAATTGTTAATCCTTTAAAGGAAATTATTTGTAAATTTCGACAAGTAGAACAATTAATGGAACAGGTAGACTGATGAAATCATTGTATATATTGCTTCTATATAGTCTAAGAAACATATATGCAAATCGTCCAAACAGTACAATTCGCCAATTATTTGATCTTCAAGTTTAAGTGAACTACGAGCCCCATTGTTAATACTTTAACGGAAATTATTTGTAATTTTCGACAAGTAGAACAATGAATGGAACAGGTAGACGGTTGAAATCCTTGTATATATTGCTTTCATATAGTCTAAGAAACATGTACGCAAAGCATCCAAACAGTACCATTCGCCAATTTTTTGTCCTTCAAGTTTAAGTGAACAATGAGCCCCATTGTTAATCCTTTATCGGAAATTATTTGTAACTTTCGACAAGTAGAACAATGAATGGAACAGGTAGACGGTTGAAATCTTTGTATATATTGCTTCTATATAGTCTAAGAAACATATATGCAAAGCATCCAAACAGTACAATTCGCCAATTTTTTGTTCTTCAAGTTTAAGTAAACTACGATCCCCATTGTTAATCCCTTAACGGAAATTATTTGTAACTTTCGACAAGTAGAACAATGAATGGAACAGGTAGACGGTTGAAATCATTGTATATATCGCTTCTATATAGTCTAAGAAACATATATGCAAAGCATCCAAACAGTACCATTCGCCAATTTTTTGTTCTTCAAGTTTAAGTGAACAACGAGCCCCATTGTTAATCCTTTAAAGGAAATTATTTGTATCTTTCGACAAGTAGAACAGTGAATGGAACAGGTAGACGGTTGAAATCTTTGTATATATTGCTTCTATATAGTATAAGAAACATATATGCAACGCATCCAAACAGTACCAGTCGCCAATTTTTTGTTCTTCAAGTTTAAGTGAACAACGAGGCCCTTTGATAATCATGAAACGGAAATTATTTGTAACTTTCGACAAGAAGAACAATGAATAGAACAGGTAGACGGTTGAAATCTTTGTATATGTTGCTTCTATATAGTCTAAGAAACCTATATGCAAAGCATCCAAACAGTACCAGTCGCCAATTTTTTGTTCTTCAAGTTTTAGTGAACTACGAGCCCCATTGTTAATCCTTTAAAGGAAATTATTTGTAAATTTCGACAAGTAGAACAATGAATGGATCATGTAGACGGTTGAAATCTTTGTATATATTGCTTCCATATAGTCTAAGAAACATATATGCAAAGCATCCAAACAGTACTATTCGCCAATTTTTTGTTCTTCAAGTTTAAGTGAACAATGAGCCCCAATGGTTAATCCTTTATCGGAAATTATTTGTAACATTCGGCAAGTAGAACAATGAATGGAACAGGTAGACGGTTGAAATCTTTGCATATATTGCTTCTATATAGTCTAAGAAACATATATGCAAAGCATCCAAACAGTACAATTCGTCAATTTTTAGTTCTTCAAGTTTAAGTGAACAATGAGCCCCAATGGTTAATCCCTTATCGGTAATTATTTGTAACTTTCGACAAGTAGAACAATGAATGGATCAGGTAGACGTTTGAAATCATTGTATATATTGCTTCTATATAATCTACGAAACATATATGCAAAGCATCCAAACAGTACAATTCGCCAATTTTTTGTTCTTCAAGTTTAAGTGAACAGCGAGCCCCATTGATAATCATGAAATGGAAATTATTTGTAACTTTCTACAAGTAGAACAATGAATAGTACAGGTAGACGGGTGAAATCTTTCTATATATTGCTTCTATATAGTCTATGAAACATATATGCAAAGCATCCAAACTGTACCATTCGCTAATTTTTTGTTCTTCAAGTTTAAGTGAACTACGAGCCCCATTGTTAATCCTTTAAAGGAAATTATTTGTAAATTTCGACAAGTAGAACAGTGATTGGAACAGGTAGACGGTTGAAATATTTGTATAAATTGCTTCTATATAGTCTAAGAAACATATATGCAAAGAATCCAAACAGTACCATACGCCAATTTATTGTTCTTCAAGTTTAAGTGAACAACGAGCCCCATTGTTAATCCTTTAAAGGAAATTATTTGTAAATTTCGTCAAGTAGAACAATGAATGGAACAGGTAGACGGTTTAAATCTTTGTATATATTGCTTCTATATAGTCTATGAAACATATATGCAAAGCATCCAAACAGTACAATTCGCGAATTTATTGTTCTTCAAGTTTAAGTGAACAACGAGCCCCATTGATAATCATGAAAGGGAAATTATTTGTAAATTTCGACAAGTAGAACAATGAATGTATCAGGTAGACGGTTGAAATCATTGTATATATTGCTTCTATATAGCCTACGAAACATATATGCAAAGCATCCAAACAGTACAATTCGCCAATTTTTTGTTCTTCAAGTTTAAGTGAACTACGAGCCCCATTGTTAATCCCTTAACGGAAATTAATTGTAACTTTCTACAAGTAGAACAATGATTGGAACACGCAGACGGTTGAAATCTTTGTATATATTTCTTCCATATAGTCTAAGAAACAAATACGCAAAGCATCCAAACAGTACCATTCGCCAATTTTTTGTTCTTCAAGTTTAAGTGAACTACGAGCCCCATTGTTAATACTTTAAAGGAAATTATTTGTAAATTTCGACAAGTAGAACAATGAATGGATCATGTAGACGGTTGAAATCATTGTATACATTGCTTCTATATAGTCTACGAAACATATATGCAAAGCATCCAAACAGTACAATTCGCCAATTTTTTGTTCTTCAAGTTTAAGTGAACTACGAGCCCCATTGTTAATCATTTAAAGGAAATTATTTGTAAATTTCGGAAAGTAGCACAATGAATGGAATAGGTAGACGGTTGAAAACATTGTATATATTGCTTCTATATAGTCTAAGAAACATATATGCAAAGCATCCAAACAGTACAATGCGCCAATTTTTTGTTCTTCAAGTTTAAGTGAACTACGAGCCCCATTGTTAATCATTTAAAGGAAATTATTTGTAAATTTCGGCAAGTAGAACAATGAATGGAATAGGTAGACGGTTGAAAACATTGTATATATTGCTTCTATATAGTCTAAGAAACATATATGCAAAGCATCCAAACAGTACAATTCGCCAATTTTTTGTTCTTCAAGTTCAAGTAAACTACGATCCCCATTGTTAATCCCTTAACGGAAATTATTTGTAACTTTCGACAAGTAGAACAGTGAATGGAATAGGTAGACGGTTGAAAACATTGTATATATTGCTTCTATATAGTCTAAGAAACATATATGCAAAGCATCCAAACAGTACAATTCGCCAATTTTTTGTTCTTCAAGTTTAAGTAAACTACGATCCCCATTGTTAATCCCTTAACGGAAATTATTTGTAACTTTCGACAAGTAGAACAGTGAATGGAAAAGGTAGACGGTTGAAATCTTTGTATATATTGCTTCTATATAGTATAAGAAACATATATGCAAAGCATCCAAACAGTACAATTCGCCAATTTTTTGTTCTTCAAGTTTAAGTGAACAATGAGCCCCAATGGTCAATCCGTTATCGGAAATTATTTGTAACTTTCGACAAGTAGAACAAAGAGTGGAACAGGTAGACGGTTGAAATCAATGTATATATTGCTTCTATATAGTCTAAGAAACATATATGCAAAGCATCCAAACAGAACCATTCGCCAATTTTTTGTTCTTCAAGTTTAAGTGAACAATGAGCCCCATTGTTAATCATTTAAAGGAAATTATTTGTAAATTTCGACAAGTAGAACAATGAATGGAACTGGTAGACGGTTGAAATCTTTTTATATATTGCTTCTATATAGTCTAAGAAACATATATGCAACGCATCCAAACAGTACCAGTCGCCAATTTTTTGTTCTTCAAGTTTAAGTGAACAACGAGGCCCATTGATAATCATGAAACGGAAATTATTTGTAACTTTCGACAAGAAGAACAATGAATAGAACAGGTAGACGGTTGAAATCTTTGTATATGTTGCTTCTATATAGTCTAAGAAACCTATATGCAAAGCATCCAAACAGTACCAGTCGCCAATTTTTTGTTCTTCAAGTTTAAGTGAACTACGAGCCCCATTGTTAATCCTTTAAAGGAAATTATTTGTAAATTTCGACAAGTAGAACAATGAATGGATCATGTAGACGGTTGAAATCTTTGTATATATTGCTTCTATATAATCTAAGAAACATATATGCAAAGCATCCAAACAGTACCATTCGCCAATTTTTTGTTCTTCAAGTTTAAGTGAACTACGAGCCCCATTGTTAATCCTTTAAAGGAAATTATTTGTAATTTTCGACAAGCAGAACAATGAATGGAATAGGTAGACGGTTGAAAACATTGTATATATTGCTTCCATATAGTCTAAGAAACATGTACGCAAAGCATCCAAACAGCACCATTAGCCAATTTTTTGTTCTTCAAGTTTAAGTGAACGACGAGCCCCATTGATAATCATGAAACGGAATTTATTTGTAACTTTCTACAAGTAGAACAATGAATGGAACAGGTAGACGGTTGAAATCATTGTATATATTGCTTCCATATAGTCTAAGAAACATATATGCAAAGCATCCAAACAGCACCATTAGCCAATTCTTTGTTCTTCAAGTTTAAGTGAACGACGAGCCCCATTGATAATCATGAAACGGAATTTATTTGTAACTTTCTACAAGTAGAACAATGAATGGAACAGGTAGACGGTTGAAATCATTGTATATATTGCTTCCATATAGTCTAAGAAACATATATGCAAAGCATCCAAACAGTACAATTCGCCAATTTTTTGTTTTCCAAGTTTAAGTGAACAATGAGCCCCAATGGTTAATCCTTTATCGGAAATTATTTGTAACTTTCGACAAGTAGAACAATGAATGGAACAGGTAGACGGTTGAAATATTTGTATATATTGTTTCTATATAATATAAGTAACATATATTCAAAGCATCCAAACAGTACGATTCGCCAATTTTTTGTTCTTCAAGTTTAAGTGAACTACGAGCCCCAATGGTTAATCCTTTATCAGAAATTATTTGTAATTTTCGACAAGTAGAATAATGAATGGAACAGGTGGACGGCTGAAATCAATGTATATATTGCTTCTATATAGTCTAAGAAACATATATGCAAAGTATCGAAACAGTACCATTCGCCAATTTTTTGTTCTTCAAGTGTAAGTGAACAACGAGCCCCATTGTTAATCCTTTAAAGGAAATTATTTGTAAATTTCGACAAGTAGAACAATGATTGGAACACGTAGACGGTTGAAATCTTTGTATATATTGCTTCCATATAGTCTAAGAAACATGTACGCAAAGCATCCAAACAGTACCATTCGCCAATTTTTTGTAATTCAAGTTTAAGTGAACAACGAGCCCCATTGTTAATCCTTTAAAGGAATTTATTTGTAACTTTCGACAAGTAGAACAATGAATGGAACAGGTAGACGGTTGAAATCTTTGTATATATTGCTTCTATATAGTCTAAGAAACATATATGCAAAGCATCCAAACAGTACAATTCGCCAATTTTTTGTTCTTCAAGTTTAAGTAAACTACGATCCCCATTGTTAATCCCTTAACGGAAATTATTTGTAACTTTCGACAAGTAGAACAATGAATGGAACAGGTAGACGGTTGAAATCATTGTATATATTGCTTCTATATAGTCTAAGAAACATATATGCAAAGCATCCAAACAGTACCATTCGCCAATTTTTTGTTCTTCAAGTTTAAGTGAACAACGAGCCCCATTGTTAATCCTTTAAAGGAAATTATTTGTATCTTTCGACAAGTAGAACAGTGAATGGAACAGGTAGACGGTTGAAATCTTTGTATATATTGCTTCTATATAGTATAAGAAACATATATGCAACGCATCCAAACAGTATCAGTCGCCAATTTTTTGTTCTTCAAGTTTAAGTGAACAACGAGGCCCTTTGATAATCATGAAACGGAAATTATTTGTAACTTTCGACAAGAAGAACAATGAATAGAACAGGTAGACGGTTGAAATCTTTGTATATGTTGCTTCTATATAGTCTAAGAAACCTATATGCAAAGCATCCAAACAGTACCAGTCGCCAATTTTTTGTTCTTCAAGTTTAAGTGAACAACGAGCCCCATTGTTAATCCTTTAAAGGAAATTATTTGTAACTTTCGACAAGTAGAACAATGAATGGAACAGGTAGACGGTTGAAATCATTGTATATATCGCTTCTATATAGTCTAAGAAACATATATGCAAAGCATCCAAACAGTACCATTCGCCAATTTTTTGTTCTTCAAGTTTAAGTGAACAACGAGCCCCATTGTTAATCCTTTAAAGGAAATTATTTGTATCTTTCGACAAGTAGAACAGTGAATGGAACAGGTAGACGGTTGAAATCTTTGTATATATTGCTTCTATATAGTATAAGAAACATATATGCAACGCATCCAAACAGTACCAGTCGCCAATTTTTTGTTCTTCAAGTTTAAGTGAACAACGAGGCCCTTTGATAATCATGAAACGGAAATTATTTGTAACTTTCGACAAGAAGAACAATGAATAGAACAGGTAGACGGTTGAAATCTTTGTATATGTTGCTTCTATATAGTCTAAGAAACCTATATGCAAAGCATCCAAACAGTACCAGTCGCCAATTTTTTGTTCTTCAAGTTTTAGTGAACTACGAGCCCCATTGTTAATCCTTTAAAGGAAATTATTTGTAAATTTCGACAAGTAGAACAATGAATGGATCATGTAGACGGTTGAAATCTTTGTATATATTGCTTCCATATAGTCTAAGAAACATATATGCAAAGCATCCAAACAGTACTATTCGCCAATTTTTTGTTCTTCAAGTTTAAGTGAACAATGAGCCCCAATGGTTAATCCTTTATCGGAAATTATTTGTAACATTCGGCAAGTAGAACAATGAATGGAACAGGTAGACGGTTGAAATCTTTGCATATATTGCTTCTATATAGTCTAAGAAACATATATGCAAAGCATCCAAACAGTACAATTCGTCAATTTTTAGTTCTTCAAGTTTAAGTGAACAATGAGCCCCAATGGTTAATCCCTTATCGGTAATTATTTGTAACTTTCGACAAGTAGAACAATGAATGGATCAGGTAGACGTTTGAAATCATTGTATATATTGCTTCTATATAATCTACGAAACATATATGCAAAGCATCCAAACAGTACAATTCGCCAATTTTTTGTTCTTCAAGTTTAAGTGAACAGCGAGCCCCATTGATAATCATGAAATGGAAATTATTTGTAACTTTCTACAAGTAGAACAATGAATAGTACAGGTAGACGGGTGAAATCTTTCTATATATTGCTTCTATATAGTCTATGAAACATATATGCAAAGCATCCAAACTGTACCATTCGCTAATTTTTTGTTCTTCAAGTTTAAGTGAACTACGAGCCCCATTGTTAATCCTTTAAAGGAAATTATTTGTAAATTTCGACAAGTAGAACAGTGATTGGAACAGGTAGACGGTTGAAATATTTGTATAAATTGCTTCTATATAGTCTAAGAAACATATATGCAAAGAATCCAAACAGTACCATACGCCAATTTATTGTTCTTCAAGTTTAAGTGAACAACGAGCCCCATTGTTAATCCTTTAAAGGAAATTATTTGTAAATTTCGTCAAGTAGAACAATGAATGGAACAGGTAGACGGTTTAAATCTTTGTATATATTGCTTCTATATAGTCTATGAAACATATATGCAAAGCATCCAAACAGTACAATTCGCGAATTTATTGTTCTTCAAGTTTAAGTGAACAACGAGCCCCATTGATAATCATGAAAGGGAAATTATTTGTAAATTTCGACAAGTAGAACAATGAATGTATCAGGTAGACGGTTGAAATCTTTCTATATATTGCTTCTATATAATCTAAGAAACATATATGCAAAGCATGCAAACAGTACCATTCGCCAATTTTTTGTTCTTCAAGTTTAAGTGAACAACGAGCCCAATTGATAATCATGAAACGGAAATTATTTGTAACTTTCGGCAAGTAGAACAATGATTGGAACAGGTAGACGGTTGAAATCATTGTATATATTGCTTCTATATAGTCTAAGAAACATATATGCAAAGCGTCCAAACAGTACAATTCGCCAATTATTTGATCTTCAAGTTTAAGTGAACTACGAGCCCCATTGTTAGTACTTTAACGGAAATTATTTCTAACTTGCGACAAGTAGAACAATGAATGGAACAGTTAGCCGGTTGAAATCTATGTATATATTGCTTCTATATAGTCTAAGAAACATATATGCAACGCATCCAAACAGTACAATTCGCCAATTTTTTGTTCTTCAAGTTTAAGTGAACAATGAGCCCCAATGGTTAATCCTTTATCGGTAATTATTTGCAACTTTCGACAAGTAGAACATTGAATGGAACAGGTAGACGGTTGAAATCCTTGTATATATTGCGTCTATATAATCTAAGAAACATATATGCAAAGCATCCAAACAGTACCATTCGCCAATTTTTTGGTCTTCAAGTTTAAGTGAACTACGAGCCCAATTGTTAATCCTTTAAAGGAAATTATTTGTAAATTTCGACAAGTAGAACAATTAATGGAACAGGTAGACTGATGAAATCATTGTATATATTGCTTCTATATAGTCTAAGAAACATATATGCAAATCGTCCAAACAGTACAATTCGCCAATTATTTGATCTTCAAGTTTAAGTGAACTACGAGCCCCATTGTTAATACTTTAACGGAAATTATTTGTAATTTTCGACAAGTAGAACAATGAATGGAACAGGTAGACGGTTGAAATCTTTGTATATATTGCTTCTATATAGTCTAAGAAACATGTACGCAAAGCATCCAAACAGTACCATTCGCCAATTTTTTGTTCTTCAAGTTTAAGTGAACATTGAGCCCCAATGGTTAATCCTTTATCGGAAATTACTTGTAATTTTCGACAAGTAGAACAATGAATGGAAAAGGTAGACGGTTGAAATCTTTGTATATATTGCTTCTATATAGTCTAAGAAACATATATGCAAAGCATCCAAACAGTACCATTCGCCAATTTTTTGTTCTTCAAGTTTAAGTGAACTGCGAGCCCCATTGTTAATCCTTTAAAGGAAATTATTTGTAAATTTCGACAAGTAGAACAATGAATGGAACAGGTAGACTGTTGAAATCATTGTATATATTGCTTCTATATAGTCTAAGAAACATATATGCAAAGCGTCCAAACAGTACAATTCGCCAATTATTTGATCTTCAAGTTTAAGTGAACTACGAGCCCCATTGTTAATACTTTAACGGAAATTATTTGGAACTTTCGACAAGTAGAACAATGAATGGAACAGGTAGACGGTTGAAATCTTTCTATATATTGCTTCTATATAATCTAAGAAACATATATGCAAAGCATGCAAACAGTACCATTCGCCAATTTTTTGTTCTTCAAGTTTAAGTGAACAACGAGCCCAATTGATAATCATGAAACGGAAATTATTTGTAACTTTCGGCAAGTAGAACAATGATTGGAACAGGTAGACGGTTGAAATCATTGTATATATTGCTTCTATATAGTCTAAGAAACATATATGCAAAGCGTCCAAACAGTACAATTCGCCAATTATTTGATCTTCAAGTTTAAGTGAACTACGAGCCCCATTGTTAGTACTTTAACGGAAATTATTTCTAACTTGCGACAAGTAGAACAATGAATGGAACAGTTAGCCGGTTGAAATCTATGTATATATTGCTTCTATATAGTCTAAGAAACATATATGCAACGCATCCAAACAGTACAATTCGCCAATTTTTTGTTCTTCAAGTTTAAGTGAACAATGAGCCCCAATGGTTAATCCTTTATCGGTAATTATTTGCAACTTTCGACAAGTAGAACATTGAATGGAACAGGTAGACGGTTGAAATCCTTGTATATATTGCGTCTATATAATCTAAGAAACATATATGCAAAGCATCCAAACAGTACCATTCGCCAATTTTTTGGTCTTCAAGTTTAAGTGAACTACGAGCCCAATTGTTAATCCTTTAAAGGAAATTATTTGTAAATTTCGACAAGTAGAACAATTAATGGAACAGGTAGACTGATGAAATCATTGTATATATTGCTTCTATATAGTCTAAGAAACATATATGCAAATCGTCCAAACAGTACAATTCGCCAATTATTTGATCTTCAAGTTTAAGTGAACTACGAGCCCCATTGTTAATACTTTAACGGAAATTATTTGTAATTTTCGACAAGTAGAACAATGAATGGAACAGGTAGACGGTTGAAATCTTTGTATATATTGCTTCTATATAGTCTAAGAAACATGTACGCAAAGCATCCAAACAGTACCATTCGCCAATTTTTTGTTCTTCAAGTTTAAGTGAACATTGAGCCCCAATGGTTAATCCTTTATCGGAAATTACTTGTAATTTTCGACAAGTAGAACAATGAATGGAAAAGGTAGACGGTTGAAATCTTTGTATATATTGCTTCTATATAGTCTAAGAAACATATATGCAAAGCATCCAAACAGTACCATTCGCCAATTTTTTGTTCTTCAAGTTTAAGTGAACTGCGAGCCCCATTGTTAATCCTTTAAAGGAAATTATTTGTAAATTTCGACAAGTAGAACAATGAATGGAACAGGTAGACTGTTGAAATCATTGTATATATTGCTTCTATATAGTCTAAGAAACATATATGCAAAGCATCCAAACAGTACAATTCGCCCATTTTTTGTTCTTCAAGTTTAAGTGAACAATGAGCCCCAATGGTTAATCCTTTATCGGTAATTATTTGCAACTTTCGACAAGTAGAACATTGAATGGAACAGGTAGACGGTTGAAATCCTTGTATATATTGCGTCTATATAATCTAAGAAACATATATGCAAAGCATCCAAACAGTACCATTCGCCAATTTTTTGGTCTTCAAGTTTAAGTGAACTACGAGCCCAATTGTTAATCCTTTAAAGGAAATTATTTGTAAATTTCGACAAGTAGAACAATTAATGGAACAGGTAGACTGATGAAATCATTGTATATATTGCTTCTATATAGTCTAAGAAACATATATGCAAATCGTCCAAACAGTACAATTCGCCAATTATTTGATCTTCAAGTTTAAGTGAACTACGAGCCCCATTGTTAATACTTTAACGGAAATTATTTGTAATTTTCGACAAGTAGAACAATGAATGGAACAGGTAGACGGTTGAAATCTTTGTATATATTGCTTCTATATAGTCTAAGAAACATGTACGCAAAGCATCCAAACAGTACCATTCGCCAATTTTTTGTTCTTCAAGTTTAAGTGAACATTGAGCCCCAATGGTTAATCCTTTATCGGAAATTACTTGTAATTTTCGACAAGTAGAACAATGAATGGAAAAGGTAGACGGTTGAAATCTTTGTATATATTGCTTCTATATAGTCTAAGAAACATATATGCAACGCATCCAAACAGTACAATTCGCCAATTTTTTGTTCTTCAAGTTTAAGTGAACAATGAGCCCCAATGGTTAATCCTTTATCGGTAATTATTTGCAACTTTCGACAAGTAGAACATTGAATGGAACAGGTAGACGGTTGAAATCCTTGTATATATTGCGTCTATATAATCTAAGAAACATATATGCAAAGCATCCAAACAGTACCATTCGCCAATTTTTTGGTCTTCAAGTTTAAGTGAACTACGAGCCCAATTGTTAATCCTTTAAAGGAAATTATTTGTAAATTTCGACAAGTAGAACAATTAATGGAACAGGTAGACTGATGAAATCATTGTATATATTGCTTCTATATAGTCTAAGAAACATATATGCAAATCGTCCAAACAGTACAATTCGCCAATTATTTGATCTTCAAGTTTAAGTGAACTACGAGCCCCATTGTTAATACTTTAACGGAAATTATTTGTAATTTTCGACAAGTAGAACAATGAATGGAACAGGTAGACGGTTGAAATCTTTGTATATATTGCTTCTATATAGTCTAAGAAACATGTACGCAAAGCATCCAAACAGTACCATTCGCCAATTTTTTGTTCTTCAAGTTTAAGTGAACATTGAGCCCCAATGGTTAATCCTTTATCGGAAATTACTTGTAATTTTCGACAAGTAGAACAATGAATGGAAAAGGTAGACGGTTGAAATCTTTGTATATATTGCTTCTATATAGTCTAAGAAACATATATGCAAAGCATCCAAACAGTACCATTCGCCAATTTTTTGTTCTTCAAGTTTAAGTGAACTGCGAGCCCCATTGTTAATCCTTTAAAGGAAATTATTTGTAAATTTCGACAAGTAGAACAATGAATGGAACAGGTAGACTGTTGAAATCATTGTATATATTGCTTCTATATAGTCTAAGAAACATATATGCAAAGCATCCAAACAGTACAATTCGCCCATTTTTTGTTCTTCAAGTTTAAGTGAACAATGAGCCCCAATGGTTAATCCTTTATCGGTAATTATTTGCAACTTTCGACAAGTAGAACATTGAATGGAACAGGTAGACGGTTGAAATCCTTGTATATATTGCGTCTATATAATCTAAGAAACATATATGCAAAGCATCCAAACAGTACCATTCGCCAATTTTTTGGTCTTCAAGTTTAAGTGAACTACGAGCCCAATTGTTAATCCTTTAAAGGAAATTATTTGTAAATTTCGACAAGTAGAACAATTAATGGAACAGGTAGACTGATGAAATCATTGTATATATTGCTTCTATATAGTCTAAGAAACATATATGCAAATCGTCCAAACAGTACAATTCGCCAATTATTTGATCTTCAAGTTTAAGTGAACTACGAGCCCCATTGTTAATACTTTAACGGAAATTATTTGTAATTTTCGACAAGTAGAACAATGAATGGAACAGGTAGACGGTTGAAATCTTTGTATATATTGCTTCTATATAGTCTAAGAAACATGTACGCAAAGCATCCAAACAGTACCATTCGCCAATTTTTTGTTCTTCAAGTTTAAGTGAACATTGAGCCCCAATGGTTAATCCTTTATCGGAAATTACTTGTAATTTTCGACAAGTAGAACAATGAATGGAAAAGGTAGACGGTTGAAATCTTTGTATATATTGCTTCTATATAGTCTAAGAAACATATATGCAAAGCATCCAAACAGTACCATTCGCCAATTTTTTGTTCTTCAAGTTTAAGTGAACTGCGAGCCCCATTGTTAATCCTTTAAAGGAAATTATTTGTAAATTTCGACAAGTAGAACAATGAATGGAACAGGTAGACTGTTGAAATCATTGTATATATTGCTTCTATATAGTCTAAGAAACATATATGCAAAGCATCCAAACAGTACAATTCGCCCATTTTTTGTTCTTCAAGTTTAAGTGAACAATGAGCCCCAATGGTTAATCCTTTATCGGTAATTATTTGTAACTTTCGACAAGTAGAACAATGAATGGAACAGGTAGACGGTTGAAATCCTTGTATATATTGCTTTCATATAGTCTAAGAAACATGTACGCAAAGCATCCAAACAGTACCATTCGCCAATTTTTTGTCCTTCAAGTTTAAGTGAACAATGAGCCCCATTGTTAATCCTTTATCGGAAATTATTTGTAACTTTCGACAAGTAGAACAATGAATGGAACAGGTAGACGGTTGAAATCTTTGTATATATTGCTTCTATATAGTCTAAGAAACATATATGCAAAGCATCCAAACAGTACAATTCGCCAATTTTTTGTTCTTCAAGTTTAAGTAAACTACGATCCCCATTGTTAATCCCTTAACGGAAATTATTTGTAACTTTCGACAAGTAGAACAATGAATGGAACAGGTAGACGGTTGAAATCATTGTATATATCGCTTCTATATAGTCTAAGAAACATATATGCAAAGCATCCAAACAGTACCATTCGCCAATTTTTTGTTCTTCAAGTTTAAGTGAACAACGAGCCCCATTGTTAATCCTTTAAAGGAAATTATTTGTATCTTTCGACAAGTAGAACAGTGAATGGAACAGGTAGACGGTTGAAATCTTTGTATATATTGCTTCTATATAGTATAAGAAACATATATGCAACGCATCCAAACAGTACCAGTCGCCAATTTTTTGTTCTTCAAGTTTAAGTGAACAACGAGGCCCTTTGATAATCATGAAACGGAAATTATTTGTAACTTTCGACAAGAAGAACAATGAATAGAACAGGTAGACGGTTGAAATCTTTGTATATGTTGCTTCTATATAGTCTAAGAAACCTATATGCAAAGCATCCAAACAGTACCAGTCGCCAATTTTTTGTTCTTCAAGTTTTAGTGAACTACGAGCCCCATTGTTAATCCTTTAAAGGAAATTATTTGTAAATTTCGACAAGTAGAACAATGAATGGATCATGTAGACGGTTGAAATCTTTGTATATATTGCTTCCATATAGTCTAAGAAACATATATGCAAAGCATCCAAACAGTACTATTCGCCAATTTTTTGTTCTTCAAGTTTAAGTGAACAATGAGCCCCAATGGTTAATCCTTTATCGGAAATTATTTGTAACATTCGGCAAGTAGAACAATGAATGGAACAGGTAGACGGTTGAAATCTTTGCATATATTGCTTCTATATAGTCTAAGAAACATATATGCAAAGCATCCAAACAGTACAATTCGTCAATTTTTAGTTCTTCAAGTTTAAGTGAACAATGAGCCCCAATGGTTAATCCCTTATCGGTAATTATTTGTAACTTTCGACAAGTAGAACAATGAATGGATCAGGTAGACGTTTGAAATCATTGTATATATTGCTTCTATATAATCTACGAAACATATATGCAAAGCATCCAAACAGTACAATTCGCCAATTTTTTGTTCTTCAAGTTTAAGTGAACAGCGAGCCCCATTGATAATCATGAAATGGAAATTATTTGTAACTTTCTACAAGTAGAACAATGAATAGTACAGGTAGACGGGTGAAATATTTCTATATATTGCTTCTATATAGTCTATGAAACATATATGCAAAGCATCCAAACTGTACCATTCGCTAATTTTTTGTTCTTCAAGTTTAAGTGAACTACGAGCCCCATTGTTAATCCTTTAAAGGAAATTATTTGTAAATTTCGACAAGTAGAACAGTGATTGGAACAGGTAGACGGTTGAAATATTTGTATAAATTGCTTCTATATAGTCTAAGAAACATATATGCAAAGAATCCAAACAGTACCATACGCCAATTTATTGTTCTTCAAGTTTAAGTGAACAACGAGCCCCATTGTTAATCCTTTAAAGGAAATTATTTGTAAATTTCGTCAAGTAGAACAATGAATGGAACAGGTAGACGGTTTAAATCTTTGTATATATTGCTTCTATATAGTCTATGAAACATATATGCAAAGCATCCAAACAGTACAATTCGCGAATTTATTGTTCTTCAAGTTTAAGTGAACAACGAGCCCCATTGATAATCATGAAAGGGAAATTATTTGTAAATTTCGACAAGTAGAACAATGAATGTATCAGGTAGACGGTTGAAATCATTGTATATATTGCTTCTATATAGCCTACGAAACATATATGCAAAGCATCCAAACAGTACAATTCGCCAATTTTTTGTTCTTCAAGTTTAAGTGAACTACGAGCCCCATTGTTAATCCCTTAACGGAAATTAATTGTAACTTTCTACAAGTAGAACAATGATTGGAACACGCAGACGGTTGAAATCTTTGTATATATTTCTTCCATATAGTCTAAGAAACAAATACGCAAAGCATCCAAACAGTACCATTCGCCAATTTTTTGTTCTTCAAGTTTAAGTGAACTACGAGCCCCATTGTTAATACTTTAAAGGAAATTATTTGTAAATTTCGACAAGTAGAACAATGAATGGATCATGTAGACGGTTGAAATCATTGTATACATTGCTTCTATATAGTCTACGAAACATATATGCAAAGCATCCAAACAGTACAATTCGCCAATTTTTTGTTCTTCAAGTTTAAGTGAACTACGAGCCCCATTGTTAATCATTTAAAGGAAATTATTTGTAAATTTCGGAAAGTAGCACAATGAATGGAATAGGTAGACGGTTGAAAACATTGTATATATTGCTTCTATATAGTCTAAGAAACATATATGCAAAGCATCCAAACAGTACAATGCACCAATTTTTTGTTCTTCAAGTTTAAGTGAACTACGAGCCCCATTGTTAATCATTTAAAGGAAATTATTTGTAAATTTCGGCAAGTAGAACAATGAATGGAATAGGTAGACGGTTGAAAACATTGTATATATTGCTTCTATATAGTCTAAGAAACATATATGCAAAGCATCCAAACAGTACAATTCGCCAATTTTTTGTTCTTCAAGTTCAAGTAAACTACGATCCCCATTGTTAATCCCTTAACGGAAATTATTTGTAACTTTCGACAAGTAGAACAGTGAATGGAATAGGTAGACGGTTGAAAACATTGTATATATTGCTTCTATATAGTCTAAGAAACATATATGCAAAGCATCCAAACAGTACAATTCGCCAATTTTTTGTTCTTCAAGTTTAAGTAAACTACGATCCCCATTGTTAATCCCTTAACGGAAATTATTTGTAACTTTCGACAAGTAGAACAGTGAATGGAAAAGGTAGACGGTTGAAATCTTTGTATATATTGCTTCTATATAGTATAAGAAACATATATGCAAAGCATCCAAACAGTACAATTCGCCAATTTTTTGTTCTTCAAGTTTAAGTGAACAATGAGCCCCAATGGTCAATCCGTTATCGGAAATTATTTGTAACTTTCGACAAGTAGAACAAAGAGTGGAACAGGTAGACGGTTGAAATCAATGTATATATTGCTTCTATATAGTCTAAGAAACATATATGCAAAGCATCCAAACAGAACCATTCGCCAATTTTTTGTTCTTCAAGTTTAAGTGAACAATGAGCCCCATTGTTAATCATTTAAAGGAAATTATTTGTAAATTTCGACAAGTAGAACAATGAATGGAACTGGTAGACGGTTGAAATCTTTTTATATATTGCTTCTATATAGTCTAAGAAACATATATGCAACGCATCCAAACAGTACCAGTCGCCAATTTTTTGTTCTTCAAGTTTAAGTGAACAACGAGGCCCATTGATAATCATGAAACGGAAATTATTTGTAACTTTCGACAAGAAGAACAATGAATAGAACAGGTAGACGGTTGAAATCTTTGTATATGTTGCTTCTATATAGTCTAAGAAACCTATATGCAAAGCATCCAAACAGTACCAGTCGCCAATTTTTTGTTCTTCAAGTTTAAGTGAACTACGAGCCCCATTGTTAATCCTTTAAAGGAAATTATTTGTAAATTTCGACAAGTAGAACAATGAATGGATCATGTAGACGGTTGAAATCTTTGTATATATTGCTTCTATATAATCTAAGAAACATATATGCAAAGCATCCAAACAGTACCATTCGCCAATTTTTTGTTCTTCAAGTTTAAGTGAACTACGAGCCCCATTGTTAATCCTTTAAAGGAAATTATTTGTAATTTTCGACAAGCAGAACAATGAATGGAATAGGTAGACGGTTGAAAACATTGTATATATTGCTTCCATATAGTCTAAGAAACATGTACGCAAAGCATCCAAACAGCACCATTAGCCAATTTTTTGTTCTTCAAGTTTAAGTGAACGACGAGCCCCATTGATAATCATGAAACGGAATTTATTTGTAACTTTCTACAAGTAGAACAATGAATGGAACAGGTAGACGGTTGAAATCATTGTATATATTGCTTCCATATAGTCTAAGAAACATATATGCAAAGCATCCAAACAGCACCATTAGCCAATTCTTTGTTCTTCAAGTTTAAGTGAACGACGAGCCCCATTGATAATCATGAAACGGAATTTATTTGTAACTTTCTACAAGTAGAACAATGAATGGAACAGGTAGACGGTTGAAATCATTGTATATATTGCTTCCATATAGTCTAAGAAACATATATGCAAAGCATCCAAACAGTACAATTCGCCAATTTTTTGTTTTCCAAGTTTAAGTGAACAATGAGCCCCAATGGTTAATCCTTTATCGGAAATTATTTGTAACTTTCGACAAGTAGAACAATGAATGGAACAGGTAGACGGTTGAAATATTTGTATATATTGTTTCTATATAATATAAGAAACATATATTCAAAGCATCCAAACAGTACGATTCGCCAATTTTTTGTTCTTCAAGTTTAAGTGAACTACGAGCCCCAATGGTTAATCCTTTATCAGAAATTATTTGTAATTTTCGACAAGTAGAATAATGAATGGAACAGGTGGACGGCTGAAATCAATGTATATATTGCTTCTATATAGTCTAAGAAACATATATGCAAAGTATCGAAACAGTACCATTCGCCAATTTTTTGTTCTTCAAGTGTAAGTGAACAACGAGCCCCATTGTTAATCCTTTAAAGGAAATTATTTGTAAATTTCGACAAGTAGAACAATGATTGGAACACGTAGACGGTTGAAATCTTTGTATATATTGCTTCCATATAGTCTAAGAAACATGTACGCAAAGCATCCAAACAGTACCATTCGCCAATTTTTTGTAATTCAAGTTTAAGTGAACAACGAGCCCCATTGTTAATCCTTTAAAGGAATTTATTTGTAACTTTCGACAAGTAGAACAATGAATGGAACAGGTAGACGGTTGAAATCTTTGTATATATTGCTTCTATATAGTCTAAGAAACATATATGCAAAGCATCCAAACAGTACAATTCGCCAATTTTTTGTTCTTCAAGTTTAAGTAAACTACGATCCCCATTGTTAATCCCTTAACGGAAATTATTTGTAACTTTCGACAAGTAGAACAATGAATGGAACAGGTAGACGGTTGAAATCATTGTATATATTGCTTCTATATAGTCTAAGAAACATATATGCAAAGCATCCAAACAGTACCATTCGCCAATTTTTTGTTCTTCAAGTTTAAGTGAACAACGAGCCCCATTGTTAATCCTTTAAAGGAAATTATTTGTATCTTTCGACAAGTAGAACAGTGAATGGAACAGGTAGACGGTTGAAATCTTTGTATATATTGCTTCTATATAGTATAAGAAACATATATGCAACGCATCCAAACAGTATCAGTCGCCAATTTTTTGTTCTTCAAGTTTAAGTGAACAACGAGGCCCTTTGATAATCATGAAACGGAAATTATTTGTAACTTTCGACAAGAAGAACAATGAATAGAACAGGTAGACGGTTGAAATCTTTGTATATGTTGCTTCTATATAGTCTAAGAAACCTATATGCAAAGCATCCAAACAGTACCAGTCGCCAATTTTTTGTTCTTCAAGTTTAAGTGAACTACGAGCCCCATTGTTAATCCTTTAAAGGAAATTATTTGTAAATTTCGACAAGTAGAACAATGAATGGATCATGTAGACGGTTGAAATCTTTGTATATATTGCTTCCATATAGTCTAAGAAACATATATGCAAAGCATCCAAACAGTACTATTCGCCAATTTTTTGTTCTTCAAGTTTAAGTGAACAATGAGCCCCAATGGTTAATCCTTTATCGGAAATTATTTGTAACATTCGGCAAGTAGAACAATGAATGGAACAGGTAGACGGTTGAAATCTTTGCATATATTGCTTCTATATATTCTAAGAAACATATATGCAAAGCATCCAAACAGTACAATTCGTCAATTTTTAGTTCTTCAAGTTTAAGTGAACAATGAGCCCCAATGGTTAATCCCTTATCGGTAATTATTTGTAACTTTCGACAAGTAGAACAATGAATGGATCAGGTAGACGTTTGAAATCATTGTATATATTGCTTCTATATAATCTACGAAACATATATGCAAAGCATCCAAACAGTACAATTCGCCAATTTTTTGTTCTTCAAGTTTAAGTGAACAGCGAGCCCCATTGATAATCATGAAATGGAAATTATTTGTAACTTTCTACAAGTAGAACAATGAATAGTACAGGTAGACGGGTGAAATCTTTCTATATATTGCTTCTATATAGTCTATGAAACATATATGCAAAGCATCCAAACTGTACCATTCGCTAATTTTTTGTTCTTCAAGTTTAAGTGAACTACGAGCCCCATTGTTAATCCTTTAAAGGAAATTATTTGTAAATTTCGACAAGTAGAACAGTGATTGGAACAGGTAGACGGTTGAAATATTTGTATAAATTGCTTCTATATAGTCTAAGAAACATATATGCAAAGAATCCAAACAGTACCATACGCCAATTTATTGTTCTTCAAGTTTAAGTGAACAACGAGCCCCATTGTTAATCCTTTAAAGGAAATTATTTGTAAATTTCGTCAAGTAGAACAATGAATGGAACAGGTAGACGGTTTAAATCTTTGTATATATTGCTTCTATATAGTCTATGAAACATATATGCAAAGCATCCAAACAGTACAATTCGCGAATTTATTGTTCTTCAAGTTTAAGTGAACAACGAGCCCCATTGATAATCATGAAAGGGAAATTATTTGTAAATTTCGACAAGTAGAACAATGAATGTATCAGGTAGACGGTTGAAATCATTGTATATATTGCTTCTATATAGCCTACGAAACATATATGCAAAGCATCCAAACAGTACAATTCGCCAATTTTTTGTTCTTCAAGTTTAAGTAAACTACGATCCCCATTGTTAATCCCTTAACGGAAATTATTTGTAACTTTCCACAAGTAGAACAGTGAATGGAAAAGGTAGACGGTTGAAATCTTTGTATATATTGCTTCTATATAGTATAAGAAACATATATGCAAAGCATCCAAACAGTACAATTCGCCAATTTTTTGTTCTTCAAGTTTAAGTGAACAATGAGCCCCAATGGTCAATCCGTTATCGGAAATTATTTGTAACTTTCGACAAGTAGAACAAAGAGTGGAACAGGTAGACGGTTGAAATCAATGTATATATTGCTTCTATATAGTCTAAGAAACATATATGCAAAGCATCCAAACAGAACCATTCGCCAATTTTTTGTTCTTCAAGTTTAAGTGAACAATGAGCCCCATTGTTAATCATTTAAAGGAAATTATTTGTAAATTTCGACAAGTAGAACAATGAATGGAACTGGTAGACGGTTGAAATCTTTTTATATATTGCTTCTATATAGTCTAAGAAACATATATGCAACGCATCCAAACAGTACCAGACGCCAATTTTTTGTTCTTCAAGTTTAAGTGAACAACGAGGCCCATTGATAATCATGAAACGGAAATTATTTGTAACTTTCGACAAGAAGAACAATGAATAGAACAGGTAGACGGTTGAAATCTTTGTATATGTTGCTTCTATATAGTCTAAGAAACCTATATGCAAAGCATCCAAACAGTACCAGTCGCCAATTTTTTGTTCTTCAAGTTTAAGTGAACTACGAGCCCCATTGTTAATCCTTTAAAGGAAATTATTTGTAAATTTCGACAAGTAGAACAATGAATGGATCATGTAGACGGTTGAAATCTTTGTATATATTGCTTCTATATAATCTAAGAAACATATATGCAAAGCATCCAAACAGTACCATTTGCCAATTTTTTGTTCTTCAAGTTTAAGTGAACTACGAGCCCCATTGTTAATCCTTTAAAGGAAATTATTTGTAATTTTCGACAAGCAGAACAATGAATGGAATAGGTAGACGGTTGAAAACATTGTATATATTGCTTCTATATAGTCTAAGAAACATATATGCAAAGCATCCAAACAGTACAATTCGCCAATTTTTTGTTCTTCAAGTTTAAGTGAACTCGAGCCCCATTGTTAATCCTTTAAAGGAAATTATTTGTAACTTTCGACAAGCAGAACAATGAATGGAACAGGTAGACGGTTGAAATCTTTATATATATTGCTTCTATATAATCTAAGAAACATATATGCATAGCATCCAAACAGTACCATTCGCCAATTTTTTGTTCTTCAAGTTTAAGTGAACAACGAGCCCCATTGATAATCATGAAACGGAAATTATTTGCAACTTTCTACAAGTAGAACAATGAATAGAACAGGTAGACGGTTGAAATCTTTGTATATATTGCGTCTATATAATCTAAGAAACATATAAGCAAATCATCCAAACAGTACCATTCGCCAATTTTTTGTTCTTCAAGTTTAAGTGAACTACGAGCCCCATTGTTAATCCTTTAAAGGAAATTATTTGTAACTTTCGACAAGTAGAACAATGAATGGAACAGGTAGACTGTTGAAATCATTGTATATATTGCTTCTATATAGTCTAAGAAACATATATGCAAAGCATCCAAACAGTACAATTCGCCAATTTTTTGTTCTTCAAGTTTAAGTAAACTACGATCCCCATTGTTAATCCCTTAACGGAAATTATTTGTAACTTTCGACAAGTAGAACAGTGAATGGAACAGGTAGACGGTTGAAATCTTTGTATATATTGCTTCTATATAGTCTACGAAACATATATGCAAAGCATCCAAACAGTACAATTCGCGAATTTATTGTTCTTCAAGTTTAAGTGAACAACGAGCCCCAGTGATAATCATGAAAGGGAAATTATTTGTAAATTTCGACAAGTAGAACAATGAATGGATCAGGTAGACGGTTGAAATCATTGTATATATTGCTTCTATATAGCCTACGAAACATATATGCAAAGCATCCAAACAGTACAATTCGCCAATTTTTTGTTCTTCAAGTTTAAGTGAACTACGAGCCCCATTGTTAATCCCTTAACGGAAATTAATTGTAACTTTCTACAAGTAGAACAATGAATGGAATAGGTAGACGGTTGAAAACATTGTATATATTGCTTCTATATAGTCTAAGAAACATATATGCAAAGCATCCAAACAGTACCATTCGCCAATTTTTTGTTCTTCAAGTTTAAGTGAACAACGAGCCCCATTGTCAATCCTTTAAAGGAAATTATTTGTAAATTTCGACAAGCAGAACAATGAATGGAACAGGTAGACGGTTGAAATCTTTATATATATTGCTTCTATATAATCTAAGAAACATATATGCATAGCATCCAAACAGTACCATTCGCCAATTTTTTGTTCTTCAAGTTTAAGTGAACAATAAGCCCCATTGATAATCATGAAACGGAAATTATTTGCAACTTTCTACAAGTAGAACAATGAATAGAACAGGTAGACGGTTGAAATCTTTGTATATATTGCGTCTATATAATCTAAGAAACATATAAGCAAATCATCCAAACAGTACCATTCGCCAATTTATTGTTCTTCAAGTTTAAGTGAACAACGAGCCCCATTGATAATCATGAAAGGGAAATTATTTGTAAATTTCGACAAGTAGAACAATGAATGGATCAGGTAGACGGTTGAAATCATTGTATATATTGCTTCTATATAGCCTACGAAACATATATGCAAAGCATCCAAACAGTACCAGTCGCCAATTTTTTGTTCTTCAAGTTTAAGTGAACAACGAGGCCCATTGATAATCATGAAACGGAAATTATTTGTAACTTTCGACAAGAAGAACAATGAATAGAACAGGTAGACGGTTGAAATCTTTGTATATGTTGCTTCTATATAGTCTAAGAAACCTATATGCAAAGCATCCAAACAGTACCAGTCGCCAATTTTTTGTTCTTCAGGTTTAAGTGAACTACGAGCCCCATTGTTAATCCTTTAAAGGAAATTATTTGTAAATTTCGACAAGTAGAACAATGAATGGATCAGGTAGACGGTTGAAATCATTGTATATATTGCTTCTATATAGCCTACGAAACATATATGCAAAGCATCCAAACAGTACAATTCGCCAATTTTTTGTTCTTCAAGTTTAAGTGAACTACGAGCCCCATTGTTAATCCCTTAACGGAAATTAATTGTAACTTTCTACAAGTAGAACAATGAATGGAATAGGTAGACGGTTGAAAACATTGTATATATTGCTTCTATATAGTCTAAGAAACATATATGCAAAGCATCCAAACAGTACCATTCGCCAATTTTTTGTTCTTCAAGTTTAAGTGAACAACGAGCCCCATTGTCAATCCTTTAAAGGAAATTATTTGTAAATTTCGACAAGTAGAACAGTGATTGGAACAGGTAGACGGTTGAAATATTTGTATAAATTGCTTCTATATAGTCTAAGAAACATATATGCAAAGAATCCAAACAGTACCATACGCCAATTTATTCTTCTTCAAGTTTAAGTGAACAACGAGCCCCATTGTTAATCCTTTAAAGGAAATTATTTGTAAATTTCGTCAAGTAGAACAATGAATGGAACAGGTAGACGGTTTAAATCTTTGTATATATTGCTTCTATATAGTCTATGAAACATATATGCAAAGCATCCAAACAGTACAATTCGCGAATTTATTGTTCTTCAAGTTTAAGTGAACAACGAGCCCCATTGATAATCATGAAAGGGAAATTATTTGTAAATTTCGACAAGTAGAACAATGAATGGATCAGGTAGACGGTTGAAATCATTGTATATATTGCTTCTATATAGCCTACGAAACATATATGCAAAGCATCCAAACAGTACAATTCGCCAATTTTTTGTTTTCCAAGTTTAAGTGAACAATGAGCCCCAATGGTTAATCCTTTATCGGAAATTATTTGTAACTTTCGACAAGTAGAACAATGAATGGAACAGGTAGACGGTTGAAATATTTGTATATATTGTTTCTATATAATATAAGAAACATATATTCAAAGCATCCAAACAGTACGATTCGCCAATTTTTTGTTCTTCAAGTTTAAGTGAACTACGAGCCCCAATGGTTAATCCTTTATCAGAAATTATTTGTAATTTTCGACAAGTAGAATAATGATTGGAACACACAGACGGTTGAAATCTTTGTATATATTGCTTCCATATAGTCTAAGAAACATATATGCAAAGCATCCAAACAGTACCATTCGCCAATTTTTTGTTCTTCAAGTTTAAGTGAACTACGAGCCCCATTGTTAATACTTTAACGGAAATTATTTGTAACAAGCGACAAGTAGAACAATGAATGGAACAGGTGGACGGTTGAAATCAATGTATATATTGCTTCTATATAGTCTAAGAAACATATATGCAAAGTATCGAAACAGTACCATTCGCCAATTTTTTGTTCTTCAAGTGTAAGTGAACAACGAGCCCCATTGTTAATCCTTTAAAGGAAATTATTTGTAAATTTCGACAAGTAGAACAATGATTGGAACACGTAGACGGTTGAAATCTTTGTATATATTGCTTCCATATAGTCTAAGAAACATGTACGCAAAGCATCCAAACAGTACCATTCGCCAATTTTTTGTAATTCAAGTTTAAGTGAACAACGAGCCCCATTGTTAATCCTTTAAAGGAAATTATTTGTAAATTTCGACAAGTAGAACAATGATTGGAACACGTAGACGGTTGAAATCTTTGTATATATTACTTCTATATAGTCTAAGAAACATATATGCAAATCATCCAAACAGTACCATTCGCCAATTTTTTGTTCTTCAAGTTTAAGTGAACAATGAGCCCCAATGGTTAATCCTTTATCGGAAATTATTTGTAAACTTCGACAAGTAGAACAATGATTGGAACACGTAGACGGTTGAAATCTTTGTATATATTACTTCTATATAGTCTAAGAAACATATATGCAAATCATCCAAACAGTACCATTCGCCAATTTTTTGTTCTTCAAGTTTAAGTGAACAACGAGCCCCATTGATAATCATGAAACGGAAATTATTTGTAACTTTCTACAAGTAGAACAATGAATATAACAGGTAGACGGTTGAAATCTTTGTATATATTGCTTCCATGTAGTCTAAGAAACATGTACGCAAAGCATCCAGACAGTACCATTCGCCAATTTTTTGTTCTTCAAGTTTAAGTGAACTACGAGCCCCATTGTTAATCCCTTAAAGGAAATTATTTGTAAATTTCGGCAAGTAGAACAATGAATGGAATAGGTAGACGGTTGAAATCATTGTATATATTGCTTCTATATAATCTAAGAAACATATATGCAAAGCATCCAAACAGTAACATTCGCCAATTTTTGGTTCTTCAAGTTTAAGTGATCAACGAGCCCCATTGATAATCATGAAACGGAAATTATTTGTAACTTTCTACAAGTAGAACAATGAATAGAACAGGTAGACGGTTGAAATCTTTGTATATGTTGCTTCTATATAGTCTAAGTAACCTATATGCAAAGCATCTAAACAGTTACAATCGCCAATTTTTTGATCTTCAAGTTTAAGTGAACAGCGAGCCCCATTGATAATCATGAAATGGAAATTATTTGTAAATTTCTACAAGTAGAACAATGAATAGTACAGGTAGACGGGTGAAATCTTTCTATATATTGCTTCTAAATAGTCTAAGAAACAAATATGCAAAGCATCCAAACAGTACAATTCGCCAATTATTTGATCTTCAAGTTTAAGTGAACTACGAGCCCCATTGTTAATCCTTTAAAGGAAATTATTTGTAAATTTCGGCAAGTAGAACAATGAATGGAATAGGTAGACGGTTGAAATCATTGTATGTATTGCTTCCATATAGTCTAAGAAACATGTACGCAAAGCATCCAAACAGTACCATTTGCCAATTTTTTGGTCTTCAAGTTTAAGTGAACAATGAGCCCCAATGGTTAATCCTTTATCGGAAATTATTTGTAATTTTCGACAAGTAGAACAATGAATGGAACATGTAGACGGTTGAAATATTTGTATATATTGCTTCTATATAATATAAGAAACATATATTCAAAGCATCCAAACAGTACGATCCGCCAATTTTTTGTTCTTCAAGTTTAAGTGAACTACGAGCCCCATTGTTAATCCTTTAAAGGAAATTATTTGTAAATTTCGGCAAGTAGAACAATGAATGGAATAGGTAGACGGTTGAAATCATTGTATATATTGCTTCTATATAATCTAAGAAACATATATTCAAGCATCCAAACAGTACGATTCGCCAATTTTTTGTTCTTCAAGTTTAAGTGAACTACGAGCCCCATTGTTAATCCTTTAAAGGAAATTATTTGTAAATTTCGGCAAGTAGAACAATGAATGGAACAGGTAGACGGTTGGAATCTTTGTATATGTTGCTTGTATATAGTCTACGAAACCTATATGCAAAGCATCTAAACAGTAACAATCGCCAATTTTATGATCTTCAAGTTTAAGTGAACAGCGAGCCCCATTGATACTCATGAAATGGAAATTATTTGTAACTTTCTACAAGTAGAACGATGAATAGTACAGGTAGACGGGTGAAATCTTTCTATATATTGCTTCTAAATAGTCAAAGAAACATATATGCAAAGCATCCAAACAGTACAATTCGCCAATTTTTTGTTCTTCAAGTTTAAGTGAACTACGAGCCCCATTGTTAATCCTTTAAAGGAAATTATTTGTAAATTTCGGCAAGTAGAACAATGAATGGAATAGGTAGACGGTTGAAATCATTGTATGTATTGCTTCCATATAGTCTAAGAAACATGTACGCAAAGCATCCAAACAGTACCATTTGCCAATTTTTTGGTCTTCAAGTTTAAGTGAACAATGAGCCCCATTGTTAATCCTTTAAAGGAAATTATTTGTAAATTTCGGCAAGTAGAACAATGAATGGAATAGGTAGACGGTTGAAATCATTGTATATATTGCTTCCATATAGTCTAAGAAACATGTACGCAAAGCATCCAAACAGTACCATTCGCCAATTTTTTGTTCTTCAAGTTTAAGTGAACAATGAGCCCCAATGGTTAATCCTTTATCGGAAATTATTTGCAATTTTCGACAAGTAGAACAATGAATGGAACATGTAAACGGTTGAAATCTTTGTATATATTGCTTCTATATAATCTAAGAAACATATATGCAAAGCATCTAAACAGTAACAGTCGCCAATTTTTTGATCTTCAAGTTTAAGTGATTAGCGAGCCCCATTGATAATCATGAAATGGAAATTATTTGTAACTTTCTACAAGTAGAACAATGAATAGTACAGGTAGACGGGTGAAATCTTTCTATATATTGCTTCTATATAGTCTAAGAAACATATACGCAAATCATCCAAACAGTACAATGCGCCAATTATCTGATCTTCAAGTTTAAGTGAACTACGAGCCCCATTGTTAATACTTTAACGGAAATTATTTGTAACTTGCGACAAGTAGAACAATGAATGGAACAGGTAGACGGTTGAAATCTTTTTATATATTGCTTCTATATAATCTAAGAAACATATATGCAAAGCATCCAAACAGTACCATTCGCCAATTTTTTGTTCTTCAAGTTTAAGTGAACAACGAGCCCCATTGATAATCATTTAAAGGAAATTATTTGTAAATTTCGACAAGTAGAACAATGAATGGATCAGGTAGACGGTTGAAATCATTGTATATATTGCTTCTATATAATCTACGAAACATATATGCAAAGCATCCAAACAGTGCAATTCGCCAATTTTTTGTCCTTCAAGTTTAAGTGAACAATGAGCCCCATTGTTAATCTTTTATCGGAAATTATTTGTAACTTTCGACAAGTAGAACAATGAATGGAACAGGTAGACGGTTGAAATCTTTGTATATATTGCTTCTATATAGTCTAAGAAACATATATGCAAAGCATCCAAACAGTACAATTCGCCAATTTTTTGTTCTTCAAGTTTAAGTGAACAATGAGCCCCATTGTTAATCCTTTAAAGGAAATTATTTGTAAATTTCGGCAAGTAGAACAATGAATGCAACCGGTAGACTGTTGAAATCATTGTATATATTGCTTCTATATAATCTAAGAAACATATATGCAAAGCATCCAAACAGTAACAATCGCCAATTTTTTGATCTTCAAGTTTAAGTGAACAGCGAGCCCCATTGATAATCATGAAATGGAAATTATTTGTAACTTTCAACAAGTAGAACAATGAATAGTACAGGTAGACGGGTGTAATCTTTCTATATATTGCTTCTAAATAGTCTAAGAAACATATATGCAAAGCATCCAATCAGTACAATACGCCAATTTTTTGTTCTTCAAGTTTAAGTGAACTACGAGCCCCATTGTTAATCCTTTAAAGGAAATTATTTGTAAATTTCGACAAGTAGAACAATGATTGGAACACGTAGACGGTTGAAATCTTTGTATATATTGCTTCCATATAGTCTAAAAAACATATATGCAAAGCATCCAAACAGTACCATTCGCCAATTTTTTGTTCTTCAAGTTTAAGTGAACAATGAGACCCATTGTTAATCCTTTATCGGAAATTATTTGTAACTTTCGACAAGTAGAACAATGAATGGAATAGGTAGACGGTTGAAATCTTTGTATATATTGCTTCTATATAGTCTACGAAACATATATGCAAAGCATCCAAACAGTACAATTCGTCAATTATTTGATCTTCAAGTTTAAGTGAACTACGAGCCCCATTGTTAATACTTTAACGGAAATTATTTGTAACTTGCGACAAGTAGAACAATGAATGGAACAGGTAGCCGGTTGAAATCAATGTATATATTTCTTCTATATAGTCTAAGAAACATATATGCAAAGCATCCAAACAGTACCATTCGCCAATTTTTTGTTCTTCAAGTTTAAGTGAACAACGAGCCCCATTGTTAATCCTTTAAAGGAAATTATTTGTAAATTTCGACAAGTAGAACAATGATTGGAACACGTAGACGGTTGAAATCTTTGTATATATTGCTTCTATATAGTCTAAGAAACATGTACGCAAAGCATCCAAACAGTACCCTTCGCCAATTTTTTGATCTTCAAGTTTAAGTGAACTACGAGCCCCATTGTTAATCCTTTAAAGGAAATTATTTGTAAATTTCAACAAGTAGAACAATGAATGGAAAAGGTAGACTGTTGAAATCATTGTATATATTGCTTCTGTATAGTCTAAGAAACATATATGCAAAGCATCCAAACAGTACAATTCGCCAATTTATTGTTCTTCAAGTTTAAGTGAACAACGAGCCCCATTGTTAATACTTTAACGGAAATTATTTGTAACTTGCGACAAGTAGAACAATGAATGGAACAGGTAGACGGTTGAAATCCTTGTATATATTGCGTCTATATAGTCAAAGAAACATATATGCAAAGCATCCAAACAGTACCATTCGCCAATTTTTTGTTCTTCAAGTTTAAGTGAACAACGAGCCCCATTGTTAATCCTTTAAAGGAAATTATTTGTAAATTTCGACAAGTAGAACAATGAATGGAACAGGTAGCCTGTTGAAATCATTGTATATATTGCTTCTGTATAGTCTAAGAAACATATATGCAAAGAATCCAAACAGTACAATTCGCCAATTATTTGATCTTCAAGTTTAAGTGAACTACGAGCCCCATTGTTAATACTTTAACGGAAATTATTTGTAACTTGCGACAAGTAGAACAATGAATGGAACAGGTAGCCGGTTGAAATCAATGTATATATTGCTTCTATATAGTCTAAGAAACATATATGCAAAGCATCCAAACAGTACAATTCGCCAATTTTTTGTTCTTCAAGTTTAAGTGAACTACGAGCCCCATTGTTAATCCTTTAAAGGAAATTATTTGTAAATTTCGACAAGTAGAACAATGAATGGAACAGGTAGACTGTTGAAATCATTGTATATATTGCTTCTATATAGTCTAAGAAACATATATGCAAAGCATCCAAACAGTACAATTCGCCAATTTTTTGTTCTTCAAGTTTAAGTGAACTACGAGCCCCAATGGTTAATCCTTTATCAGAAATTATTTGTAATTTTCGACAAGTAGAACAATGATTGGAACACACAGACGGTTGAAATCTTTGTATATATTGCTTCCATATAGTCTACGAAACATATATGCAAAGCATCCAAACAGTACAATTCGCCAATTATTTGATCTTCAAGTTTAAGTGAACTACGAGCCCCATTGTTAATCCTTTAAAGGAAATTATTTGTAATTTTCGACAAGTAGAACAATGAATGGAACAGGTAGACGGTTGAAATATTTGTATATATTGCTTCTATATAATGTAAGAAACATATATTCAAAGCATCCAAACAGTACCATCTGCCAATTTTTTGTTCTTCAAGTTTAAGTGAACTACGAGCCCCATTGTTAATCCTTTAAAGGAAATTATTTGTAAATTTCGGCAAGTAGAACAATGAATGGAATAGGTAGACGGTTGAAATCATTGTATATATTGCTTCCATATAGTCTAAGAAACATGTACGCAAAGCATCCAAACAGTACCATTCGCCAATTTTTTGTTCTTCAAGTTTAAGTGAACAATGAGCCCCATTGTTAATCCTTTAAAGGAAATTATTTGTAAATTTCGACAAGTAGAACAATGAATGGATCATGTAGACGGTTGAAATCTTTGTATATATTGCTTCCATATAGTCTAAGAAACATATATGCAAAGCATCCAAACAGTACTATTCGCCAATTTTTTGTTCTTCAAGTTTAAGTGAACTACGAGCCCCAATGGTTAATCCTTTATCAGAAATTATTTGTAATTTTCGACAAGTAGAATAATGATTGGAACACACAGACGGTTGAAATCTTTGTATATATTGCTTCCATATAGTCTAAGAAACATATATGCAAAGCATCCAAACAGTACCATTCGCCAATTTTTTGTTCTTCAAGTTTAAGTGAACTACGAGCCCCATTGTTAATACTTTAACGGAAATTATTTGTAACAAGCGACAAGTAGAACAATGAATGGAACAGGTGGACGGTTGAAATCAATGTATATATTGCTTCTATATAGTCTAAGAAACATATATGCAAAGTATCGAAACAGTACCATTCGCCAATTTTTTGTTCTTCAAGTGTAAGTGAACAACGAGCCCCATTGTTAATCCTTTAAAGGAAATTATTTGTAAATTTCGACAAGTAGAACAATGATTGGAACACGTAGACGGTTGAAATCTTTGTATATATTGCTTCCATATAGTCTAAGAAACATATATGCAAAGCATCCAAACAGTACCATTCGCCAATTTTTTGTTCTTCAAGTTTAAGTGAACAACGAGCCCCATTGATAATCATTTAAAGGAAATTATTTGTAAATTTCGACAAGTAGAACAATGAATGGATCAGGTAGACGGTTGAAATCATTGTATATATTGCTTCTATATAATCTACGAAACATATATGCAAAGCATCCAAACAGTGCAATTCGCCAATTTTTTGTCCTTCAAGTTTAAGTGAACAATGAGCCCCATTGTTAATCTTTTATCGGAAATTATTTGTAACTTTCGACAAGTAGAACAATGAATGGAACAGGTAGACGGTTGAAATCTTTGTATATATTGCTTCTATATAGTCTAAGAAACATATATGCAAAGCATCCAAACAGTACAATTCGCCAATTTTTTGTTCTTCAAGTTTAAGTGAACAATGAGCCCCATTGTTAATCCTTTAAAGGAAATTATTTGTAAATTTCGGCAAGTAGAACAATGAATGCAACCGGTAGACTGTTGAAATCATTGTATATATTGCTTCTATATAATCTAAGAAACATATATGCAAAGCATCCAAACAGTAACAATCGCCAATTTTTTGATCTTCAAGTTTAAGTGAACAGCGAGCCCCATTGATAATCATGAAATGGAAATTATTTGTAACTTTCAACAAGTAGAACAATGAATAGTACAGGTAGACGGGTGTAATCTTTCTATATATTGCTTCTAAATAGTCTAAGAAACATATATGCAAAGCATCCAATCAGTACAATACGCCAATTTTTTGTTCTTCAAGTTTAAGTGAACTACGAGCCCCATTGTTAATCCTTTAAAGGAAATTATTTGTAAATTTCGACAAGTAGAACAATGATTGGAACACGTAGACGGTTGAAATCTTTGTATATATTGCTTCCATATAGTCTAAAAAACATATATGCAAAGCATCCAAACAGTACCATTCGCCAATTTTTTGTTCTTCAAGTTTAAGTGAACAATGAGACCCATTGTTAATCCTTTATCGGAAATTATTTGTAACTTTCGACAAGTAGAACAATGAATGGAATAGGTAGACGGTTGAAATCTTTGTATATATTGCTTCTATATAGTCTACGAAACATATATGCAAAGCATCCAAACAGTACAATTCGTCAATTATTTGATCTTCAAGTTTAAGTGAACTACGAGCCCCATTGTTAATACTTTAACGGAAATTATTTGTAACTTGCGACAAGTAGAACAATGAATGGAACAGGTAGCCGGTTGAAATCAATGTATATATTTCTTCTATATAGTCTAAGAAACATATATGCAAAGCATCCAAACAGTACCATTCGCCAATTTTTTGTTCTTCAAGTTTAAGTGAACAACGAGCCCCATTGTTAATCCTTTAAAGGAAATTATTTGTAAATTTCGACAAGTAGAACAATGATTGGAACACGTAGACGGTTGAAATCTTTGTATATATTGCTTCTATATAGTCTAAGAAACATGTACGCAAAGCATCCAAACAGTACCCTTCGCCAATTTTTTGATCTTCAAGTTTAAGTGAACTACGAGCCCCATTGTTAATCCTTTAAAGGAAATTATTTGTAAATTTCAACAAGTAGAACAATGAATGGAAAAGGTAGACTGTTGAAATCATTGTATATATTGCTTCTGTATAGTCTAAGAAACATATATGCAAAGCATCCAAACAGTACAATTCGCCAATTTATTGTTCTTCAAGTTTAAGTGAACAACGAGCCCCATTGTTAATACTTTAACGGAAATTATTTGTAACTTGCGACAAGTAGAACAATGAATGGAACAGGTAGACGGTTGAAATCCTTGTATATATTGCGTCTATATAGTCAAAGAAACATATATGCAAAGCATCCAAACAGTACCATTCGCCAATTTTTTGTTCTTCAAGTTTAAGTGAACAACGAGCCCCATTGTTAATCCTTTAAAGGAAATTATTTGTAAATTTCGACAAGTAGAACAATGAATGGAACAGGTAGCCTGTTGAAATCATTGTATATATTGCTTCTGTATAGTCTAAGAAACATATATGCAAAGAATCCAAACAGTACAATTCGCCAATTATTTGATCTTCAAGTTTAAGTGAACTACGAGCCCCATTGTTAATACTTTAACGGAAATTATTTGTAACTTGCGACAAGTAGAACAATGAATGGAACAGGTAGCCGGTTGAAATCAATGTATATATTGCTTCTATATAGTCTAAGAAACATATATGCAAAGCATCCAAACAGTACAATTCGCCAATTTTTTGTTCTTCAAGTTTAAGTGAACTACGAGCCCCATTGTTAATCCTTTAAAGGAAATTATTTGTAAATTTCGACAAGTAGAACAATGAATGGAACAGGTAGACTGTTGAAATCATTGTATATATTGCTTCTATATAGTCTAAGAAACATATATGCAAAGCATCCAAACAGTACAATTCGCCAATTTTTTGTTCTTCAAGTTTAAGTGAACTACGAGCCCCAATGGTTAATCCTTTATCAGAAATTATTTGTAATTTTCGACAAGTAGAACAATGATTGGAACACACAGACGGTTGAAATCTTTGTATATATTGCTTCCATATAGTCTACGAAACATATATGCAAAGCATCCAAACAGTACAATTCGCCAATTATTTGATCTTCAAGTTTAAGTGAACTACGAGCCCCATTGTTAATCCTTTAAAGGAAATTATTTGTAATTTTCGACAAGTAGAACAATGAATGGAACAGGTAGACGGTTGAAATATTTGTATATATTGCTTCTATATAATGTAAGAAACATATATTCAAAGCATCCAAACAGTACCATCTGCCAATTTTTTGTTCTTCAAGTTTAAGTGAACTACGAGCCCCATTGTTAATCCTTTAAAGGAAATTATTTGTAAATTTCGGCAAGTAGAACAATGAATGGAATAGGTAGACGGTTGAAATCATTGTATATATTGCTTCCATATAGTCTAAGAAACATGTACGCAAAGCATCCAAACAGTACCATTCGCCAATTTTTTGTTCTTCAAGTTTAAGTGAACAATGAGCCCCATTGTTAATCCTTTAAAGGAAATTATTTGTAAATTTCGACAAGTAGAACAATGAATGGATCATGTAGACGGTTGAAATCTTTGTATATATTGCTTCCATATAGTCTAAGAAACATATATGCAAAGCATCCAAACAGTACTATTCGCCAATTTTTTGTTCTTCAAGTTTAAGTGAACTACGAGCCCCAATGGTTAATCCTTTATCAGAAATTATTTGTAATTTTCGACAAGTAGAATAATGATTGGAACACACAGACGGTTGAAATCTTTGTATATATTGCTTCCATATAGTCTAAGAAACATATATGCAAAGCATCCAAACAGTACCATTCGCCAATTTTTTGTTCTTCAAGTTTAAGTGAACTACGAGCCCCATTGTTAATACTTTAACGGAAATTATTTGTAACAAGCGACAAGTAGAACAATGAATGGAACAGGTGGACGGTTGAAATCAATGTATATATTGCTTCTATATAGTCTAAGAAACATATATGCAAAGTATCGAAACAGTACCATTCGCCAATTTTTTGTTCTTCAAGTGTAAGTGAACAACGAGCCCCATTGTTAATCCTTTAAAGGAAATTATTTGTAAATTTCGACAAGTAGAACAATGATTGGAACACGTAGACGGTTGAAATCTTTGTATATATTGCTTCCATATAGTCTAAGAAACATGTACGCAAAGCATCCAAACAGTACCATTCGCCAATTTTTTGTAATTCAAGTTTAAGTGAACAACGAGCCCCATTGTTAATCCTTTAAAGGAATTTATTTGTAACTTTCGACAAGTAGAACAATGAATGGAACAGGTAGACGGTTGAAATCTTTGTATATATTGCTTCTATATAGTCTAAGAAACATATATGCAAAGCATCCAAACAGTACAATTCGCCAATTTTTTGTTCTTCAAGTTTAAGTAAACTACGATCCCCATTGTTAATCCCTTAACGGAAATTATTTGTAACTTTCGACAAGTAGAACAATGAATGGAACAGGTAGACGGTTGAAATCATTGTATATATTGCTTCTATATAGTCTAAGAAACATATATGCAAAGCATCCAAACAGTACCATTCGCCAATTTTTTGTTCTTCAAGTTTAAGTGAACAACGAGCCCCATTGTTAATCCTTTAAAGGAAATTATTTGTATCTTTCGACAAGTAGAACAGTGAATGGAACAGGTAGACGGTTGAAATCTTTGTATATATTGCTTCTATATAGTATAAGAAACATATATGCAACGCATCCAAACAGTACCAGTCGCCAATTTTTTGTTCTTCAAGTTTAAGTGAACAACGAGGCCCTTTGATAATCATGAAACGGAAATTATTTGTAACTTTCGACAAGAAGAACAATGAATAGAATAGGTAGACGGTTGAAATCTTTGTATATGTTGCTTCTATATAGTCTAAGAAACCTATATGCAAAGCATCCAAACAGTACCAGTCGCCAATTTTTTGTTCTTCAAGTTTAAGTGAACTACGAGCCCCATTGTTAATCCTTTAAAGGAAATTATTTGTAAATTTCGACAAGTAGAACAATGAATGGATCATGTAGACGGTTGAAATCTTTGTATATATTGCTTCCATATAGTCTAAGAAACATATATGCAAAGCATCCAAACAGTACTATTCGCCAATTTTTTGTTCTTCAAGTTTAAGTGAACAATGAGCCCCAATGGTTAATCCTTTATCGGAAATTATTTGTAACATTCGGCAAGTAGAACAATGAATGGAACAGGTAGACGGTTGAAATCTTTGCATATATTGCTTCTATATAGTCTAAGAAACATATATGCAAAGCATCCAAACAGTACAATTCGTCAATTTTTAGTTCTTCAAGTTTAAGTGAACAATGAGCCCCAATGGTTAATCCCTTATCGGTAATTATTTGTAACTTTCGACAAGTAGAACAATGAATGGATCAGGTAGACGTTTGAAATCATTGTATATATTGCTTCTATATAATCTACGAAACATATATGCAAAGCATCCAAACAGTACAATTCGCCAATTTTTTGTTCTTCAAGTTTAAGTGAACAGCGAGCCCCATTGATAATCATGAAATGGAAATTATTTGTAACTTTCTACAAGTAGAACAATGAATAGTACAGGTAGACGGGTGAAATCTTTCTATATATTGCTTCTATATAGTCTATGAAACATATATGCAAAGCATCCAAACTGTACCATTCGCTAATTTTTTGTTCTTCAAGTTTAAGTGAACTACGAGCCCCATTGTTAATCCTTTAAAGGAAATTATTTGTAAATTTCGACAAGTAGAACAGTGATTGGAACAGGTAGACGGTTGAAATATTTGTATAAATTGCTTCTATATAGTCTAAGAAACATATATGCAAAGAATCCAAACAGTACCATACGCCAATTTATTGTTCTTCAAGTTTAAGTGAACAACGAGCCCCATTGTTAATCCTTTAAAGGAAATTATTTGTAAATTTCGTCAAGTAGAACAATGAATGGAACAGGTAGACGGTTTAAATCTTTGTATATATTGCTTCTATATAGTCTATGAAACATATATGCAAAGCATCCAAACAGTACGATTCGCGAATTTATTGTTCTTCAAGTTTAAGTGAACAACGAGCCCCATTGATAATCATGAAAGGGATATTATTTGTAAATTTCGACAAGTAGAACAATGAATGTATCAGGTAGACGGTTGAAATCATTGTATATATTGCTTCTATATAGCCTACGAAACATATATGCAAAGCATCCAAACAGTACAATTCGCCAATTTTTTGTTCTTCAAGTTTAAGTGAACTACGAGCCCCATTGTTAATCCCTTAACGGAAATTAATTGTAACTTTCTACAAGTAGAACAATGATTGGAACACGCAGACGGTTGAAATCTTTGTATATATTTCTTCCATATAGTCTAAGAAACAAATACGCAAAGCATCCAAACAGTACCATTCGCCAATTTTTTGTTCTTCAAGTTTAAGTGAACTACGAGCCCCATTGTTAATACTTTAAAGGAAATTATTTGTAAATTTCGACAAGTAGAACAATGAATGGATCATGTAGACGGTTGAAATCATTGTATATATTGCTTCTATATAGTCTACGAAACATATATGCAAAGCATCCAAACAGTACAATTCGCCAATTTTTTGTTCTTCAAGTTTAAGTGAACTACGAGCCCCATTGTTAATCATTTAAAGGAAATTATTTGTAAATTTCGGCAAGTAGAACAATGAATGGAATAGGTAGACGGTTGAAAACATTGTATATATTGCTTCTATATAGTCTAAGAAACATATATGCAAAGCATCCAAACAGTACAATTCGCCAATTTTTTGTTCTTCAAGTTCAAGTAAACTACGATCCCCATTGTTAATCCCTTAACGGAAATTATTTGTAACTTTCGACAAGTAGAACAGTGAATGGAATAGGTAGACGGTTGAAAACATTGTATATATTGCTTCTATATAGTCTAAGAAACATATATGCAAAGCATCCAAACAGTACAATTCGCCAATTTTTTGTTCTTCAAGTTTAAGTGAACAATGAGCCCCATTGTTAATCATTTAAAGGAAATTATTTGTAAATTTCGACAAGTAGAACAATGAATGGAACTGGTAGACGGTTGAAATCTTTTTATATATTGCTTCTATATAGTCTAAGAAACATATATGCAACGCATCCAAACAGTACCAGTCGCCAATTTTTTGTTCTTCAAGTTTAAGTGAACAACGAGGCCCATTGATAATCATGAAACGGAAATTATTTGTAACTTTCGACAAGAAGAACAATGAATAGAACAGGTAGACGGTTGAAATCTTTGTATATGTTGCTTCTATATAGTCTAAGAAACCTATATGCAAAGCATCCAAACAGTACCAGTCGCCAATTTTTTGTTCTTCAAGTTTAAGTGAACAACGAGCCCCATTGTTAATCCTTTAAAGGAAATTATTTGTAAATTTCGTCAAGTAGAACAATGAATGGAACAGGTAGACGGTTTAAATCTTTGTATATATTGCTTCTATATAGTCTATGAAACATATATGCAAAGCATCCAAACAGTACCATTCGCCAATTTTTTGTTCTTCAAGTTTAAGTGAACTACGAGCCCCAATGGTTAATCCTTTATCAGAAATTATTTGTAATTTTCGACAAGTAGAACAATGATTGGAACACACAGACGGTTGAAATCTTTGTATATATTGCTTCCATATAGTCTACGAAACATATATGCAAAGCATCCAAACAGTACAATTCGCCAATTATTTGATCTTCAAGTTTAAGTGAACTACGAGCCCCATTGTTAATCCTTTAAAGGAAATTATTTGTAATTTTCGACAAGTAGAACAATGAATGGAACAGGTAGACGGTTGAAATATTTGTATATATTGCTTCTATATAATGTAAGAAACATATATTCAAAGCATCCAAACAGTACCATCTGCCAATTTTTTGTTCTTCAAGTTTAAGTGAACTACGAGCCCCATTGTTAATCCTTTAAAGGAAATTATTTGTAAATTTCGGCAAGTAGAACAATGAATGGAATAGGTAGACGGTTGAAATCATTGTATATATTGCTTCCATATAGTCTAAGAAACATGTACGCAAAGCATCCAAACAGTACCATTCGCCAATTTTTTGTTCTTCAAGTTTAAGTGAACAATGAGCCCCATTGTTAATCCTTTAAAGGAAATTATTTGTAAATTTCGACAAGTAGAACAATGAATGGATCATGTAGACGGTTGAAATCTTTGTATATATTGCTTCCATATAGTCTAAGAAACATATATGCAAAGCATCCAAACAGTACTATTCGCCAATTTTTTGTTCTTCAAGTTTAAGTGAACTACGAGCCCCAATGGTTAATCCTTTATCAGAAATTATTTGTAATTTTCGACAAGTAGAATAATGATTGGAACACACAGACGGTTGAAATCTTTGTATATATTGCTTCCATATAGTCTAAGAAACATATATGCAAAGCATCCAAACAGTACCATTCGCCAATTTTTTGTTCTTCAAGTTTAAGTGAACTACGAGCCCCATTGTTAATACTTTAACGGAAATTATTTGTAACAAGCGACAAGTAGAACAATGAATGGAACAGGTGGACGGTTGAAATCAATGTATATATTGCTTCTATATAGTCTAAGAAACATATATGCAAAGTATCGAAACAGTACCATTCGCCAATTTTTTGTTCTTCAAGTGTAAGTGAACAACGAGCCCCATTGTTAATCCTTTAAAGGAAATTATTTGTAAATTTCGACAAGTAGAACAATGATTGGAACACGTAGACGGTTGAAATCTTTGTATATATTGCTTCCATATAGTCTAAGAAACATGTACGCAAAGCATCCAAACAGTACCATTCGCCAATTTTTTGTAATTCAAGTTTAAGTGAACAACGAGCCCCATTGTTAATCCTTTAAAGGAATTTATTTGTAACTTTCGACAAGTAGAACAATGAATGGAACAGGTAGACGGTTGAAATCTTTGTATATATTGCTTCTATATAGTCTAAGAAACATATATGCAAAGCATCCAAACAGTACAATTCGCCAATTTTTTGTTCTTCAAGTTTAAGTAAACTACGATCCCCATTGTTAATCCCTTAACGGAAATTATTTGTAACTTTCGACAAGTAGAACAATGAATGGAACAGGTAGACGGTTGAAATCATTGTATATATTGCTTCTATATAGTCTAAGAAACATATATGCAAAGCATCCAAACAGTACCATTCGCCAATTTTTTGTTCTTCAAGTTTAAGTGAACAACGAGCCCCATTGTTAATCCTTTAAAGGAAATTATTTGTATCTTTCGACAAGTAGAACAGTGAATGGAACAGGTAGACGGTTGAAATCTTTGTATATATTGCTTCTATATAGTATAAGAAACATATATGCAACGCATCCAAACAGTACCAGTCGCCAATTTTTTGTTCTTCAAGTTTAAGTGAACAACGAGGCCCTTTGATAATCATGAAACGGAAATTATTTGTAACTTTCGACAAGAAGAACAATGAATAGAATAGGTAGACGGTTGAAATCTTTGTATATGTTGCTTCTATATAGTCTAAGAAACCTATATGCAAAGCATCCAAACAGTACCAGTCGCCAATTTTTTGTTCTTCAAGTTTAAGTGAACTACGAGCCCCATTGTTAATCCTTTAAAGGAAATTATTTGTAAATTTCGACAAGTAGAACAATGAATGGATCATGTAGACGGTTGAAATCTTTGTATATATTGCTTCCATATAGTCTAAGAAACATATATGCAAAGCATCCAAACAGTACTATTCGCCAATTTTTTGTTCTTCAAGTTTAAGTGAACAATGAGCCCCAATGGTTAATCCTTTATCGGAAATTATTTGTAACATTCGGCAAGTAGAACAATGAATGGAACAGGTAGACGGTTGAAATCTTTGCATATATTGCTTCTATATAGTCTAAGAAACATATATGCAAAGCATCCAAACAGTACAATTCGTCAATTTTTAGTTCTTCAAGTTTAAGTGAACAATGAGCCCCAATGGTTAATCCCTTATCGGTAATTATTTGTAACTTTCGACAAGTAGAACAATGAATGGATCAGGTAGACGTTTGAAATCATTGTATATATTGCTTCTATATAATCTACGAAACATATATGCAAAGCATCCAAACAGTACAATTCGCCAATTTTTTGTTCTTCAAGTTTAAGTGAACAGCGAGCCCCATTGATAATCATGAAATGGAAATTATTTGTAACTTTCTACAAGTAGAACAATGAATAGTACAGGTAGACGGGTGAAATCTTTCTATATATTGCTTCTATATAGTCTATGAAACATATATGCAAAGCATCCAAACTGTACCATTCGCTAATTTTTTGTTCTTCAAGTTTAAGTGAACTACGAGCCCCATTGTTAATCCTTTAAAGGAAATTATTTGTAAATTTCGACAAGTAGAACAGTGATTGGAACAGGTAGACGGTTGAAATATTTGTATAAATTGCTTCTATATAGTCTAAGAAACATATATGCAAAGAATCCAAACAGTACCATACGCCAATTTATTGTTCTTCAAGTTTAAGTGAACAACGAGCCCCATTGTTAATCCTTTAAAGGAAATTATTTGTAAATTTCGTCAAGTAGAACAATGAATGGAACAGGTAGACGGTTTAAATCTTTGTATATATTGCTTCTATATAGTCTATGAAACATATATGCAAAGCATCCAAACAGTACGATTCGCGAATTTATTGTTCTTCAAGTTTAAGTGAACAACGAGCCCCATTGATAATCATGAAAGGGATATTATTTGTAAATTTCGACAAGTAGAACAATGAATGTATCAGGTAGACGGTTGAAATCATTGTATATATTGCTTCTATATAGCCTACGAAACATATATGCAAAGCATCCAAACAGTACAATTCGCCAATTTTTTGTTCTTCAAGTTTAAGTGAACTACGAGCCCCATTGTTAATCCCTTAACGGAAATTAATTGTAACTTTCTACAAGTAGAACAATGATTGGAACACGCAGACGGTTGAAATCTTTGTATATATTTCTTCCATATAGTCTAAGAAACAAATACGCAAAGCATCCAAACAGTACCATTCGCCAATTTTTTGTTCTTCAAGTTTAAGTGAACTACGAGCCCCATTGTTAATACTTTAAAGGAAATTATTTGTAAATTTCGACAAGTAGAACAATGAATGGATCATGTAGACGGTTGAAATCATTGTATATATTGCTTCTATATAGTCTACGAAACATATATGCAAAGCATCCAAACAGTACAATTCGCCAATTTTTTGTTCTTCAAGTTTAAGTGAACTACGAGCCCCATTGTTAATCATTTAAAGGAAATTATTTGTAAATTTCGGCAAGTAGAACAATGAATGGAATAGGTAGACGGTTGAAAACATTGTATATATTGCTTCTATATAGTCTAAGAAACATATATGCAAAGCATCCAAACAGTACAATTCGCCAATTTTTTGTTCTTCAAGTTCAAGTAAACTACGATCCCCATTGTTAATCCCTTAACGGAAATTATTTGTAACTTTCGACAAGTAGAACAGTGAATGGAATAGGTAGACGGTTGAAAACATTGTATATATTGCTTCTATATAGTCTAAGAAACATATATGCAAAGCATCCAAACAGTACAATTCGCCAATTTTTTGTTCTTCAAGTTTAAGTGAACAATGAGCCCCATTGTTAATCATTTAAAGGAAATTATTTGTAAATTTCGACAAGTAGAACAATGAATGGAACTGGTAGACGGTTGAAATCTTTTTATATATTGCTTCTATATAGTCTAAGAAACATATATGCAACGCATCCAAACAGTACCAGTCGCCAATTTTTTGTTCTTCAAGTTTAAGTGAACAACGAGGCCCATTGATAATCATGAAACGGAAATTATTTGTAACTTTCGACAAGAAGAACAATGAATAGAACAGGTAGACGGTTGAAATCTTTGTATATGTTGCTTCTATATAGTCTAAGAAACCTATATGCAAAGCATCCAAACAGTACCAGTCGCCAATTTTTTGTTCTTCAAGTTTAAGTGAACAACGAGCCCCATTGTTAATCCTTTAAAGGAAATTATTTGTAAATTTCGTCAAGTAGAACAATGAATGGAACAGGTAGACGGTTTAAATCTTTGTATATATTGCTTCTATATAGTCTATGAAACATATATGCAAAGCATCCAAACAGTACCATTCGCCAATTTTTTGTTCTTCAAGTTTAAGTGAACTACGAGCCCCATTGTTAATCCTTTAAAGGAAATTATTTGTAATTTTCGACAAGCAGAACAATGAATGGAATAGGTAGACGGTTGAAAACATTGTATATATTGCTTCTATATAGTCTAAGAAACATATATGCAAAGCATCCAAACAGTACAATTCGCCAATTTTTTGTTCTTCAAGTTTAAGTGAACTCGAGCCCCATTGTTAATCCTTTAAAGGAAATTATTTGTAACTTTCGACAAGCAGAACAATGAATGGAACAGGTAGACGGTTGAAATCTTTATATATATTGCTTCTATATAATCTAAGAAACATATATGCATAGCATCCAAACAGTACCATTCGCCAATTTTTTGTTCTTCAAGTTTAAGTGAACAATAAGCCCCATTGATAATCATGAAACGGAAATTATTTGCAACTTTCTACAAGTAGAACAATGAATAGAACAGGTAGACGGTTGAAATCTTTGTATATATTGCGTCTATATAATCTAAGAAACATATAAGCAAATCATCCAAACAGTACCATTCGCCAATTTTTTGTTCTTCAAGTTTAAGTGAACTACGAGCCCCATTGTTAATCCTTTAAAGGAAATTATTTGTAACTTTCGACAAGTAGAACAATGAATGGAACAGGTAGACTGTTGAAATCATTGTATATATTGCTTCTATATAGTCTAAGAAACATATATGCAAAGCATCCAAACAGTACAATTCGCCAATTTTTTGTTCTTCAAGTTTAAGTAAACTACGATCCCCATTGTTAATCCCTTAACGGAAATTATTTGTAACTTTCGACAAGTAGAACAGTGAATGGAACAGGTAGACGGTTGAAATCTTTGTATATATTGCTTCTATATAGTCTACGAGACATATATGCAAAGCATCCAAACAGTACAATTCGCGAATTTATTGTTCTTCAAGTTTAAGTGAACAACGAGCCCCAGTGATAATCATGAAAGGGAAATTATTTGTAAATTTCGACAAGTAGAACAATGAATGGATCAGGTAGACGGTTGAAATCATTGTATATATTGCTTCTATATAGCCTACGAAACATATATGCAAAGCATCCAAACAGTACAATTCGCCAATTTTTTGTTCTTCAAGTTTAAGTGAACTACGAGCCCCATTGTTAATCCCTTAACGGAAATTAATTGTAACTTTCTACAAGTAGAACAGTGATTGGAACAGGTAGACGGTTGAAATATTTGTATAAATTGCTTCTATATAGTCTAAGAAACATATATGCAAAGAATCCAAACAGTACCATACGCCAATTTATTCTTCTTCAAGTTTAAGTGAACAACGAGCCCCATTGTTAATCCTTTAAAGGAAATTATTTGTAAATTTCGTCAAGTAGAACAATGAATGGAACAGGTAGACGGTTTAAATCTTTGTATATATTGCTTCTATATAGTCTATGAAACATATATGCAAAGCATCCAAACAGTACAATTCGCGAATTTATTGTTCTTCAAGTTTAAGTGAACAACGAGCCCCATTGATAATCATGAAAGGGAAATTATTTGTAAATTTCGACAAGTAGAACTATGAATGGATCAGGTAGACGGTTGAAATCATTGTATATATTGCTTCTATATAGCCTACGAAACATATATGCAAAGCATCCAAACAGTACAATTCGCCAATTTTTTGTTCTTCAAGTTTAAGTGAACTACGAGCCCCATTGTTAATCATTTAAAGGAAATTATTTGTAAATTTCGGAAAGTAGCACAATGAATGGAATAGGTAGACGGTTGAAAACATTGTATATATTGCTTCTATATAGTCTAAGAAACATATATGCAAAGCATCCAAACAGTACAATGCGCCAATTTTTTGTTCTTCAAGTTTAAGTGAACTACGAGCCCCATTGTTAATCATTTAAAGGAAATTATTTGTAAATTTCGGCAAGTAGAACAATGAATGGAATAGGTAGACGGTTGAAATCATTGTATGTATTGCTTCCATATAGTCTAAGAAACATGTACGCAAAGCATCCAAACAGTACCATTTGCCAATTTTTTGGTCTTCAAGTTTAAGTGAACTACGAGCCCCATTGTTAATACTTTAAGGGAAATTCTTTGTAACTTGCGACAAGTAGAACAATGAATGGAACAGGTAGACGGTTGAAATCTTTGTATATATTGCTTCTATATAATCTAAGAAACATATATGCAAAGCATCCAAACAGTACCATTCGCCAATTTTTTGTTCTTCAAGTTTAAGTGAACAACGAGCCCCATTGATAATCCTTTAAAGGAAATTATTTATAAATTTCGACAAGTAGAACAATGAATGGATCAGGTAGACGGTTGAAATCATTGTATATATTGCTTCTATATAGCCTACGAAACATATATGCAAAGCATCCAAACAGTACAATTCGCCAATTTTTTGTTTTCCAAGTTTAAGTGAACAATGAGCCCCAATGGTTAATCCTTTATCGGAAATTATTTGTAACTTTCGACAAGTAGAACAATGAATGGAACAGGTAGACGGTTGAAATATTTGTATATATTGTTTCTATATAATATAAGAAACATATATTCAAAGCATCCAAACAGTACGATTCGCCAATTTTTTGTTCTTCAAGTTTAAGTGAACTACGAGCCCCAATGGTTAATCCTTTATCAGAAATTATTTGTAATTTTCGACAAGTAGAATAATGATTGGAACACACAGACGGTTGAAATCTTTGTATATATTGCTTCCATATAGTCTAAGAAACATATATGCAAAGCATCCAAACAGTACCATTCGCCAATTTTTTGTTCTTCAAGTTTAAGTGAACTACGAGCCCCATTGTTAATACTTTAACGGAAATTATTTGTAACAAGCGACAAGTAGAACAATGAATGGAACAGGTGGACAGTTGAAATCAATGTATATATTGCTTCTATATAGTCTAAGAAACATATATGCAAAGTATCGAAACAGTACCATTCGCCAATTTTTTGTTCTTCAAGTGTAAGTGAACAACGAGCCCCATTGTTAATCCTTTAAAGGAAATTATTTGTAAATTTCGGAAAGTAGCACAGTGAATGGAATAGGTAGACGGTTGAAAACATTGTATATATTGCTTCTATATAGTCTAAGAAACATATATGCAAAGCATCCAAACAGTACAATTCGCCAATTTTTTGTTCTTCAAGTTTAAGTAAACTACGATCCCCATTGTTAATCCCTTAACGGAAATTATTTGTAACTTTCGACAAGTGGAACAGTGAATGGAAAAGGTAGACGGTTGAAATCTTTGTATATATTGCTTCTATATAGTATAAGAAACATATATGCAAAGCATCCAAACAGTACAATTCGCCAATTTTTTGTTCTTCAAGTTTAAGTGAACAATGAGCCCCAATGGTCAATCCGTTATCGGAAATTATTTGTAACTTTCGACAAGTAGAACAAAGAGTGGAACAGGTAGACGGTTGAAATCAATGTATATATTGCTTCTATATAGTCTAAGAAACATATATGCAAAGCATCCAAACAGTATCAGTCGCCAATTTTTTGTTCTTCAAGTTTAAGTGAACAACGAGGCCCATTGATAATCATGAAACGGAAATTATTTGTAACTTTCGACAAGAAGAACAATGAATAGAACAGGTAGACGGTTGAAATCTTTGTATATGTTGCTTCTATATAGTCTAAGAAACCTATATGCAAAGCATCCAAACAGTACCAGTCGCCAATTTTTTGTTCTTCAAGTTTAAGTGAACTACGAGCCCCATTGTTAATCCTTTAAAGGAAATTATTTGTAAATTTCGACAAGTAGAACAATGAATGGATCATGTAGACGGTTGAAATCTTTGTATATATTGCTTCTATATAATCTAAGAAACATATATGCAAAGCATCCAAACAGTACCATTCGCCAATTTTTTGTTCTTCAAGTTTAAGTGAACTACGAGCCCCATTGTTAATCCTTTAAAGGAAATTATTTGTAATTTTCGACAAGCAGAACAATGAATGGAATAGGTAGACGGTTGAAAACATTGTATATATTGCTTCTATATAGTCTAAGAAACATATATGCAAAGCATCCAAACAGTACAATTCGCCAATTTTTTGTTCTTCAAGTTTAAGTGAACTCGAGCCCCATTGTTAATCCTTTAAAGGAAATTATTTGTAACTTTCGACAAGCAGAACAATGAATGGAACAGGTAGACGGTTGAAATCTTTATATATATTGCTTCTATATAATCTAAGAAACATATATGCATAGCATCCAAACAGTACCATTCGCCAATTTTTTGTTCTTCAAGTTTAAGTGAACAATAAGCCCCATTGATAATCATGAAACGGAAATTATTTGCAACTTTCTACAAGTAGAACAATGAATAGAACAGGTAGACGGTTGAAATCTTTGTATATATTGCGTCTATATAATCTAAGAAACATATAAGCAAATCATCCAAACAGTAACATTCGCCAATTTTTTGTTCTTCAAGTTTAAGTGAACTACGAGCCCCATTGTTAATCCTTTAAAGGAAATTATTTGTAACTTTCGACAAGTAGAACAATGAATGGAACAGGTAGACTGTTGAAATCATTGTATATATTGCTTCTATATAGTCTAAGAAACATATATGCAAAGCATCCAAACAGTACAATTCGCCAATTTTTTGTTCTTCAAGTTTAAGTAAACTACGATCCCCATTGTTAATCCCTTAACGGAAATTATTTGTAACTTTCGACAAGTAGAACAGTGAATGGAACAGGTAGACGGTTGAAATCTTTGTATATATTGCTTCTATATAGTCTACGAAACATATATGCAAAGCATCCAAACAGTACAATTCGCGAATTTATTGTTCTTCAAGTTTAAGTGAACAACGAGCCCCAGTGATAATCATGAAAGGGAAATTATTTGTAAATTTCGACAAGTAGAACAATGAATGGATCAGGTAGACGGTTGAAATCATTGTATATATTGCTTCTATATAGCCTACGAAACATATATGCAAAGCATCCAAACAGTACAATTCGCCAATTTTTTGTTCTTCAAGTTTAAGTGAACTACGAGCCCCATTGTTAATCCCTTAACGGAAATTAATTGTAACTTTCTACAAGTAGAACAATGAATGGAATAGGTAGACGGTTGAAAACATTGTATATATTGCTTCTATATAGTCTAAGAAACATATATGCAAAGCATCCAAACAGTACCATTCGCCAATTTTTTGTTCTTCAAGTTTAAGTGAACAACGAGCCCCATTGTCAATCCTTTAAAGGAAATTATTTGTAAATTTCGACAAGTAGAACAGTGATTGGAACAGGTAGACGGTTGAAATATTTGTATAAATTGCTTCTATATAGTCTAAGAAACATATATGCAAAGAATCCAAACAGTACCATACGCCAATTTATTCTTCTTCAAGTTTAAGTGAACAACGAGCCCCATTGTTAATCCTTTAAAGGAAATTATTTGTAAATTTCGTCAAGTAGAACAATGAATGGAACAGGTAGACGGTTTAAATCTTTGTATATATTGCTTCTATATAGTCTATGAAACATATATGCAAAGCATCCAAACAGTACAATTCGCGAATTTATTGTTCTTTAAGTTTAAGTGAACAACGAGCCCCATTGATAATCATGAAAGGGAAATTATTTGTAAATTTCGACAAGTAGAACAATGAATGGATCAGGTAGACGGTTGAAATCATTGTATATATTGCTTCTATATAGCCTACGAAACATATATGCAAAGCATCCAAACAGTACAATTCGCCAATTTTTTGTTCTTCAAGTTTAAGTGAACTACGAGCCCCATTGTTAATCATTTAAAGGAAATTATTTGTAAATTTCGGAAAGTAGCACAATGAATGGAATAGGTAGACGGTTGAAAACATTGTATATATTGCTTCTATATAGTCTAAGAAACATATATGCAAAGCATCCAAACAGTACAATGCGCCAATTTTTTGTTCTTCAAGTTTAAGTGAACTACGAGCCCCATTGTTAATCATTTAAAGGAAATTATTTGTAAATTTCGGCAAGTAGAACAATGAATGGAATAGGTAGACGGTTGAAATCATTGTATGTATTGCTTCCATATAGTCTAAGAAACATGTACGCAAAGCATCCAAACAGTACCATTTGCCAATTTTTTGGTCTTCAAGTTTAAGTGAACTACGAGCCCCATTGTTAATACTTTAAGGGAAATTCTTTGTAACTTGCGACAAGTAGAACAATGAATGGAACAGGTAGACGGTTGAAATCTTTGTATATATTGCTTCTATATAATCTAAGAAACATATATGCAAAGCATCCAAACAGTACCATTCGCCAATTTTTTGTTCTTCAAGTTTAAGTGAACAACGAGCCCCATTGATAATCCTTTAAAGGAAATTATTTATAAATTTCGACAAGTAGAACAATGAATAGATCAGGTAGACGGTTGAAATCATTGTATATATTGCTTCTATATAGCCTACGAAACATATATGCAAAGCATCCAAACAGTACAATTCGCCAATTTTTTGTTTTCCAAGTTTAAGTGAACAATGAGCCCCAATGGTTAATCCTTTATCGGAAATTATTTGTAACTTTCGACAAGTAGAACAATGAATGGAACAGGTAGACGGTTGAAATATTTGTATATATTGTTTCTATATAATATAAGAAACATATATTCAAAGCATCCAAACAGTACGATTCGCCAATTTTTTGTTCTTCAAGTTTAAGTGAACTACGAGCCCCAATGGTTAATCCTTTATCAGAAATTATTTGTAATTTTCGACAAGTAGAATAATGATTGGAACACACAGACGGTTGAAATCTTTGTATATATTGCTTCCATATAGTCTAAGAAACATATATGCAAAGCATCCAAACAGTACCATTCGCCAATTTTTTGTTCTTCAAGTTTAAGTGAACTACGAGCCCCATTGTTAATACTTTAACGGAAATTATTTGTAACAAGCGACAAGTAGAACAATGAATGGAACAGGTGGACAGTTGAAATCAATGTATATATTGCTTCTATATAGTCTAAGAAACATATATGCAAAGTATCGAAACAGTACCATTCGCCAATTTTTTGTTCTTCAAGTGTAAGTGAACAACGAGCCCCATTGTTAATCCTTTAAAGGAAATTATTTGTAAATTTCGACAAGTAGAACAATGATTGGAACACGTAGACGGTTGAAATCTTTGTATATATTACTTCTATATAGTCTAAGAAACATATATGCAAATCATCCAAACAGTACCATTCGCCAATTTTTTGTTCTTCAAGTTTAAGTGAACAATGAGCCCCAATGGTTAATCCTTTATCGGAAATTATTTGTAAACTTCGACAAGTAGAACAATGATTGGAACACGTAGACGGTTGAAATCTTTGTATATATTGCTTCCATATAGTCTAAGAAACATGTACGCAAAGCATCCAAACAGTACCATTCGCCAATTTTTTGTAATTCAAGTTTAAGTGAACAATGAGCCCCAATGGTTAATCCTTTATCGGAAATTATTTGTAAACTTCGACAAGTAGAACAATGATTGGAACACGTAGACGGTTGAAATCTTTGTATATATTACTTCTATATAGTCTAAGAAACATATATGCAAATCATCCAAACAGTACCATTCGCCAATTTTTTGTTCTTCAAGTTTAAGTGAACAACGAGCCCCATTGATAATCATGAAACGGAAATTATTTGTAACTTTCTACAAGTAGAACAATGAATATAACAGGTAGACGGTTGAAATCTTTGTATATATTGCTTCCATGTAGTCTAAGAAACATGTACGCAAAGCATCCAGACAGTACCATTCGCCAATTTTTTGTTCTTCAAGTTTAAGTGAACTACGAGCCCCATTGTTAATCCCTTAAAGGAAATTATTTGTAAATTTCGGCAAGTAGAACAATGAATGGAATAGGTAGACGGTTGAAATCATTGTATATATTGCTTCTATATAATCTAAGAAACATATATGCAAAGCATCCAAACAGTAACATTCGCCAATTTTTGGTTCTTCAAGTTTAAGTGATCAACGAGCCCCATTGATAATCATGAAACGGAAATTATTTGTAACTTTCTACAAGTAGAACAATGAATAGAACAGGTAGACGGTTGAAATCTTTGTATATGTTGCTTCTATATAGTCTAAGTAACCTATATGCAAAGCATCTAAACAGTTACAATCGCCAATTTTTTGATCTTCAAGTTTAAGTGAACAGCGAGCCCCATTGATAATCATGAAATGGAAATTATTTGTAAATTTCTACAAGTAGAACAATGAGTAGTACAGGTAGACGGGTGAAATCTTTCTATATATTGCTTCTAAATAGTCTAAGAAACAAATATGCAAAGCATCCAAACAGTACAATTCGCCAATTATTTGATCTTCAAGTTTAAGTGAACTACGAGCCCCATTGTTAATCCTTTAAAGGAAATTATTTGTAAATTTCGGCAAGTAGAACAATGAATGGAATAGGTAGACGGTTGAAATCATTGTATGTATTGCTTCCATATAGTCTAAGAAACATGTACGCAAAGCATCCAAACAGTACCATTTGCCAATTTTTTGGTCTTCAAGTTTAAGTGAACAATGAGCCCCAATGGTTAATCCTTTATCGGAAATTATTTGTAATTTTCGACAAGTAGAACAATGAATGGAACATGTAGACGGTTGAAATATTTGTATATATTGCTTCTATATAATATAAGAAACATATATTCAAAGCATCCAAACAGTACGATTCGCCAATTTTTTGTTCTTCAAGTTTAAGTGAACTACGAGCCCCATTGTTAATCCTTTAAAGGAAATTATTTGTAAATTTCGGCAAGTAGAACAATGAATGGAATAGGTAGACGGTTGAAATCATTGTATATATTGCTTCTATATAATCTAAGAAACATATATTCAAGCATCCAAACAGTACGATTCGCCAATTTTTTGTTCTTCAAGTTTAAGTGAACTACGAGCCCCATTGTTAATCCTTTAAAGGAAATTATTTGTAAATTTCGGCAAGTAGAACAATGAATGGAACAGGTAGACGGTTGGAATCTTTGTATATGTTGCTTGTATATAGTCTACGAAACCTATATGCAAAGCATCTAAACAGTAACAATCGCCAATTTTATGATCTTCAAGTTTAAGTGAACAGCGAGCCCCATTGATACTCATGAAATGGAAATTATTTGTAACTTTCTACAAGTAGAACGATGAATAGTACAGGTAGACGGGTGAAATCTTTCTATATATTGCTTCTAAATAGTCAAAGAAACATATATGCAAAGCATCCAAACAGTACAATTCGCCAATTTTTTGTTCTTCAAGTTTAAGTGAACTACGAGCCCCATTGTTAATCCTTTAAAGGAAATTATTTGTAAATTTCGGCAAGTAGAACAATGAATGGAATAGGTAGACGGTTGAAATCATTGTATGTATTGCTTCCATATAGTCTAAGAAACATGTACGCAAAGCATCCAAACAGTACCATTTGCCAATTTTTTGGTCTTCAAGTTTAAGTGAACAATGAGCCCCATTGTTAATCCTTTAAAGGAAATTATTTGTAAATTTCGGCAAGTAGAACAATGAATGGAATAGGTAGACGGTTGAAATCATTGTATATATTGCTTCCATATAGTCTAAGAAACATGTACGCAAAGAATCCAAACAGTACCATTCGCCAATTTTTTGTTCTTCAAGTTTAAGTGAACAATGAGCCCCAATGGTTAATCCTTTATCGGAAATTATTTGCAATTTTCGACAAGTAGAACAATGAATGGAACATGTAAACGGTTGAAATCTTTGTATATATTGCTTCTATATAATCTAAGAAACATATATGCAAAGCATCTAAACAGTAACAGTCGCCAATTTTTTGATCTTCAAGTTTAAGTGATTAGCGAGCCCCATTGATAATCATGAAATGGAAATTATTTGTAACTTTCTACAAGTAGAACAATGAATAGTACAGGTAGACGGGTGAAATCTTTCTATATATTGCTTCTATATAGTCTAAGAAACATATACGCAAATCATCCAAACAGTACAATGCGCCAATTATCTGATCTTCAAGTTTAAGTGAACTACGAGCCCCATTGTTAATACTTTAACGGAAATTATTTGTAACTTGCGACAAGTAGAACAATGAATGGAACAGGTAGACGGTTGAAATCTTTGTATATATTGCTTCTATATAATCTAAGAAACATATATGCAAAGCATCCAAACAGTACCATTCGCCAATTTTTTGTTCTTCAAGTTTAAGTGAACAACGAGCCCCATTGATAATCATTTAAAGGAAATTATTTGTAAATTTCGACAAGTAGAACAATGAATGGATCAGGTAGACGGTTGAAATCATTGTATATATTGCTTCTATATAATCTACGAAACATATATGCAAAGCATCCAAACAGTGCAATTCGCCAATTTTTTGTCCTTCAAGTTTAAGTGAACAATGAGCCCCATTGTTAATCTTTTATCGGAAACTATTTGTAACTTTCGACAAGTAGAACAATGAATGGAACAGGTAGACGGTTGAAATCTTTGTATATATTGCTTCTATATAGTCTAAGAAACATATATGCAAAGCATCCAAACAGTACAATTCGCCAATTTTTTGTTCTTCAAGTTTAAGTGAACAATGAGCCCCATTGTTAATCCTTTAAAGGAAATTATTTGTAAATTTCGGCAAGTAGAACAATGAATGCAACCGGTAGACTGTTGAAATCATTGTATATATTGCTTCTATATAATCTAAGAAACATATATGCAAAGCATCCAAACAGTAACAATCGCCAATTTTTTGATCTTCAAGTTTAAGTGAACAGCGAGCCCCATTGATAATCATGAAATGGAAATTATTTGTAACTTTCAACAAGTAGAACAATGAATAGTACAGGTAGACGGGTGTAATCTTTCTATATATTGCTTCTAAATAGTCTAAGAAACATATATGCAAAGCATCCAATCAGTACAATACGCCAATTTTTTGTTCTTCAAGTTTAAGTGAACTACGAGCCCCATTGTTAATCCTTTAAAGGAAATTATTTGTAAATTTCGACAAGTAGAACAATGATTGGAACACGTAGACGGTGGAAATCTTTGTATATATTGCTTCCATATAGTCTAAAAAACATATATGCAAAGCATCCAAACAGTACCATTCGCCAATTTTTTGTTCTTCAAGTTTAAGTGAACAATGAGACCCATTGTTAATCCTTTATCGGAAATTATTTGTAACTTTCGACAAGTAGAACAATGAATGGAACAGGTAGACGGTTGAAACATTGTATATATTGCTTCTATATAGTCTAAGAAACATATATGCAAAGCATCCAAACAGTACAATTCGCCAATTTTTTGTTCTTCAAGTTTAAGTGAACTACGAGCCCCATTGTTAATCATTTAAAGGAAATTATTTGTAAATTTCGGAAAGTAGCACAGTGAATGGAATAGGTAGACGGTTGAAAACATTGTATATATTGCTTCTATATAGTCTAAGAAACATATATGCAAAGCATCCAAACAGTACAATTCGCCAATTTTTTGTTCTTCAAGTTTAAGTAAACTACGATCCCCATTGTTAATCCCTTAACGGAAATTATTTGTAACTTTCGACAAGTGGAACAGTGAATGGAAAAGGTAGACGGTTGAAATCTTTGTATATATTGCTTCTATATAGTATAAGAAACATATATGCAAAGCATCCAAACAGTACAATTCGCCAATTTTTTGTTCTTCAAGTTTAAGTGAACAATGAGCCCCAATGGTCAATCCGTTATCGGAAATTATTTGTAACTTTCGACAAGTAGAACAAAGAGTGGAACAGGTAGACGGTTGAAATCAATGTATATATTGCTTCTATATAGTCTAAGAAACATATATGCAAAGCATCCAAACAGTATCAGTCGCCAATTTTTTGTTCTTCAAGTTTAAGTGAACAACGAGGCCCATTGATAATCATGAAACGGAAATTATTTGTAACTTTCGACAAGAAGAACAATGAATAGAACAGGTAGACGGTTGAAATCTTTGTATATGTTGCTTCTATATAGTCTAAGAAACCTATATGCAAAGCATCCAAACAGTACCAGTCGCCAATTTTTTGTTCTTCAAGTTTAAGTGAACTACGAGCCCCATTGTTAATCCTTTAAAGGAAATTATTTGTAAATTTCGACAAGTAGAACAATGAATGGATCATGTAGACGGTTGAAATCTTTGTATATATTGCTTCTATATAATCTAAGAAACATATATGCAAAGCATCCAAACAGTACCATTCGCCAATTTTTTGTTCTTCAAGTTTAAGTGAACTACGAGCCCCATTGTTAATCCTTTAAAGGAAATTATTTGTAATTTTCGACAAGCAGAACAATGAATGGAATAGGTAGACGGTTGAAAACATTGTATATATTGCTTCTATATAGTCTAAGAAACATATATGCAAAGCATCCAAACAGTACAATTCGCCAATTTTTTGTTCTTCAAGTTTAAGTGAACTCGAGCCCCATTGTTAATCCTTTAAAGGAAATTATTTGTAACTTTCGACAAGCAGAACAATGAATGGAACAGGTAGACGGTTGAAATCTTTATATATATTGCTTCTATATAATCTAAGAAACATATATGCATAGCATCCAAACAGTACCATTCGCCAATTTTTTGTTCTTCAAGTTTAAGTGAACAATAAGCCCCATTGATAATCATGAAACGGAAATTATTTGCAACTTTCTACAAGTAGAACAATGAATAGAACAGGTAGACGGTTGAAATCTTTGTATATATTGCGTCTATATAATCTAAGAAACATATAAGCAAATCATCCAAACAGTAACATTCGCCAATTTTTTGTTCTTCAAGTTTAAGTGAACTACGAGCCCCATTGTTAATCCTTTAAAGGAAATTATTTGTAACTTTCGACAAGTAGAACAATGAATGGAACAGGTAGACTGTTGAAATCATTGTATATATTGCTTCTATATAGTCTAAGAAACATATATGCAAAGCATCCAAACAGTACAATTCGCCAATTTTTTGTTCTTCAAGTTTAAGTAAACTACGATCCCCATTGTTAATCCCTTAACGGAAATTATTTGTAACTTTCGACAAGTAGAACAGTGAATGGAACAGGTAGACGGTTGAAATCTTTGTATATATTGCTTCTATATAGTCTACGAAACATATATGCAAAGCATCCAAACAGTACAATTCGCGAATTTATTGTTCTTCAAGTTTAAGTGAACAACGAGCCCCAGTGATAATCATGAAAGGGAAATTATTTGTAAATTTCGACAAGTAGAACAATGAATGGATCAGGTAGACGGTTGAAATCATTGTATATGTTGCTTGTATATAGTCTACGAAACCTATATGCAAAGCATCTAAACAGTAACAATCGCCAATTTTATGATCTTCAAGTTTAAGTGAACAGCGAGCCCCATTGATACTCATGAAATGGAAATTATTTGTAACTTTCTACAAGTAGAACGATGAATAGTACAGGTAGACGGTTGAAATCATTGTATATATTGCTTCTATATAGCCTACGAAACATATATGCAAAGCATCCAAACAGTACAATTCGCCAATTTTTTGTTCTTCAAGTTTAAGTGAACTACGAGCCCCATTGTTAATCCCTTAACGGAAATTAATTGTAACTTTCTACAAGTAGAACAATGAATGGAATAGGTAGACGGTTGAAAACATTGTATATATTGCTTCTATATAGTCTAAGAAACATATATGCAAAGCATCCAAACAGTACCATTCGCCAATTTTTTGTTCTTCAAGTTTAAGTGAACAACGAGCCCCATTGTCAATCCTTTAAAGGAAATTATTTGTAAATTTCGACAAGTAGAACAGTGATTGGAACAGGTAGACGGTTGAAATATTTGTATAAATTGCTTCTATATAGTCTAAGAAACATATATGCAAAGAATCCAAACAGTACCATACGCCAATTTATTCTTCTTCAAGTTTAAGTGAACAACGAGCCCCATTGTTAATCCTTTAAAGGAAATTATTTGTAAATTTCGTCAAGTAGAACAATGAATGGAACAGGTAGACGGTTTAAATCTTTGTATATATTGCTTCTATATAGTCTATGAAACATATATGCAAAGCATCCAAACAGTACAATTCGCGAATTTATTGTTCTTTAAGTTTAAGTGAACAACGAGCCCCATTGATAATCATGAAAGGGAAATTATTTGTAAATTTCGACAAGTAGAACAATGAATGGATCAGGTAGACGGTTGAAATCATTGTATATATTGCTTCTATATAGCCTACGAAACATATATGCAAAGCATCCAAACAGTACAATTCGCCAATTTTTTGTTCTTCAAGTTTAAGTGAACTACGAGCCCCATTGTTAATCATTTAAAGGAAATTATTTGTAAATTTCGGAAAGTAGCACAATGAATGGAATAGGTAGACGGTTGAAAACATTGTATATATTGCTTCTATATAGTCTAAGAAACATATATGCAAAGCATCCAAACAGTACAATGCGCCAATTTTTTGTTCTTCAAGTTTAAGTGAACTACGAGCCCCATTGTTAATCATTTAAAGGAAATTATTTGTAAATTTCGGCAAGTAGAACAATGAATGGAATAGGTAGACGGTTGAAATCATTGTATGTATTGCTTCCATATAGTCTAAGAAACATGTACGCAAAGCATCCAAACAGTACCATTTGCCAATTTTTTGGTCTTCAAGTTTAAGTGAACTACGAGCCCCATTGTTAATACTTTAAGGGAAATTCTTTGTAACTTGCGACAAGTAGAACAATGAATGGAACAGGTAGACGGTTGAAATCTTTGTATATATTGCTTCTATATAATCTAAGAAACATATATGCAAAGCATCCAAACAGTACCATTCGCCAATTTTTTGTTCTTCAAGTTTAAGTGAACAACGAGCCCCATTGATAATCCTTTAAAGGAAATTATTTGTAAATTTCCACAAGTAGAACAATGAATGGATCAGGTAGACGGTTGAAATCATTGTATATATTGCTTCTATATAGCCTACGAAACATATATGCAAAGCATCCAAACAGTACAATTCGCCAATTTTTTGTTTTCCAAGTTTAAGTGAACAATGAGCCCCAATGGTTAATCCTTTATCGGAAATTATTTGTAACTTTCGACAAGTAGAACAATGAATGGAACAGGTAGACGGTTTAAATCTTTGTATATATTGCTTCTATATAGTCTATGAAACATATATGCAAAGCATCCAAACAGTACGATTCGCCAATTTTTTGTTCTTCAAGTTTAAGTGAACTACGAGCCCCAATGGTTAATCCTTTATCAGAAATTATTTGTAATTTTCGACAAGTAGAATAATGATTGGAACACACAGACGGTTGAAATCTTTGTATATATTGCTTCCATATAGTCTAAGAAACATATATGCAAAGCATCCAAACAGTACCATTCGCCAATTTTTTGTTCTTCAAGTTTAAGTGAACTACGAGCCCCATTGTTAATACTTTAACGGAAATTATTTGTAACAAGCGACAAGTAGAACAATGAATGGAACAGGTGGACAGTTGAAATCAATGTATATATTGCTTCTATATAGTCTAAGAAACATATATGCAAAGTATCGAAACAGTACCATTCGCCAATTTTTTGTTCTTCAAGTTTAAGTGAACAACGAGCCCCATTGATAATCATGAAACGGAAATTATTTGTAACTTTCTACAAGTAGAACAATGAATATAACAGGTAGACGGTTGAAATCTTTGTATATATTGCTTCCATGTAGTCTAAGAAACATGTACGCAAAGCATCCAGACAGTACCATTCGCCAATTTTTTGTTCTTCAAGTTTAAGTGAACTACGAGCCCCATTGTTAATCCCTTAAAGGAAATTATTTGTAAATTTCGGCAAGTAGAACAATGAATGGAATAGGTAGACGGTTGAAATCATTGTATATATTGCTTCTATATAATCTAAGAAACATATATGCAAAGCATCCAAACAGTAACATTCGCCAATTTTTGGTTCTTCAAGTTTAAGTGATCAACGAGCCCCATTGATAATCATGAAACGGAAATTATTTGTAACTTTCTACAAGTAGAACAATGAATAGAACAGGTAGACGGTTGAAATCTTTGTATATGTTGCTTCTATATAGTCTAAGTAACCTATATGCAAAGCATCTAAACAGTTACAATCGCCAATTTTTTGATCTTCAAGTTTAAGTGAACAGCGAGCCCCATTGATAATCATGAAATGGAAATTATTTGTAAATTTCTACAAGTAGAACAATGAATAGTACAGGTAGACGGGTGAAATCTTTCTATATATTGCTTCTAAATAGTCTAAGAAACAAATATGCAAAGCATCCAAACAGTACAATTCGCCAATTATTTGATCTTCAAGTTTAAGTGAACTACGAGCCCCATTGTTAATCCTTTAAAGGAAATTATTTGTAAATTTCGGCAAGTAGAACAATGAATGGAATAGGTAGACGGTTGAAATCATTGTATGTATTGCTTCCATATAGTCTAAGAAACATGTACGCAAAGCATCCAAACAGTACCATTTGCCAATTTTTTGGTCTTCAAGTTTAAGTGAACAATGAGCCCCAATGGTTAATCCTTTATCGGAAATTATTTGTAATTTTCGACAAGTAGAACAATGAATGGAACATGTAGACGGTTGAAATATTTGTATATATTGCTTCTATATAATATAAGAAACATATATTCAAAGCATCCAAACAGTACGATTCGCCAATTTTTTGTTCTTCAAGTTTAAGTGAACTACGAGCCCCATTGTTAATCCTTTAAAGGAAATTATTTGTAAATTTCGGCAAGTAGAACAATGAATGGAATAGGTAGACGGTTGAAATCATTGTATATATTGCTTCTATATAATCTAAGAAACATATATTCAAGCATCCAAACAGTACGATTCGCCAATTTTTTGTTCTTCAAGTTTAAGTGAACTACGAGCCCCATTGTTAATCCTTTAAAGGAAATTATTTGTAAATTTCGGCAAGTAGAACAATGAATGGAACAGGTAGACGGTTGGAATCTTTGTATATGTTGCTTGTATATAGTCTACGAAACCTATATGCAAAGCATCTAAACAGTAACAATCGCCAATTTTATGATCTTCAAGTTTAAGTGAACAGCGAGCCCCATTGATACTCATGAAATGGAAATTATTTGTAACTTTCTACAAGTAGAACGATGAATAGTACAGGTAGACGGGTGAAATCTTTCTATATATTGCTTCAAAATAGTCAAAGAAACATATATGCAAAGCATCCAAACAGTACAATTCGCCAATTTTTTGTTCTTCAAGTTTAAGTGAACTACGAGCCCCATTGTTAATCCTTTAAAGGAAATTATTTGTAAATTTCGGCAAGTAGAACAATGAATGGAATAGGTAGACGGTTGAAATCATTGTATGTATTGCTTCCATATAGTCTAAGAAACATGTACGCAAAGCATCCAAACAGTACCATTTGCCAATTTTTTGGTCTTCAAGTTTAAGTGAACAATGAGCCCCATTGTTAATCCTTTAAAGGAAATTATTTGTAAATTTCGGCAAGTAGAACAATGAATGGAATAGGTCGACGGTTGAAATCATTGTATATATTGCTTCCATATAGTCTAAGAAACATGTACGCAAAGCATCCAAACAGTACCATTCGCCAATTTTTTGTTCTTCAAGTTTAAGTGAACAATGAGCCCCAATGGTTAATCCTTTATCGGAAATTATTTGCAATTTTCGACAAGTAGAACAATGAATGGAACATGTAAACGGTTGAAATCTTTGTATATATTGCTTCTATATAATCTAAGAAACATATATGCAAAGCATCTAAACAGTAACAGTCGCCAATTTTTTGATCTTCAAGTTTAAGTGATTAGCGAGCCCCATTGATAATCATGAAATGGAAATTATTTGTAACTTTCTACAAGTAGAACAATGAATAGTACAGGTAGACGGGTGAAATCTTTCTATATATTGCTTCTATATAGTCTAAGAAACATATACGCAAATCATCCAAACAGTACAATGCGCCAATTATCTGATCTTCAAGTTTAAGTGAACTACGAGCCCCATTGTTAATACTTTAACGGAAATTATTTGTAACTTGCGACAAGTAGAACAATGAATGGAACAGGTAGACGGTTGAAATCTTTGTATATATTGCTTCTATATAATCTAAGAAACATATATGCAAAGCATCCAAACAGTACCATTCGCCAATTTTTTGTTCTTCAAGTTTAAGTGAACAACGAGCCCCATTGATAATCATTTAAAGGAAATTATTTGTAAATTTCGACAAGTAGAACAATGAATGGATCAGGTAGACGGTTGAAATCATTGTATATATTGCTTCTATATAATCTACGAAACATATATGCAAAGCATCCAAACAGTGTGTTGCGCGACGGGTTCCTACCGCTGGGGCCCAGGTTTCCCTGTTTGCAACGGCGAGGCTCGGAGGGTGAAATATTGAAGGATGAGCAAGAGCGAGAGAGAAAAAGAATGTGACCGCGGCCTTTAGTTACTGTTATAATTACTATTGTAAGGCGCGGGGGATGATCGGCTCTAATGATTTTAATATTGAATAATTTAGGTAGCGTAAGGTAGGCGAGGTCGTGAGCGGATGTCGCGTCAACAGCAAAAACTCGTTCGACGTTTGAATTTCGAACGATTTATTAATTACGTGGGAACTGCTATGCCGTGAATCCTCTACAGGATTTTTAATTGCGTATATTTATGAAAATGGAAAAATATTTGAAGGACTACTCAAAAATTCAATGGCTTGAATTTAACAAAGATTAAATTTTATATTAAATTTGAATAATTAGATTTTACAATTTTGTGAATCAATAATTACTGAATGAACAATAGTCTGGTTATATCTATTGACCTTTTCTTTACATATGTTTCTGTTTGGTTATGCATATAATTTACAAAGCTTATGTTTGAAAAATAACAATGATAATAAAATAATGGAGAGTACAAATTCTAATTATATATACAATGAACAATTTTGATAGCATTACACATTCGGTATCCTCAGAGTGATTTCTCACTGTGCAATACTATATAAAATAAAGAAAATTATATTTACGCTTTCGATTCCGGTTAAGAAATGATACTTCTGAGTCTGGTGTATTTGTCGTGCGGCAGAAAACACCAATCTCGCCAACTGAATCGCTGCGATGACAACCTTTTGTTATCTATAGCTTAAAATAAACAATATCAGTATTTGTTCGATGTAATAATATAATAATTATGTAACGGAATATAACGAAGATAAAATAATAATAATGATTACAAATATTAGATTGAATTGTTCGGTATAAATTTCGTTGTTTGAATTTTCTTGATGGCTTTCGGTATTATATTGTCGCGTCACAAACGATATTCGCGAACAATCTCACTCTTTAACCATCGTTATTTAACGAGGGATCGAGTCTATTATCGCGTCACTATTTTTAGTTATTCGCGGATAATTATTCTCAATGTCATGATCCTCGGACCAACGTCTTACGTACCTCACGATTAATAAAGAAAGCACTAATTTCGATTCCTCGAATTACAATGCGCTCGCTATGCTTTCCTAGACGTTAATGAAAACGATGCTCTCACAGTGCTTTCTCAGACGTTAATGAACAGGATGTTCGAATCCTTCGGGGATGCGAAGACGCTCGACCGATGCATGACGTTTAAAGCGCGCGAAGAATTGACCAATTAGGGCTATAGAAGTTTGAACGGTTGTCACAGGATTCGTCAACGAGAATGACGTCCTCCGCTTCGTTGGAGGGGCACGACGCTCGTACCCTCCCTACTCGGCTTTTGTAGGGGGTTTATTTCCCAGATTTCTCCGACGGCCGTCGTCGCGACGACGAAGTTCGTCCTCGAAACGACGTTACAATTTAGATTCATCGTCTGGGAATGCTTCGAGAAACAGATTATGGTTGAAATCAATATTGCCAAGGACCATTCCAAAGAATTATCTGCGTTTTCCAGAGACTGATGCGTGGCTAAATCTGTTGGCGTTATAATTTCTACTGGTTGTGTAAATAAATTTAGATCGCAGTTGACAATTCCTTGTTCGAATGCGTTACTTAATTAAATATAACGGTAAATTTCCTAAATAGAATCGTAGGTAAAATGGTCAACACGTGTGACTGTACGGTTGCGATGGTTCCAAGGAGGTATGCGCTACGTAGGTCTGTTTTGTGTCCCGTTAAGAGTTTCTACGGCTTAACTCAAGGGTCGGAAGTCATAAACCAATGGTAAAAATGGTATACCGGGTGGTCTGTCGAAAAGGAAGTATAGAAATTTAAAAAATTGTGTACGGGACGTAACACCCCTCCCTCCTTAGAATCATCGTCGTCCTCGACGGTGTTTAATCTATGGATGGTGTGTTGTGCGTTACGGAAACTATGCTTTCAGAAGCTGATTCTAAGATTGAGCAATATGTATGAGACTTAGGATTTCTCTCAGAGTGCTTGCGCACTGCCTCATGCATATGCCAATGGTAAAGTGACAAAAATGAAAAGTAAATTTAAAATATATCATCATAGTGTATCCTGTTGAGCGTACAACTAAGGAAACCTCAGAATGCATATGCATTGTTGCACGTATTCACCAGGATTTCTTTATCTAGTGTTATTTCTAATGTTCTAAGAACATAGTTTCTGGTTTTACTCGAACATACGTGTAGTGGTTCGGTGATAGTATATTCGGAGATAGAAATTCTGCCGGTCTCTTCTGTGCGGTCGTGCTTGCGTCTCTCCTAGAAAGAGCTCTAACGGTCTTCCTCGGTTTCCTGCTCTAAGCATTTGGTAGGCGCAGTCCACTGTGGCCCGACCAATGTTTTCGCAACCCTCCACGCTCAAGTAGTCCAGATGAGGGGCTGCACGAAGTAGTCCGCAGATATCTTCGTCCGTGATTCCTGGGTTGTCACGACACTCAAGCCTCTTCAATGAGCCCAGATGTCGCAAAAACTGACCTCCAACATCGGGATACATGTTGTTGATAATTAAGGTTTCACAGAGGGCCAGCGACTCCAGAGGGTCTAGTGTGAACTGTCCCCGTAGGTTGGTACATGCTGTCAGATTCAAATATTTGAGGTTTGGCATGCACCTTCCCACTTCGGCTATTGTGGATGCGTCGACCCATCCGCAGAATGTAAGCTCTAGATGCGTGACGGACTCGAGCGCAGAGGGAAGCGATGGAGCGATTTCCACCGGTCCTAACTCCAGCTCGATGAAATCTGCCACGTCTGGTAGATCCTCTTCATCGGCCTCGTCCTGCTGCTCCTCCGGTTCCTGTGCCTCGATTTCGAAGAGACATCCTGATATAATTAATTTTTTCAATGTCGTACGGAAGTTTACATTTTGTGTGATCGCCTGTATAACTCCATCTCCTCTTAGGTTATTGCATCTCTTTAGTGTCAGTTGTTGTAGGTGTTCTTGATGTCTTAGGCATTGGACCAGGCTGCTTGTTATCATCTTTTTACAATCCTCCAGACGTAGCGACTCCACCGCGCCGGAGAGAGCGGACAACGCTGTTCCTCGGAAATCGCTCCCTTTGGCCTCAAAGGTGGTCAGGGCCTGGTTAGATTGGAAAACCATTGTTAGTTCGGGATCCACGTGTCCCGCGCACTTACCAATGCTGAGCTTCTTCAGTTGTCTCTGATGCTGGGCAATCTCCCTCAGTGCAGATGGCCTTAGCAGTAATCCCTTAGTGTCTATTGTACGGAGATTTTTGCAGGATTTCGCCAAAATTGTAATCGCCTGAGGTTTTAAGTCAGCTGTAAATTTAGAATCATCTAAAATAACATCTCTTAAAGTAGGGCCGCATCGCTGTACCACCCAATGGAATGCGTTTAGGGATATCTCCTTTCCTTCCCATCCCTCATTCCATTGCCAGGTAGTTGTATCTAAGCAAGAAATGTCGCGGTATGACGCGATACTGCCTTGACGCCAGCGACGCGATACCATTTCCATCCTTGCCCTGTCGAGGAAAGGAAGAAATTTTGCTATTGCTGCAATGCATTCCTCCGGAAGATGTGGTGCTTCCGGAGGATTCCATCCAGGGAATGGGTTTGGTGGTTCTTGTTTTTCTGCTGCTGATTTCTGCACCTTCAGGTCGTGCCAAGCATCCGCCCTCGAGACCATCAGTCTTCTCCCATGGAGAGTCACTCCTATTGCCTTTATTTCGGTCAGTGCCTGTTCTGCTGCTTGGGAGGTTTCGAAGGTTACAAATCCAACATTTCCTGTTGCCCTTTTCAGAATAAAGGCACTCTCTGCTCCGAAGTCCTTGAATTTTCGCATCAAGTCCTTCTGCTTGGACCAGGGGGACAACCTGCTTATGAATAATCGGCGGGAGGTTGAAGAAGTACCGGTACTTGTTGATGCCATGATGCTGATGTACTGTTGATGAATTTGAAGAGTCTATGTCTATTACTTGTGGTCACAGCTATGTTACAGTCACTTTCGGATACAAAATGTGCAATGCTTATAAATATTACGTATTATTAATACAATAATGAAAGAAATAGTCCTTGGAATTCTTATGTAATAATTAAGTTTACGGCTTAAATCATTAGTTAAAGCTTATATCAGTATAGTGTAGACTTGGTGTTTTCTGTTAGTGTACCAGTTCTATTTTATCTGTATGTTTCAAAAATTGTTCTCCATTATTTGACTCTAAAATGACATTGTTATTTCCCAACACTTTTACCAATCGATACGGTCCCTGATAACATTTTCCAAATTTTCCGCGCTTAGGTTCTACCAAGACACGTACCATATCTCCTACTTTACCTTTGAAGGGGTTTGCTTTTTGATCATAATACTTTTTGGATCTTTGTTTTGCTGTAATTATGTTTTGAGCGGCTAATGTTTGCATTTCTGTTAATCGGATTATTAATTCGCGTAGATATGAATTATATGTGAGCAATTGTTCTTCTGAAGGAAAGGCAGTTGGACATCTAGCTAATCTTCCGTATACTAATTCATAAGGTGTAAAATTAGTTGCTTCATGTACTGAGGTATTATATGAGAACATTGCAAAGGGTACTAGTTTATCCCAATCATCAAAATCTTTTAAATAGTGCTTTATGTACTCGGTTAAAACGATATGACTTCTTTCTAGGGCTCCATTAGTTTGTGGTCTATAACCAGAAGTTGTTACGTGTTGAATTTTGAAGATTTTCGTTAATTCTTTAAAAATTTTATTTAAAAAGGTAGTTCCTCTATCGGAAAGAATTACTTGAGGGGATCCAAATTGTAAAATTACGTGAATGGCTAATGAATGTGCTATCGTTTCTGCTTTGATATTGGGTACAGGTATTGCAATACAATATTTTGTCAAATTATCTTGTACGGTCATGATGTGTCTATTTCCATCTGGGGTCGTAGGTAATGGTCCTACCGTATCTATTGAGATTTTATCAAACGGTTGTAAAGGAGTGTCTGTAATAATCATGGGTTCTCGGGTTTTCGTTCGAACAAGCTTATTTTCTTGGCAGCTAGTACATGTTCGGATGAAATTTTGAATATCATTACGCATGCCTGACCAGAAAAATCTTTCACGAATACGACGATATGTTTTAGTAAAACCTTTGTGTCCAGCGATTAAGCTTTCATGTAATTCTGAAATAATTTTTGGACGAAGTTCTTGTGGTGGAATTTGTATGTTCCCTTCGCAGATCGTAATTTTGATACTATTTCTAAATATTTCTCTTAAAGTATCAGTTAACATTCCAGGAGGTAATTTTTCGATATAATTTCCGAATTTAGATATTCTAACTGTTTGAACATTGGATTTTAGTAATGCTGCTTTTAAATTTTTCAAACCCTGTTTTAAATTTTTAATGTCAAGTTTATCGTGATATCGATTTTTGATAACTACACTAAAGATTCTGTATCTTCCCCGTTTTGTAATTAAAACTTGTCCCAATTTCGGTTTTGATTGTTTTAAACTATCAGAGTTAATTATTCCTAAATCAAAAAGAGTTCTTGAAACTGTAGTATCTAATTCGCAATCAGAAGAGATAAAATGAATATAATTGTCATGTTTACTAGTTAGATTATCCCTAGTAATTTTTATGAATTCAAGGTTGTCAAAATGTCGTTGTGTATTAGAAAAATCTAATGGTATTGTGTGTGTGATGTTTGGTTGTATATTGTTGAATACGGGTATACTTGATCTTATGGGTTTAGATGTGGTGTTATGTTTTAATTGCGCGTCAGTCTGTCGTCTAATGACTTTATCGTTCAAATATTGAATTTCGTCTGATGAATCTGTGTCAGAGGTTTCAATTTCAGATGAAGTTACACGAAGTTCTAACTGTTCTTCCAGTGAATCTGAATATGAAGAGTTTCCGCTATGTAGGGATTTTTCTTGTCGATTAAGAGAGGTTTCTGAATTAATTGGGTCTCTGGTCGCCATGAAACGATTTGTATCGTCGGAGCTAGTGTCATAACTGTCATTCGGTTCTGCGGGAATATGAACTATTGTTTCTCGAGTCTCGATATCACTATCTGTGTTTTCAGTTGTCTGCGTGTCGATATTAGCAATAATTTCTTTAGGTTTACTAAGGGGTTTGGGTTGCCAATCAAGACTGGGTAAAACTGATTTTCTTTTTCGAAGTATAGGTAAGTCTGATTCATCTTCGCTTGAAGTATCTGATGGAGAGTCTGAGATGATAGGAAGTTGTGGAGATTCAGAAAGTTTGACTTTTGATCTTGTACGAGTGGATATGGCATTTTCGTCTATAGGGAATTCGGATCTAATTTTTGAACCAATTGGTCTTCCTACTTTACGTTTTCGTGGATCACCTTTAGAAGTATGGGGAGGTGAGTTTAAATTCCCGGTTATGGGTAATAATTTTGAAATTTTTCTTTCAGAGTCTGAAGAACTAGATTCAGATGGGTTTATTACTGGATTTCGCGAAAGTGCATCTGCATTTGTGTTTAATCGTCCCGGTTTATGAACAAAAGTGTAATCATAATCTCTTAATTTTAGTCTCCAACGTATGAGACGTTGAATAGGATCTTTAACTGAATTAATCCATTTCAAAGGTTCATGATCACTGACTAAGGTAAATTTTCTTCCATATAGATATGGTCTGAATTGCAAAATTGCATATAGAACTGCTAAACATTCTTTTTCAGTGGTAAAGTAATTTTGTTCTGCTTTGGTTAATGTACGACTCGCGTAAGCTATAGGTAAATCGTGTCCATCAAAATCTTGACTCAAAATAGCACCAATTGCAAAATCTGATGCGTCAGTAGTGACTGTGAAAGGTTTGTTAAAATTTGGATAACGTAAAATTGGACTAGAACATAAAGCTTTTCTTAGGGTTTTAAAACTGTCTGTGTGTTTCTCAGTCCATATAAAATTTTTGTTCTTTTTCAATAATTCTGTTAATGGCTTGGCTTTAGCTGCAAAATCTGGGATGAAACGTCTATAGTAACCTGCAAGACCAAGGAATTGTCTAACATTTTTCTGTGTCTGAGGACGAGGGAATTTCTTTACGGCTATTATTTTCTTTGGATCTGGTTTTAATCCCTTTCGTCCAATTATGTGTCCTAAATATGCTACTTCGGTTTTTAGAAACTCACATTTATCTGGCTGTAATTTAAGTTGTGCATCATCTAAACGAGAAAATAAGCGTTGAATCTTTCTTTTATGTTCATTTAAATTTTTGGCATATACTACAATATCATCTAAATATACAAAGACTTCTGTGCCCTGTAAACCACGCAATACTTGATCCATTAATCTTTGAAAAGTTGCAGGGGCATTTTTAAGACCTTCTGGCATACGCGTATATTCATAATGGCCATTTGGGGTAGTGAAAGCTGTTTTTGCTCTATCTTCGACGGACATAGTTATCTGTTGAAAACCGCTAGCGAGGTCAAATGTAGAGAAATATTTTGCTTCACCGAGGTGATCAAGAATATCTGTAATATTTGGCAAGGGGTATGCATCTCCTATGGTTTTTTCGTTAAGTTTACGGAAATCAATGACCATTCGCCATCTAGGATTACCCTTAGAATCTGGTTTCTTTGGAACTATCCATAAAGGTGAATTGTATGGAGAATTTGAAGGTTTAATTATGCCATCTTGTAATTTATTTTGGATTTGACGTTCTATTTCTACTTTATGTATTTCTGGAAACCGATATTGACGTGTATTTAAAGGTAAATCATCTGTAGTGGGAATTCTATGTTTAATCATGGGTGTACATGGTAATTTATCTCCCGGTAAATGAAAACGTTCTGGGTATTCTTCTATTATGTCTAGTACATGATCTCTTTCTTCGTCATTTAAGTGATCTAAACGTAATCTGTTTTGAATTTCTGTGAATCTATCGTTAGTACAAGGAGCCGATTGATCCAAAGTATCAGTATCAAAATTTTCACTATTTTCTTCAGGAAAAATATGGTGTTCAAATGGAATAACTTCCTGTGGGGGTATCTCTATTTCAATATCTTTTTCTAAAGTATTTATTGCGAGGACATGACACGTGCCTTTGGTAACTGTTACTGCGGCTTCGCCTATGTAAATGCCGTCTATTGTATCTAATTTCGGTAAATATCCCTCTTTGATATTGCTATCAATGACATCCACAGCGATTGACTGTCTTGTACGAGCTTTAATTTGAAATGTTCGCGTTTTTGGATATCGAGGTACTGAAGGTTGAAATTTCTTTGGTTCGCCAACAAAATGGAAAGGTCGTATCGGATTACTTTCTGTTACTAGCGTATTATGAGCAAATGAAATTTCTGCTTTTTCTTGCCTTAGGTATTCTTTACCTAAAATACCATCATTTTGTATAGGAAAGGCAGAGTTTACTACTTGAAATGTAATCGGTTGTTCATGGAATGTAATTTCAGTTGTTCCTAAAGTTTCTACTACGTCAGGTGATATGCCGGTTATTCTGATCGATTCATCTAAATTAACGAGTATATCTTCGCCTAATGCACTTGTTTTTATTAAATTTATATCTGCGCCGGTATCAATAAGAAAGATCGCGTTACCCGTTCTTAATTCTTTTGCCTGTAATTCTATTGCGGGTGATTCATGGTTGAATTTGTGCATGAGCATTGATTTTTCGTTTCTAAGAATTTTACTGTCGTTCGACGCTTTGGCTGCGCATAGCTCGTCGTCGCGTCGTCGTTCCGACGGGCTGTTTTCGAGTTTAAATGAGCTGAGGATTCGGATTTTCGATATTGAGGAGAAGGTGAACGTGAATATGATTTAGGATTTTGAATAGTATTGGTTGGATATGTACGGGATTCTGATTGTGGTTGAGTTGACGGTTGAGAATTTTTGTTATTATGTGGATATGGTGCATAATATGGTGGGTATGGCATTGGATAATATGGTGGATAGCCAAAATTTGGGTGCTGATATGGATGTGGGTAGTATGTTTGATCAGGATGGGGTTGTGACTTTTGTGGAGATTTCAAAATTCCAGTTGGAGATTTAGAATGATTTGAACTATCTGGAGAATGTGATCGTGGATTTGGACTTGGACTTCTGTTACGGAATGTATTTACGTTGCGTGGTAAGGGTGTGAAATTTCTGTTTCGGGATTCATGTGGATTAGGTGAGTTTGGACGCTCATCGGATCGTGACACAAATAATCTCGTAGGCTCAAAAGACTGCGAAGTTCCCGATCTTAATCGCGTTTCAATGCGCGTTGCATATTTAAGTGCTTCTTCTAAATTTTTAGGATCGCGTACATCTACGGATCTAGCAATTTCGTCCGGTATTCCTCGAAGAAAAGCCTCTAATGCACATTCTTTTAATGGTTTTAGCATAATTTCTGCATTTTCACCGTATGTATCTTCTAACGTTAAACGTGCGCCATAAATTAGAATATTTAAACGATCATAAAAATCATTTACGGATTCATTTCTTCGCATTCGGATACTTTCTATTTCATGGTGATAGTACGGATATGTTTTTCCCGGTGCAAAGCGATTTTTTAAATGCTGTATTAAATCATTTATAGTATTGAAATTCTTTCCATAAACACTATCGCGAGCTGAACCTTGCAATTTTCCGATAACTGCTCTTACAAAAGTACCTTCTGATGCGGGCGGTATATAGACTGAACCATTTTGTATATCCTGTACGAAATCTTTAAGCGGAATATTTCGACCATCAAAATTCGGAATATTTGACATGCTCTGTTGTAAGACAAGACATTCTGCCATGGAATATGTTACTGAGTTTGCAACATTCAAATCGGGACGCTTACTATCAGTCGCGTTCGCGCTTGTAGCTGCGTTTTCATTCGGATTAGACATTTTGATATATTGTAAATCAATTGCGTATCAATAAACAAAACAAAATATAACTTTTAGAAAGTCATACAAAAATTTGTTTAAAATTAAATCTTCATATGAAATACACAATAATAATGAGATATATATATGTAAGTATGTAAGTATATAAGATAAGATATTTATATATGAAATAAAATATAAAATATTATTGAAAATCGGTTATAATATTATTGAATCGGTTACGATTGAAAAATCAAAAACATATATTATAAACAGAAAAATATGTATTTATGTTATATCCTCACTTAGATTTTAAAACTTCCAAATAATAAAGAAATAAATTGGATTCTTATACGTGGGGTATTGTATTGGCACAGCAATCCCACCGCTGCCACCAGTTTCCCCTGTTGCGCGACGGGTTCCTACCGCTGGGGCCCAGGTTTTCCCTGTTGCACCGGCGAGGCTCGGAGGGTGAAATATTGAAGGATGAGCAAGAGCGAGAGAGAAAAAGAATGTGACCGCGGCCTTTAGTTACTGTTATAATTACTATTGTAAGGCGCGGGGGATGATCGGCTCTAATGATTTTAATATTGAATAATTTAGGTAGCGTAAGGTAGGCGAGGTCGTGAGCGGATGTCGCGTCAACAGCAAAAACTCGTTCGACGTTTGAATTTCGAACGATTTATTATTTACGTGGGAACTGCTATGCCGTGAATCCTCTACAGGATTTTTAATTGCGTATATTTATGAAAATGGAAAAATATTTGAAGGACTACTCAAAAATTCAATGGCTTGAATTTAACAAAGATTAAATTTTATATTAAATTTGAATAATTAGATTTTACAATTTTGTGAATCAATAATTACTGAATGAACAATAGTCTGGTTATATCTATTGACCTTTTCTTTACATATGTTTCTGTTTGGTTATGCATATAATTTACAAAGCTTATGTTTGAAAAATAACAATGATAATAAAATAATGGAGAGTACAAATTCTAATTATATATACAATGAACAATTTTGATAGCATTACACATTCGGTATCCTCAGAGTGATTTCTCACTGTGCAATACTATATAAAATAAAGAAAATTATATTTACGCTTTCGATTCCGGTTAAGAAATGATACTTCTGAGTCTGGTGTATTTGTCGTGCGGCAGAAAACACCAATCTCGCCAACTGAATCGCTGCGATGACAACCTTTTGTTATCTATAGCTTAAAATAAACAATATCAGTATTTGTTCGATGTAATAATATAATAATTATGTAACGGAATATAACGAAGATAAAATAATAATAATGATTACAAATATTAGATTGAATTGTTCGGTATAAATTTCGTTGTTTGAATTTTCTTGATGGCTTTCGGTATTATATTGTCGCGTCACAAACGATATTCGCGAACAATCTCACTCTTTAACCATCGTTATTTAACGAGGGATCGAGTCTATTATCGCGTCACTATTTTTAGTTATTCGCGGATAATTATTCTCAATGTCATGATCCTCGGACCAACGTCTTACGTACCTCACGATTAATAAAGAAAGCACTAATTTCGATTCCTCGAATTACAATGCGCTCGCTATGCTTTCCTAGACGTTAATGAAAACGATGCTCTCACAGTGCTTTCTCAGACGTTAATGAACAGGATGTTCGAATCCTTCGGGGATGCGAAGACGCTCGACCGATGCATGACGTTTAAAGCGCGCGAAGAATTGACCAATTAGGGCTATAGAAGTTTGAACGGTTGTCACAGGATTCGTCAACGAGAATGACGTCCTCCGCTTCGTTGGAGGGGCACGACGCTCGTACCCTCCCTACTCGGCTTTTGTAGGGGGTTTATTTCCCAGATTTCTCCGACGGCCGTCGTCGCGACGACGAAGTTCGTCCTCGAAACGACGTTACAATTTAGATTCATCGTCTGGGAATGCTTCGAGAAACAGATTATGGTTGAAATCAATATTGCCAAGGACCATTCCAAAGAATTATCTGCGTTTTCCAGAGACTGATGCGTGGCTAAATCTGTTGGCGTTATAATTTCTACTGGTTGTGTAAATAAATTTAGATCGCAGTTGACAATTCCTTGTTCGAATGCGTTACTTAATTAAATATAACGGTAAATTTCCTAAATAGAATCGTAGGTAAAATGGTCAACACGTGTGACTGTACGGTTGCGATGGTTCCAAGGAGGTATGCGCTACGTAGGTCTGTTTTGTGTCCCGTTAAGAGTTTCTACGGCTTAACTCAAGGGTCGGAAGTCATAAACCAATGGTAAAAATGGTATACCGGGTGGTCTGTCGAAAAGGAAGTATAGAAATTTAAAAAATTGTGTACGGGACGTAACAAGTGCAATTCGCCAATTTTTTGTCCTTCAAGTTTAAGTGAACAATGAGCCCCATTGTTAATCTTTTATCGGAAATTATTTGTAACTTTCGACAAGTAGAACAATGAATGGAACAGGTAGACGGTTGAAATCTTTGTATATATTGCTTCTATATAGTCTAAGAAACATATATGCAAAGCATCCAAACAGTACAATTCGCCAATTTTTTGTTCTTCAAGTTTAAGTGAACAATGAGCCCCATTGTTAATCCTTTAAAGGAAATTATTTGTAAATTTCGGCAAGTAGAACAATGAATGCAACCGGTAGACTGTTGAAATCATTGTATATATTGCTTCTATATAATCTAAGAAACATATATGCAAAGCATCCAAACAGTAACAATCGCCAATTTTTTGATCTTCAAGTTTAAGTGAACAGCGAGCCCCATTGATAATCATGAAATGGAAATTATTTGTAACTTTCAACAAGTAGAACAATGAATAGTACAGGTAGACGGGTGTAATCTTTCTATATATTGCTTCTAAATAGTCTAAGAAACATATACGCAAAGCATCCAATCAGTACAATACGCCAATTTTTTGTTCTTCAAGTTTAAGTGAACTACGAGCCCCATTGTTAATCCTTTAAAGGAAATTATTTGTAAATTTCGACAAGTAGAACAATGATTGGAACACGTAGACGGTTGAAATCTTTGTATATATTGCTTCCATATAGTCTAAAAAACATATATGCAAAGCATCCAAACAGTACCATTCGCCAATTTTTTGTTCTTCAAGTTTAAGTGAACAATGAGACCCATTGTTAATCCTTTATCGGAAATTATTTGTAACTTTCGACAAGTAGAACAATGAATGGAACAGGTAGACGGTTGAAATCATTGTATATATTGCTTCTATATAGTCTAAGAAACATATATGCAAAGCATCCAAACAGTACAATTCGCCAATTTTTTGTTCTTCAAGTTTAAGTGAACAACGAGCCCCATTGTTAATCCTTTAAAGGAAATTATTTGTAAATTTCGACAAGTAGAACAATGATTGGAACACGTAGACGGTTGAAATCTTTGTATATATTGCTTCTATATAGTCTATGAAACATATATGCAAAGCATCCAAACAGTACAATTCGCCAATTTATTGTTCCTCAAGTTTAAGTGAACAACGAGCCCCATTGTTAATCCTTTAAAGGAAATTATTTGTAAATTTCGACAAGTAGAACAATGAAAGGAACAGGTAGACGGTTGAAATCTTTGTATATATTGCTACTATATAATCTAAGAAACATATATGCAATGCATCCAAACAGTACCATTCGCCAATTTTTTGATCTTCAAGTTTAAGTGAACTACGAGCCCCATTGTTAATCCTTTACAGGAAATTATTTGTAAATTTCAACAAGTAGAACAATGAATGGAACAGGTAGACTGTTGAAATCATTGTATATATTGCTTCTGTATAGTCTAAGAAACATATATGCAAAGAATCCAAACAGTACAATTCGTCAATTATTTGATCTTCAAGTTTAAGTGAACTACGAGCCCCATTGTTAATACTTTAACGGAAATTATTTGTAACTTGCGACAAGTAGAACAATGAATGGAACAGGTAGCCGGTTGAAATCAATGTATATATTTCTTCTATATAGTCTAAGAAACATATATGCAAAGCATCCAAACAGTACCATTCGCCAATTTTTTGTTCTTCAAGTTTAAGTGAACAACGAGCCCCATTGTTAATCCTTTAAAGGAAATTATTTGTAAATTTCGACAAGTAGAACAATGATTGGAACACGTAGACGGTTGAAATCTTTGTATATATTGCTTCTATATAGTCTAAGAAACATGTACGCAAAGCATCCAAACAGTACCCTTCGCCAATTTTTTGATCTTCAAGTTTAAGTGAACTACGAGCCCCATTGTTAATCCTTTAAAGGAAATTATTTGTAAATTTCAACAAGTAGAACAATGAATGGAACAGGTAGACTGTTGAAATCATTGTATATATTGCTTCTGTATAGTCTAAGAAACATATATGCAAAGCATCCAAACAGTACAATTCGCCAATTTATTGTTCTTCAAGTTTAAGTGAACAACGAGCCCCATTGTTAATACTTTAACGGAAATTATTTGTAACTTGCGACAAGTAGAACAATGAATGGAACAGGTAGACGGTTGAAATCCTTGTATATATTGCGTCTATATAGTCAAAGAAACATATATGCAAAGCATCCAAACAGTACCATTCGCCAATTTTTTGTTCTTCAAGTTTAAGTGAACAACGAGCCCCATTGTTAATCCTTTAAAGGAAATTATTTGTAAATTTCGACAAGTAGAACAATGAATGGAACAGGTAGCCTGTTGAAATCATTGTATATATTGCTTCTGTATAGTCTAAGAAACATATATGCAAAGAATCCAAACAGTACAATTCGCCAATTATTTGATCTTCAAGTTTAAGTGAACTACGAGCCCCATTGTTAATACTTTAACGGAAATTATTTGTAACTTGCGACAAGTAGAACAATGAATGGAACAGGTTGCCGGTTGAAATCAATGTATATATTGCTTCTATATAGTCTAAGAAACATATATGCAAAGCATCCAAACAGTACAATTCGCCAATTTTTTGTTCTTCAAGTTTAAGTGAACTACGAGCCCCATTGTTAATCCTTTAAAGGAAATTATTTGTAAATTTCGACAAGTAGAACAATGAATGGAACAGGTAGACTGTTGAAATCATTGTATATATTGCTTCTATATAGTCTAAGAAACATATATGCAAAGCATCCAAACAGTACAATTCGCCAATTTTTTGTTCTTCAAGTTTAAGTGAACTACGAGCCCCAATGGTTAATCCTTTATCAGAAATTATTTGTAATTTTCGACAAGTAGAACAATGATTGGAACACACAGACGGTTGAAATCTTTGTATATATTGCTTCCATATAGTCTACGAAACATATATGCAAAGCATCCAAACAGTACAATTCGCCAATTATTTGATCTTCAAGTTTAAGTGAACTACGAGCCCCATTGTTAATCCTTTAAAGGAAATTATTTGTAAATTTCGACAAGTAGAACAATGAATGGAACAGGTAGACGGTTGAAATCTATGTATATATTGCTTCTATATAATCTAAGAAACATATATGCAAAGCATCCAAACAGTACAATTCGCCAATTATTTGATCTTCAAGTTTAAGTGAACTACGAGCCCCATTGTTAATCCTTTAAAGGAAATTATTTGTAACTTTCGACAAGTAGAACAATGAATGGAACTGGTAGACGTTGAAATCTTTGTATATATTGCTTCCATATAGTCTAAGAAACATATATGCAAAGCATCCAAACAGTACAATTCGCCAATTTATTGTTCTTCAATTTTAAGTGAACAACGAGGCCCATTGATAATCATGAAACGGAAATTATTTGTAACTTTCGACAAGAAGAACAATGAATAGAACAGGTAGACGTTTGAAATCTTTGTATATGTTGCTTCTATATAGTCTAACAAACCTATATGCAAAGCATCTAAACAGTAACAATCGCCAATTTTATGATCTTCAAGTTTAAGTGAACAGCGAGCCCCATTGATAATCATGAAATGGAAATTATTTGTAACTTACTACAAGTAGAACAATGAATAGTACCGGTAGACGGGTGAAATCTTTCTATATATTGCTTCTAAATAGTCTAAGAAACATATATGCAAAGCATCCAAACAGTACAATTCGCCACTTATTTGATCTTCAAGATTAAGTGAACTACGAGCCCCATTGTTAATACTTTAACGGAAATTATTTGTAACTTGCAACAAGTAGAACAATGAATGGAACAGGTAGACGGTTGAAATCATTGTATATATTCGGTTCTATATTGTCCAGGAAACATATATGCAAAGCGTCCAAACAGTACAATTCGCCAATTTTTTGCTCTTCAAGTTTAAGTGAACTACGAGCCCCATTGTTAATCCTTTAAAGGAAATTATTTGTAAATTTCGGCAAGTAGAACAATGAATGCAACCGGTAGACTGTTGAAATCATTGTATATATTGCTTCTATATAATCTAAGAAACATATATGCAAAGCATCCAAACAGTAACAATCGCCAATTTTTTGATCTTCAAGTTTAAGTGAACAGCGAGCCCCATTGATAATCATGAAATGGAAATTATTTGTAACTTTCAACAAGTAGAACAATGAATAGTACAGGTAGACGGGTGAAATCTTTCTATATATTGCTTCTAAATAGTCTAAGAAACATATATGCAAAGCATCCAATCAGTACAATACGCCAATTTTTTGTTCTTCAAGTTTAAGTGAACTACGAGCCCCATTGTTAATCCTTTAAAGGAAATTATTTGTAAATTTCGACAAGTAGAACAATGATTGGAACACGTAGACGGTTGAAATCATTGTATATATTCGGTTCTATATTGTCCAAGAAACATATATGCAAAGCGTCCAAACAGTACAATTCGCCAATTTTTTGCTCTTCAAGTTTAAGTGAACTACGAGCCCCATTGTTAATCCTTTAAAGGAAATTATTTGTAAATTTCGGCAAGTAGAACAATGAATGCAACCGGTAGACTGTTGAAATCATTGTATATATTGCTTCTAAATAGTCTAAGAAACCTATATGCAAAGCATCCAAACAGTACCATTCGCCAATTTTTTGTTCTTCAAGTTTAAGTGAACTACGAGCCCCATTGTTAATCCTTTAAAGGAAATTATTTGTAAATTTCGACAAGTAGAACAATGATTGGAACACGTAGACGGTTGAAATCTTTGTATATATTGCTTCCATATAGTCTAAAAAACATATATGCAAAGCATCCAAACAGTACCATTCGCCAATTTTTTGTTCTTCAAGTTTAAGTGAACAATGAGACCCATTGTTAATCCTTTATCGGAAATTATTTGTAACTTTCGACAAGTAGAACAATGAATGGAACAGGTAGACGGTTGAAATCATTGTATATATTGCTTCTATATAGTCTAAGAAACATATATGCAAAGCATCCAAACAGTACAATTCGCCAATTTTTTGTTCTTCAAGTTTAAGTGAACAACGAGCCCCATTGTTAATCCTTTAAAGGAAATTATTTGTAAATTTCGACAAGTAGAACAATGATTGGAACACGTAGACGGTTGAAATCTTTGTATATATTGCTTCTATATAGTCTATGAAACATATATGCAAAGCATCCAAACAGTACAATTCGCCAATTTATTGTTCCTCAAGTTTAAGTGAACAACGAGCCCCATTGTTAATCCTTTAAAGGAAATTATTTGTAAATTTCGACAAGTAGAACAATGATTGGAACACGTAGACGGTTGAAATCTTTGTATATATTGCTTCTATATAGTCTAAGAAACATGTACGCAAAGCATCCAAACAGTACCCATCGCCAATTTTTTGTTCTTCAAGTATAAGTGAACAATGAGCCCCAATGGTTAATCCTTTATCGGGAATTATTTGTAACTTTCGACAAGTAGAACAATGAATGGAACAGGTAGACGGTTGAAATCTTTGTATATATTGCTTCTATATAGTCTAAGAAACATATATGCAAAGCATCCAAACAGTACAATTCGCCAATTTATTGTTCCTCCAGTTTAAATGAACAACGAGCCCCATTGTTAATCCTTTATCGGAAATTATTTGTAACTTTCGACAAGTAGAACAATGAATGGAACAGGTAGACGGTTGAAATCTTTGTATATATTGCTTCTATATAGTCTAAGAAACATATATGCAAAGCATCCAAACAGTACAATTCGCCAATTTATTGTTCTTCAAGTTTAAGCGAACAACGAGCCCCATTGTTAATCCTTTAAAGGAAATTATTTGTAAATTTCGACAAGTAGAACAATGATTGGAACACGTAGACGGTTGAAATCTTTGTATATATTGCTTCCATATAGTCTAAGAAACATGTACGCAATGCATCCAAACAGTACCATTCGCCAATTTTTTGTTCTTCAAGTTTAAGTGAACTGCGAGCCCCATTGATAATCATGAAATGGAAATTATTTGTAACTTTCTACAAGTAGAACAATGAATAGTACAGGTAGACGGGTGAAATCTTACTATATATTGCTTCTATATAGTCTAAGAGACATATATGCAAAGCATCCAAACAGTACAATTCGCCAATTGTTTGTTCTTCAAGTTTAAGTGAACTACGAGCCCCATTGTTAATCCTTTAAAGGATATTATTTGTAAATTTCGACAAGTAGAACAATGAATGGATCAGGTAGACGGTGGAAATCATTGTATATATGGCTTCTATATAATCTACGAAACATATATGCAAAGCAACCAAACAGTACAATTCGCCAATTTTTTGTTCTTCATGTTTAAGTGAACTACGAGCCCAATTGTTAATCCTTTAAAGGAAATTATTTGTAAATTTCGACAAGTAGAACAATGAATGGAACAGGTAGACGGTTGAAATCATTGTATATATTGCTTCTATATAGTCTAAGAAACATATATGCAAAGCATCCAAACAGTACAATTAGCCAATTTTTTGTTCTTCAAGTTTAAGTGAACTACGAGCCCCATTGTTAATCCTTTAAAGGAAATTATTTGTAAATTTCGACAAGTAGAACAATGAATGGAACAGGTAGACGGTTGAAATATTTGTATATATTGCTTCTATATAGTATAAGAAACATATATGCAAAGCATCCAAACAGTACAATTCGCCAATTATTTGTTCTTCAAGTTTAAGTAAACTACGAGCCCCATTGTTAATCCCTTAACGGAAATTATTTGTAACTTTCGACAAGTAGAACAGTGAATGGAACAGGTAGACGGTTGAAATCTTTGTATATATTGCTTCTATATAGTATCAGAAACATATATGCAAAGCATCCAAACAGTACAATTCGCCAATTATTTGTTCTTCAAGTTTAAGTAAACTACGAGCCCAATTGTTAATCCTTTAAAGGAAATTATTTGTAACTTTCGACAAGTAGAACAATGAATAGTACAGGTAGACGGGTGAAATCTTTCTATATATTGCTTCTAAATAGTCTAAGAAACATATATGCAAAGCATCCAAACAGTACAATTCGCCAATTGTTTGTTCTTCAAGTTTAAGTGAACTACGAGCCCCATTGTTAATCCTTTAAAGGTTATTATTTGTAAATTTCGACAAGTAGAACAATGAATGGATCAGGTAGACGGTTGAAATCATTGTATATATGGCTTCTATATAATCTACGAAACATATATGCAAAGCATCCAAACAGTACAATTCGCCAATTTTTTGTTCTTCAAGTTTTATGTGAACTACGAGCCCCATTGTTAATCCTTTAACGGAAATTAATTGTAACTTTCTACAAGTAGAACAATGATTGGAACACGTAGACGGTTGAAATCTTTGTATATATTGCTTCCATATAGTCTAAGAAACATGTACTCAAAGCATCCAAACAGTACCATTCGCCAATTTTTTGTTCTTCAAGTTTAAGTGAACAATGAGCCCCAATGGTTAATCCTTTATCGGAAATTATTTGTAATTTTCGACAAGTAGAACAATGAATGGAACACGTAGACGGTTGAAATCTTTCTATATATTGCTTCTATATAGTCTATGAAACTTATATGCAAAGCATCCGAACAGTACAATTCGCCAATTTTTTTTCTTCAAGTTTAAGTGAACTACGAGCCCCATTGTTAATCCTTTAACGGAAATTAATTGTAACATTCTACAAGTAGAACAATGAATGGAACAGGTAGACTGTTGAAATCATTGTATATATTGCTTCTATATAGTCTAAGAAACATATATGCAAAGCATCCAAACAGTACCATTCGCCAATTTTTTGTTCTTCAAGTTTAAGTGAACAACAAGCCCCATTGATAATCATGAAACGGAAATTATTTGTAACTTTCTACAAGTAGAACAACGAATAGAACAGGTAGACGTTTGAAATCTTTGTATATGTTGCTTCTATATAGTCTAAGAAACCTATATGCAAAGCATCTAAACAGTAACAATCGCCAATTTTTTGATCTTCAAGTTTAAGTGAACAGCGAGCCCCATTGATAATCATGAAATGGAAGTTATTTGTAACTTTCTACAAGTAGAACAATGAATAGTACAGGTAGACGGGTGAAATCTTTCTATATATTGCTTCTAAATAGTCTAAGAAACATATATGCTAAGCATCCAAACAGTACAATTCGCCAATTTTTTGTTCTTCAAGTTTAAGTGAACTACGAGCCCCATTGTTAATCCTTTAAAGGAAATTATTTGTAAATTTCGACCAGTAGAACAATGAATGGATCATGTAGACGGTTGAAATCATTGTATATATTGCTTCTATATAGTCTACGAAACATATATGCAAAGCATCCAAACAGTACAATTCGCCAATTTTTTGTTCTTCAAGTTTAAGTGAACTACGAGGCCCATTGTTAATCCTTTAACGGAAATTAATTGTAACTATCTACAAGTAGAACAATGATTGGAACACGTAGACGGTTGAAATCTTTGTATATATTGCTTCCACATAGACTAAGAAACATATATGCAAAGCATCCAAACAGTACCATTCGCCAATTTTTTGTTCTTCAACTTTAAGTGAACAATGAGCCCCATTGTTAATCCTTTATCGGAAATTATTTGTAACTTTCGACAAGTAGAACAATGAATGGAACAGGTAGACGGTTGAAATCTTTGTATATATTGCTTCTATATAGTCTAAGAAACATATATGCAAACCATCCAAACAGTACAATTCGCCAATTTATTGTTCTTCAAGTTTAAGTGAACAACGAGCCCCATTGTTAATCCTTTAAAGGAAATTATTTGTAAATTTCGACAAGTAGAACAATGAATGGAACAGGTAGACGGTTGAAATCTTTGTATATATTGCTTCTATGTAGTCTAAGAAACATATATGCAAAGCATCCAAACAGTACAATTCGCCAATTTTTTGTTCTTCAAGTTTAAGTGAACAATGAGCCCCAATGGTTAATCCTTTATCGGAAATTATTTATAACTTGCGACAAGTAGAACAATGAATGGAACAGGTAGACGGTTGAAATCAATGTATATATTGCTTCTATATAGTCTAAGAAACATATATGCAAAGCATCCAAACAGTACCATTCGCCAATTTTTTGTTCTTCAAGTTTAAGTGAACAATGAGCCCCAATGGTTAATCCTTTATCGGAAATTATTTGTAATTTTCGACAAGTAGAACAATGAATGGAACACGTAGACGGTTGAAATCTTTCTATATATTGCTTCTATATAGTCTATGAAACTTATATGCAAAGCATCCGAACAGTACAATTCGCCAATTTTTTTTCTTCAAGTTTAAGTGAACTACGAGCCCCATTGTTAATCCTTTAACGGAAATTAATTGTAACATTCTACAAGTAGAACAATGAATGGAACAGGTAGACTGTTGAAATCATTGTATATATTGCTTCTATATAGTCTAAGAAACATATATGCAAAGCATCCAAACAGTACCATTCGCCAATTTTTTGTTCTTCAAGTTTAAGTGAACAACAAGCCCCATTGATAATCATGAAACGGAAATTATTTGTAACTTTCTACAAGTAGAACAACGAATAGAACAGGTAGACGTTTGAAATCTTTGTATATGTTGCTTCTATATAGTCTAAGAAACCTATATGCAAAGCATCTAAACAGTAACAATCGCCAATTTTTTGATCTTCAAGTTTAAGTGAACAGCGAGCCCCATTGATAATCATGAAATGGAAGTTATTTGTAACTTTCTACAAGTAGAACAATGAATAGTACAGGTAGACGGGTGAAATCTTTCTATATATTGCTTCTAAATAGTCTAAGAAACATATATGCTAAGCATCCAAACAGTACAATTCGCCAATTTTTTGTTCTTCAAGTTTAAGTGAACTACGAGCCCCATTGTTAATCCTTTAAAGGAAATTATTTGTAAATTTCGACCAGTAGAACAATGAATGGATCATGTAGACGGTTGAAATCATTGTATATATTGCTTCTATATAGTCTACGAAACATATATGCAAAGCATCCAAACAGTACAATTCGCCAATTTTTTGTTCTTCAAGTTTAAGTGAACTACGAGGCCCATTGTTAATCCTTTAACGGAAATTAATTGTAACTATCTACAAGTAGAACAATGATTGGAACACGTAGACGGTTGAAATCTTTGTATATATTGCTTCCACATAGACTAAGAAACATATATGCAAAGCATCCAAACAGTACCATTCGCCAATTTTTTGTTCTTCAACTTTAAGTGAACAATGAGCCCCATTGTTAATCCTTTATCGGAAATTATTTGTAACTTTCGACAAGTAGAACAATGAATGGAACAGGTAGACGGTTGAAATCTTTGTATATATTGCTTCTATATAGTCTAAGAAACATATATGCAAACCATCCAAACAGTACAATTCGCCAATTTATTGTTCTTCAAGTTTAAGTGAACAACGAGCCCCATTGTTAATCCTTTAAAGGAAATTATTTGTAAATTTCGACAAGTAGAACAATGAATGGAACAGGTAGACGGTTGAAATCTTTGTATATATTGCTTCTATGTAGTCTAAGAAACATATATGCAAAGCATCCAAACAGTACAATTCGCCAATTTTTTGTTCTTCAAGTTTAAGTGAACAATGAGCCCCAATGGTTAATCCTTTATCGGAAATTATTTATAACTTGCGACAAGTAGAACAATGAATGGAACAGGTAGACGGTTGAAATCAATGTATATATTGCTTCTATATAGTCTAAGAAACATATATGCAAAGCATCCAAACAGTACCATTCGCCAATTTTTTGTTCTTCAAGTTTAAGTGAACAAAGAGCCCCATTGTTAATCCTTTATCGGAAATTATTTGTAATTTTCGACAAGTAGAACAATGAATGGAACAGGTAGACGGTTGAAATCTTTGTATATATTGCTTCTATATAATCTAAGAAACATATATGCAAAGCATCCAAACAGTACCATTCGCCAATTTTTTGTTCTTCAAGTTTAAGTGAACAATGAGCCCCAATGGTTAATCCTTTATCGGAAATTATTTGTAATTTTCGACAAGTCGAACAATGAATGGAACAGGCAGACGGTTGAAATATTTGTATATATTGCTTCTATATAATATAAGAAACATGTACGCAATGCATCCAAACAGTACCATTCGCCAATTTTTTGTTCTTCAAGTTTAAGTGAACTACGAGCCCCATTGTTAATCCTTTAAAGGAAATTATTTGCAACTTTCGACCAGTAGAACAATGAATGGATCATGTAGACGGTTGAAATCATTGTATATATTGCTTCTATATAGTCTACGAAACATATATGCAAAGCATCCAAACAGTACAATTCGCCAATTTTTTGTTCTTCAAGTTTAAGTGAACTACGAGGCCCATTGTTAATCCTTTAACGGAAATTAATTGTAACTATCTACAAGTAGAACAATGATTGGAACACGTAGACGGTTGAAATCTTTGTATATATTGCTTCCACATAGACTAAGAAACATATATGCAAAGCATCCAAACAGTACCATTCGCCAATTTTTTGTTCTTCAAGTTTAAGTGAACAATGAGCCCCATTGTTAATCCTTTATCGGAAATTATTTGTAACTTTCGACAAGTAGAACAATGAATGGAACAGGTAGACGGTTGAAATCTTTGTATATATTGCTTCTATATAGTCTAAGAAACATATATGCAAACCATCCAAACAGTACAATTCGCCAATTTATTGTTCTTCAAGTTTAAGTGAACAACGAGCCCCATTGTTAATCCTTTAAAGGAAATTATTTGTAACTTTCTACAAGTAGAACAATGAATAGAACAGGTAGACGGTTGAAATCTTTGTATATGTTGCTTCTATATAGTCTAAGAAACCTATATGCAAAGCATCTAAACAGTACAATTCTCCAATTTATTGTTCTTCAAGTTTAAGTGAACAACGAGCCCCATTGATAATCATGAAACGGAAATTATTTGTAACTTTCTACAAGTAGAACAATGAATAGAACAGGTAGACGGTTGAAATCTTTGTATATGTTGCTTCTATATAGTCTAAGAAACCTATATGCAAAGCATCTAAACAGTACAATTCGCCAATTTTTTGTTCTTCAAGTTTAAGTGAACGAATGAGCCCCAATGGTTAATCCTTTATCGGTAATTATTTGTAACTTTCGACAAGTAGAACAATGAATGGAACAGGTGGACGGTTGAAATCCTTGTATATATTGCTTCCATATAGTCTAAGAAACATGAACGCAAAGCATCCAAACATTACCATTTGCCAATTTTTTGTTCTTCAAGTTTAAGTGAACTACGAGCCCCATTGTTAATCCATTAAAGGAAATTATTTGTAAATTTCGACAAGTAGAACAATGAATGGAACAGGTAGACTGTTGAAATCATTGTATATATTGCTTCTATATAGTCTACGAAACATATATGCAAAGCATCCAAACAGTACAATTCGCCAATTTTTTGTTCTACAAGTTTAAGTGAACAATGAGCCCCATTGTTAATCCTTTATCGGAAATTATTTGTAAATTTCGACAAGTAGAACAATGAATGGAACAGGTAGACTGTTGAAATCATTGTATATATTGCTTCTATATAGTCCAAGAAACATATATGCAAAGCGTCCAAACAGTACAATTCGCCAATTTTTTGCTCTTCAAGTTTAAGTGAACTACGAGCCCCATTGTTAATCCTTTAAAGGAAATTATTTGTAAATTTCGGCAAGTAGAACAATGAATGGAATAGGTAGACGGTTGAAATCATGGTATATATTGCTTCTATAAAGTCTAAGAAACATATATGCAAAGCATCCAAACAGTACAATTCGCCAATTTTTTGTCCTTCAAGTTTAAGTAAACTACGATCCCCATTGTTAATCCCTTAACGCTAATTATTTGTAACTTTCGACAAGTAGAACAATGAATGGAACAGGTAGACGGTTGAAATCCTTGTATATATTGCGTCTATATAGTCTAAGAAACATATATGCAAAGCATCAAAACAGTACAATTCGCCAATTTATTATTCTTCAAGTTTAAGTGAACAACGAGCCCCATTGTTAATCCTTTAAAGGAAATTTTTTGTAAATTTCGGCAAGTAGAACAATGATTGGAACACGTAGACGGTTGAAATCTTTGTATATATTGCTTCTATATAGTCTAAGAAACATATATGCAAAGCATCCAAAAAGTACAACTCGCCAATTTTTTGTTCTTCAAGTTTAAGTGAACAATGGGCCCCAATGGTTAATCCTTTATCGATAATTATTTGTAACTTTCGACAAGTAGAACAATGAATGGAACAGGTAGACGGTTGAAATCCTTGTATATATTGTGTCTATATAGTCTAAGAAACATATATGCAAAGCATCAAAACAGTACAATTCGCCAATTTATTGTTCTTCAAGTTTAAGTGAACAACGAGCCCCATTGTTAATCCTTTAAAGGAAATTATTTGTAACTTTCGACAAGTAGAACAATGAATGGAACAGGTAGACGGTTGAAATCTTTGTATATAGTGCTTCTAAATAGTCTAAGAAACGTATATGCAAAGCATCCAAACAGTACAATTCGCCAATTTTTGGTTCTTCAAGTTTAAGTGAACTACGAGCCCCATTGTTAATCCTTTAAAGGAAATTATTTGTAAATTGCGACAAGTAGAACAATGAATGGATCAGTTAGACGGTTGAAATCAATGTATATATTGCTTCTATATAATCTACGAAACATATATGCATAGCATCCAAACAGTACAATTCGCCAATTTTTTGTTCTTCAAGTTTAAGTGAACTACGAGCCCCATTGTTAATCCTTTAACGGAAATTAATTGTAACTTTCTACAAGTAGAACAATGATTGGAACACGTAGACGGTTGAAATCTTTGTATATATTGCTTCCATATAGTCTAAGAAACATGTACGCAAAGCATCCAAACAGTACCATTCGCCAATTTTTTGTTCTACAAGTTTAAGTGAACAATGAGCCCCAATGGTTAATCCTTTATCGGAAATTACTTGTAACTTTCGACAAGTAGAACAATGAATGGAACAGGTAGACGGTTGAAATCCTTGTATATATTGCGTCTATATAGTCTAAGAAACATATATGCAAAGCATCCAAACAGTACCATTCGCCAATTTTTTGTTCTTCAAGTTTAAGTGAACTACGAGCCCCATTGTTAATCCTTTAAAGGAAATTATTTGTAAATTTCGACAAGTAGAACAATGAATGGAACAGGTAGACGGTTGAAATCATTGTATATATTGCTTCTATATAGTCTAAAAAACATATATGCAAAGCATCCAGACAGTACCATTCGCCAATTTTTTGTTCTTCAAGTTTAAGTGAACTACGAGCCCCATTGTTAATCCTTTAAAGGAAATTATTTGTAGCTTTCGACAAGTAGAACAATGAATGGAACAGGTAGACGGTTGAAATCCTTGTATATATTGCGTCTATATAGTCTAAGAAACATATATGCAAAGCATCCAAACAGTACCATTCGCCAATTTTTTGTTCTTCAAGTTTAAGTGAACTACGAGCCCCATTGTTAATCCTTTAAAGGAAATTATTTGTAAATTTCGGCAAGTAGAACAATGATTGGAACACGTAGACGGTTGAAATCTTTGTATATATTGCTTCTATATAGTCTAAGAAACATATATGCAAAGCATCCAAAAAGTACAACTCGCCAATTTTTTGTTCTTCAAGTTTAAGTGAACTACGAGCCCCATTGTTAATCCTTTAAAGGAAATTATTTGTAAATTTCGACAAGTAGAACAATGAATGGAACAGGTAGACTGTTGAAATCATTGTATATATTGCTTCTATATAGTCTAAGAAACATATATGCAAAGCGTCCAAACAGTACAATTCGCCAATTATTTGATCTTCATGTTTAAGTGAACTACGAGCCCCATTCTTAATCCTTTATCGGAAATTATTTGTAACTTTCGACAAGTGGAACAATGAATGAAACGGGTAGACGGTTGAAATCTTTGTATATGTTGCTTCTATATAATCTAAGAAACATATATGCATAGCATCCAAACAGTACCATTCGCCAATTTTTTGTTCTTCAAGTTTAAGTGAACTACGAGCCCCATTGTTAATCCTTTAAAGGAAATTATTTGTAAATTTCGACAAGTAGAACAATGAATGGAACAGGTAGACTGTTGAAATCATTGTATATATTGCTTCTATATAGTCTAAGAAACATATATGCAAAGCGTCCAAACAGTACAATTCGCCAACTATTTGATCTTCAAGTTTAAGTGAACTACGAGCCCCATTGTTAATACTTTAACGGAAATTATTTGTAACTTGCGACAAGTAGAACAATGAATGGAACAGGTAGCCGGTTGAAATCAATGTATATATTGCTTCTATATAGTCTAAGAAACATATATGCAAAGCATCCAAACAGTACCATTCGCCAATTTTTTGTTCTTCAAGTTTAAGTGAACTACGAGCCCCATTGTTAATCCTTTAAAGGAAATTATTTGTAACTTTCGACAAGTAGAACAATGAATGGAACAGGTAGACGGTTGAAATCTTTGTATATATTGCTTCTATATAGTCTAAGAAACATATATGCAAAGCATCCAAACAGTACAATTCGCCAATTTTTTGTTCTTCAAGTATAAGTGAACAGCGAGCCCCATTGATAATCATGAAATGGCAATTATTTGTAACTATCTACAAGTAGAACAATGAATAGTACAGGTAGACGGGTGAAATCTTTCTATATATTGCTTCTAAATAGTCTAAGAAACATCTATGCAAAGCATCCAAACAGTACAATTCGCCAATTTTTTGTTATTCAAGTTTAAGTGAACTACGAGCCCCATTGTTAATCCTTTAAAGGAAATTATTTGTAAATTTCGACAAGTAGAAAAATGAATGGAACACGTAGACGGTTGAAATCTGTGTATATATTGCTTCTATATAGTCTAAGAAACATATATGCAAAGCATGCAAACAGTACAATTCGCCAATTTTTTGTTCTTCAAGTTTAAGTGAACAATGAGCCCCAATGGTTAATCCTTTATCGGTTATTATTTGTAACTTTCGACAAGTAGAACAATGAATGGAACAGGTAGACGGTTGAAATCCTTGTATATATTGCTTCCATATAGTCTAAGAAACATGAACGCCAAGCATCCAAATAGTACCATTCGCCAATTTTTTGTCCTTCAAGTTTAAGTGAACTACGAGCCCCATTGTTAATCCATTAAAGGAAATTATTTGTAAATTTCGACAAGTAGAACAATGAATGGAACAGGTAGACTGTTGAAATCATTGTATATATTGCTTCTATATAGTCCAAGAAACATATATGCAAAGCGTCCAAACAGTACAATTCGCCAATTTTTTGCTCTTCAAGTTTAAGTGAACTACGAGCCCCATTGTTAATCCTTTAAAGGAAATTATTTGTAAATTTCGGCAAGTAGAACAATGAATGGAATAGGTAGACGGTTGAAATCATGGTATATATTGCTTCTATAAAGTCTAAGAAACATATATGCAAAGCATCCAAACAGTATAATTCGCCAATTTTTTGTCCTTCAAGTTTAAGTAAACTACGATCCCCATTGTTAATCCCTTAACGCTAATTATTTGTAACTTTCGACAAGTAGAACAATGAATGGAACAGGTAGACGGTTGAAATCCTTGTATATATTGCGTCTATATAGTCTAAGAAACATATATGCAAAGCATCAAAACAGTACAATTCGCCAATTTATTATTCTTCAAGTTTAAGTGAACAACGAGCCCCATTGTTAATCCTTTAAAAGAAATTATTTGTAAATTTCGACAAGTAGAACAATGAATGGAACAGGTAAACGGTTGAAATCTTTGTATATATTGCTTCTATATAATCTAAGATACATATATGCAAAGCATCCAAACTGTACCATTCGCCAATTTTTTGTTCTTCAAGTTTAAGTGTACTACGAGCCCCATTGTTAATCCTTTAAAGGAAATTATTTGTAAATTTCGGCAAGTAGAACAATGATTGGAACACGTAGACGGTTGAAATCTTTGTATATATTGCTTCTATATAGTCTAAGAAACATATATGCAAAGCATCCAAAAAGTACAACTCGCCAATTTTTTGTTCTTCAAGTTTAAGTGAACAATGAGCCCCAATGGTTAATCCTTTATCGATAATTATTTGTAACTTTCGGCAAGTAGAACAATGAATGGAACAGGTAGACGGTTGAAATCCTTGTATATATTGTGTCTATATAGTCTAAGAAACATATATGCAAAGCATCAAAACAGTACAATTCGCCAATTTATTGTTCTTCAAGTTTAAGTGAACAACGAGCCCCATTCTTAATCCTTTATCGGAAATTATTTGTAACTTTCGACAAGTGGAACAATGAATGGAACGGGTAGACGGTTGAAATCATTGTATATATTGCTTCCATATAGTCTAAGAAACATGAACGCAAAGCATCCAAACAGTACCATTCGCCAATTTTTTGTTCTTCAAGTTTAAGTGAACTACGAGCCCCATTGTTAATCCTTTAAAGGAAATTATTTGTAAATTTCGACAAGTAGAACAATGAATGGAACAGGTAGACTGTTGAAATCATTGTATATATTGCTTCTATATAGTCTAAGAAACATATATGCAAAGCGTCCAAACAGTACAATTCGCCAATTATTTGATCTTCATGTTTAAGTGAACTACGAGCCCCATTCTTAATCCTTTATCGGAAATTATTTGTAACTTTCGACAAGTGGAACAATGAATGGAACGGGTAGACGGTTGAAATCTTTGTATATGTTGCTTCTATATAGTCTAAGAAACATATATGCAAAGCATCCAAACAGTACAACTCGCCAATTTTTTGTTCTTCAAGTTTAAGTGAACAATGAGCCCCAATGATTAATCCTTTATCGGTAACTATTTGTAACTTTCGACAAGTAGAACAATGAATGGAACAGGTAGACGGTTGAAACCCTTGTATATATTGCGTCTATATAATCTAAGAAACATATATGCATAGCATCCAAACAGTACCATTCGCCAATTTTTTGTTCTTCAAGTTTAAGTGAACTACGAGCCCCATTGTTAATCCTTTAAAGGAAATTATTTGTAAATTTCGACAAGTAGAACAATGAATGGAACAGGTAGACTGTTGAAATCATTGTATATATTGCTTCTATATAGTCTAAGAAACATATATGCAAAGCGTCCAAACAGTACAATTCGCCAACTATTTGATCTTCAAGTTTAAGTGAACTACGAGCCCCATTGTTAATACTTTAACGGAAATTATTTGTAACTTGCGACAAGTAAAACAATGAATGGAACAGGTAGCCGGTTGAAATCAATGTATATATTGCTTCTATATAGTCTAAGAAACATATATGCAAAGCATCCAAACAGTACCATTCGCCAATTTTTTGTTCTTCAAGTTTAAGTGAACAATGAGCCCCAATGGTTAATCCTTTATCGGTTATTATTTGTAACTTTCGACAAGTAGAACAATGAATGGAACAGGTAGACGGTTGAAATCCTTGTATATATTGCTTCCATATAGTCTAAGAAACATGAACGCCAAGCATCCAAATAGTACCATTCGCCAATTTTTTGTCCTTCAAGTTTAAGTGAACAATGAGCCCCATTGTTAATCCTTTATCGGAAATTATTTGTAACTTTCGACAAGTAGAACAATTAATGGAACAGGTAGACGGTTGAAATCCTTGTATATATTGCTTACATATAGTCTAAGAAACATATATGCAAAGCATCCAAACAGTACAATTCGCCAATTTTTTGTTCTTCAAGTTTAAGTGAACGAATGAGCCCCAATGGTTAATCCTTTATCGGTAATTATTTGTAACTTTCGACAAGTAGAACAATGAATGGAACAGGTAGACGGTTGAAATCCTTGTATATATTGCTTCCATATAGTCTAAGAAACATGAACGCAAAGCATCCAAACAGTACCATTTGCCAATTTTTTGTTCTTCAAGTTTAAGTGAACTACGAGCCCCATTGTTAATCCATTAAAGGAAATTATTTGTAAATTTCGACAAGTAGAACAATGAATGGAACAGGTAGACTGTTGAAATCATTGTATATATTGCTTCTATATAGTCTACGAAACATATATGCAAAGCATCCAAACAGTACAATTCGCCAATTTTTTGTTCTACAAGTTTAAGTGAACAATGAGCCCCATTGTTAATCCTTTATCGGAAATTATTTGTAAATTTCGACAAGTAGAACAATGAATGGAACAGGTAGACTGTTGAAATCATTGTATATATTGCTTCTATATAGTCCAAGAAACATATATGCAAAGCGTCCAAACAGTACAATTCGCCAATTTTTTGCACTTCAAGTTTAAGTGAACTACGAGCCCCATTGTTAATCCTTTAAAGGAAATTATTTGTAAATTTCGGCAAGTAGAACAATGAATGGAATAGGTAGACGGTTGAAATCATGGTATATATTGCTTCTATATAGTCCAAGAAACATATATGCAAAGCATCCAAACAGTACAATTCGCCAATTTTTTGTTCTACAAGTTTAAGTGAACAATGAGCCCCATTGTTAATCCTTTATCGGAAATTATTTGTAATTTTCGACAAGTAGAACAATGATTGGAACACGTAGACGGTTGAAATCTTTTTATATATTGCTTCCGTATAGTCTAAGAAACATTTATGCAAAGCATCCAAACATTACCATTCGCCAATTTTTTGTTCTTCAAGTTTAAGTGAACTACGAGCCCCATTGTTAATCCTTTAAAGGAAATTATTTGTAAATTTCGGCAAGTAGAACAATGAATGGAATAGGTAGACGGTTGAAATTATTGTATATATTGCTTCTATATAGTCTAAGAAACATATATGCAAAGCATCCAAACAGTACAACTCGCCAATTTTTTGTTCTTCAAGTTTAAGTGAACAATGAGCCCCAATGGTTAATCCTTTATCGGTAATTATTTGTAACTTTCGACGAGTAGAACAATGAATGGATCAGTTAGACGGTTGAAATCAATGTATATATTGCTTCTATATAATCTACGAAACATATATGCATAGCATCCAAACAGTACAATTCGCCAATTTTTTGTTCTTCAAGTTTAAGTGAACTACGAGCCCCATTGTTAATCCTTTAACGGAAATTAATTGTAACTTTCTACAAGTAGAACAATGATTGGAACACGTAGACGGTTGAAATCTTTGTATATATTGCTTCCATATAGTCTAAGAAACATGTACGCAAAGCATCCAAACAGTACCATTCGCCAATTTTTTGTTCTACAGGTTTAAGTGAACAATGAGCCCCAATGGTTAATCCTTTATCGGTAATTATTTGTAACATTCGACAAGTAGAACAATGAATGGAACAGGTAGACGGTTGAAATCCTTGTATATATTGCTTCCATATAGTCTAAGAAACATGAACGCCAATCATCCAAATAGTACCATTCGCCAATTTTTTGTCCTTCAAGTTTAAGTGAACTACGAGCCCCATTGTTAATCCATTAAAGGAAATTATTTGTAAATTTCGACAAGTAGAACAATGAATGGAACAGGTAGACTGTTGAAATCATTGTATATATTGCTTCTATATAGTCTACGAAACAAATATGCAAAGCATCCAAACAGTACAATTCGCCAATTTTTTGTTCTACAAGTTTAAGTGAACAATGAGCCCCATTGTTTATCCTTTAACGGAAATTATTTGTAACTTTCGACAAGTAGAACAATGAATGGAACAGGTAGACGGTTGAAATCCTTGTATATATTGTGTCTATATAGTCTAAGAAACATATATGCAAAGCATCAAAACAGTACAATTCGCCAATTTATTGTTCTTCAAGTTTAAGTGAACAACGAGCCCCATTGTTAATCCTTTAAAGGAAATTATTTGTAAATTTCGACAAGTAGAACAATGAATGGAACAGGTAGACTGTTGAAATCATTGTATACATTGCTTCTGTATAGTCTAAGAAACATATATGCAAAGCGTCCAAACAGTACAATTCGCCAATTATTTGATCTTCAAGTTTAAGTGAACTACGAGCCCCATTGTTAATAATTTATCGGTAATTATTTGTAACTTTCGACAAGTAGAACAATGAATGGAACAGGTAGACGGTTGAAATCTTTGTATATATTGCTTCTATATAATCTAAGAAACATATATGCAAAGCATCTAAACAGTAACAATCGCCAATTTTTTGATCTTCAAGTTTAAGTGATCAGCGAGCCCCATTGATAATCATGAAATGGAAATTATTTGTAACTTTCTACAAGTAGAACAATGAATAGTACAGGTAGACGGTTGAAATCTTTGTATATAGTGCTTCTAAATAGTCTAAGAAACGTATATGCAAAGCATCCAAACAGTACAATTCGCCAATTTTTGGTTCTTCAAGTTTAAGTGAACTACGAGCCCCATTGTTAATCCTTTAAAGGAAATTATTTGTAAATTGCGACAAGTAGAACAATGAATGGATCAGTTAGACGGTTGAAATCAATGTATATATTGCTTCTATATAATCTACGAAACATATATGCATAGCATCCAAACAGTACAATTCGCCAATTTTTTGTTCTTCAAGTTTAAGTGAACTACGAGCCCCATTGTTAATCCTTTAACGGAAATTATTTGTAACTTTCGACAAGTAGAACAATGAATGGAACAGGTAGACGGTTGAAATCTTTGTATATATTGCTTCTATATAATCTAAGAAACATATATGCAAAGCATCTAAACAGTAACAATCGCCAATTTTTTGATCTTCAAGTTTAAGTGATCAGCGAGCCCCATTGATAATCATGAAATGGAAATTATTTGTAACTTTCTACAAGTAGAACAACGAATAGTACAGGTAGACGGTTGAAATCTTTGTATATATTGCTTCTAAATAGTCTAAGAAACGTATATGCAAAGCATCCAAACAGTACAATTCGCCAATTTTTGGTTCTTCAAGTTTAAGTGAACTACGAGCCCCATTGTTAATCCTTTAAAGGAAATTATTTGTAAATTGCGACAAGTAGAACAATGAATGGATCAGTTAGACGGTTGAAATCAATGTATATATTGCTTCTATATAATCTACGAAACATATATGCAAAGCATCCAAACAGTACCATTCGCCAAATTTTTGTTCTTCAAGTTTAAGTGAACTACGAGCCCCATTGTTAATCCTTTAAAGGAAATTATTTGTAAATTTCGACAAGTAGAACATTGAATGGAACAGGTAGACTGTTGAAATCATTGTATATATTGCTTCTATATAGTCTAAGAAACATATATACAAAGCATCGAAACAGTACCATTCGCCAATTTTTTGTTCTTCAAGTTTAAGTGAACAATGAGCCCCAATGGTAAATCCTTTATCGGAAATTATTTGTAATTTTCGACAAGTAGAACAATGATTGGAACACGTAGACGGTTGAAATCTTTGTATATATTGCATCCATATAGTCTAACAAACATTTATGCAAAGCATCCAAACATTACCATTCGCCAATTTTTTGTCCTTCAAGTTTAAGTGAACAATGAGCCCCATTGTTAATCCTTTATCGGAAATTATTTGTAACTTTCGACAAGTTGAACAATGAATGGAACAGGTAGACGGTTGAAATCTTTGTATATATTGCTTCTATATAGTCTAAGAAACATATATGCAAAGCATCCAGACAGTACAACTCGCCAATTTTTTGTTCTTCAAGTTTAAGTGAACAATGAGCCCCAATGGTTAATCCTTTATCGGTAATTATTTGTAACTTTCGACAAGTAGAACAATGAATGGAACAGGTAGACGGTTGAAATCCTTGTATATATTGCGTCTATATAGTCTAAGAAACATATATGCAAAGCATCAAAACAGTACAATTCGCCAATTTATTATTCTTCAAGTTTAAGTGAACAACGAGCCCCATTGTTAATCCTTTAAAGGAAATTATTTGTAAATTTCGACAAGTAGAACAATGAATGGAACAGGTAAACGGTTGAAATCTTTGTATATATTGCTTCTATATAATCTAAGAAACATATATGCAAAGCATCCAAACTGTACCATTCGCCAATTTTTTGTTCTTCAAGTTTAAGTGAACTACGAGCCCCATTGTTAATCCTTTAAAGGAAATTATTTGTAAATTTCGGCAAGTAGAACAATGAATGGAATAGGTAGACGGTTGAAATCATTGTATATATTGCTTCTATATAGTCTAAGAAACATATATGCAAAGCATCCAAACAGTGCAACTCGCCAATTTTTTGTTCTTCAAGTTTAAGTGAACAATGAGCCCCAATGGTTAATCCTTTATCGGTAATTATTTGTAACTTTCGACAAGTAGAACAATGAATGGAACAGTTAGACGGTTGAAATCCTTGTATATATTGCGTCTATATAGTCTAAGAAACATATATGCAAAGCATCAAAACAGTACAATTCGCCAATTTATTGTTCTTCAAGTTTAAGTGAACAACGAGCCCCATTGTTAATCCTTTAAAGGAAATTATTTGTAAATTTCGACAAGTAGAACAATGAATGGATCAGTTAGACGGTTGAAATCAATGTATATATTGCTTCTATATAATCTACGAAACATATATGCATAGCATCCAAACAGTACAATTCGCCAATTTTTTGTTCTTCAAGTTTAAGTGAACTACGAGCCCCATTGTTAATCCTTTAACGGAAATTATTTGTAACTTTCGACAAGTAGAACAATGAATGGAACAGGTAGACGGTTGAAATCTTTGTATATATTGCTTCTATATAATCTAAGAAACATATATGCAAAGCATCTAAACAGTAACAATCGCCAATTTTTTGATCTTCAAGTTTAAGTGATCAGCGAGCCCCATTGATAATCATGAAATGGAAATTATTTGTAACTTTCTACAAGTAGAACAACGAATAGTACAGGTAGACGGTTGAAATCTTTGTATATATTGCTTCTAAATAGTCTAAGAAACGTATATGCAAAGCATCCAAACAGTACAATTCGCCAATTTTTGGTTCTTCAAGTTTAAGTGAACTACGAGCCCCATTGTTAATCCTTTAAAGGAAATTATTTGTAAATTGCGACAAGTAGAACAATGAATGGATCAGTTAGACGGTTGAAATCAATGTATATATTGCTTCTATATAATCTACGAAACATATATGCATAGCATCCAAACAGTACAATTCGCCAATTTTTTGTTCTTCAAGTTTAAGTGAACTACGAGCCCCATTGTTAATCCTTTAACGGAAATTAATTGTAACTTTCTACAAGTAGAACAATGATTGGAACACGTAGACGGTTGAAATCTTTGTATATATTGCTTCCATATAGTCTAAGAAACATGTACGCAAAGCATCCAAACAGTACCATTCGCCAATTTTTTGTTCTACAAGTTTAAGTGAACAATGAGCCCCAATGGTTAATCCTTTATCGGAAATTACTTGTAACTTTCGACAAGTAGAACAATGAATGGAACAGGTAGACGGTTGAAATCCTTGTATATATTGCGTCTATATAGTCTAAGAAACATATATGCAAAGCATCCAAAGGGTACCATTCGCCAATTTTTTATTCTTCAAGTTTAAGTGAACTACGAGCCCCATTGTTAATCCTTTAAAGGAAATTATTTGTAAATTTCGACAAGTAGAACATTGAATGGAACAGGTAGACTGTTGAAATCATTGTATATATTGCTTCTATATAGTCTAAGAAACATATATACAAAGCATCGAAACAGTACCATTCGCCAATTTTTTGTTCTTCAAGTTTAAGTGAACAATGAGCCCCAATGGTTAATCCTTTATCGGAAATTATTTGTAATTTTCGACAAGTAGAACAATGATTGGAACACGTAGACGGTTGAAATCTTTGTATATATTGCATCCATATAGTCTAAGAAACATTTATGCAAAGCATCCAAACATTACCATTCGCCAATTTTTTGTCCTTCAAGTTTAAGTGAACAATGAGCCCCATTGTTAATCCTTTATCGGAAATTATTTGTAACTTTCGACAAGTTGAACAATGAATGGAACAGGTAGACGGTTGAAATCTTTGTATATATTGCTTCTATATAGTCTAAGAAACATATATGCAAAGCATCCAGACAGTACAACTCGCCAATTTTTTGTTCTTCAAGTTTAAGTGAACAATGAGCCCCAATGGTTAATCCTTTATCGGTAATTATTTGTAACTTTCGACAAGTAGAACAATGAATGGAACAGGTAGACGGTTGAAATCCTTGTATATATTGCGTCTATATAGTCTAAGAAACATATATGCAAAGCATCAAAACAGTACAATTCGCCAATTTATTATTCTTCAAGTTTAAGTGAACAACGAGCCCCATTGTTAATCCTTTAAAGGAAATTATTTGTAAATTTCGACAAGTAGAACAATGAATGGAACAGGTAGACGGTTGAAATCCTTGTATATATTGCGTCTATATAGTCTAAGAAACATATATGCAAAGCATCAAAACAGTACAATTCGCCAATTTATTATTCTTCAAGTTTAAGTGAACAACGAGCCCCATTGTTAATCCTTTAAAGGAAATTATTTGTAAATTTCGACAAGTAGAACAATGAATGGAACAGGTAAACGGTTGAAATCTTTGTATATATTGCTTCTATATAATCTAAGAAACATATATGCAAAGCATCCAAACTGTACCATTCGCCAATTTTTTGTTCTTCAAGTTTAAGTGAACTACGAGCCCCATTGTTAATCCTTTAAAGGAAATTATTTGTAAATTTCGGCAAGTAGAACAATGAATGGAATAGGTAGACGGTTGAAATCATTGTATATATTGCTTCTATATAGTCTAAGAAACATATATGCAAAGCATCCAAACAGTACAACTCGCCAATTTTTTGTTCTTCAAGTTTAAGTGAACAATGAGCCCCAATGGTTAATCCTTTATCGGAAATTATTTGTAACTTTCGACAAGTAGAACAATGATTGGAACACGTAGACGGTTGAAATCTTTTTATATATTGCTTCCGTATAGTCTAAGAAACATTTATGCAAAGCATCCAAACATTACCATTCGCCAATTTTTTGTTCTTCAAGTTTAAGTGAACTACGAGCCCCATTGTTAATCCTTTAAAGGAAATTATTTGTAAATTTCGGCAAGTTGAACAATGAATGGAATAGGTAGACGGTTGAAATCATTGTATATATTGCTTCTATATAGTCTAAGAAACATATATGCAAAGCATCCAAACAGTACAACTCGCCAATTTTTTGTTCTTCAAGTTTAAGTGAACAATGAGCCCCAATGGTTAATCCTTTATCGGTAATTATTTGTAACTTTCGACGAGTAGAACAATGAATGGAACAGGTAGACGGTTGAAATCCTTGTATATATTGCGTCTATATAGTCTAAGAAACATATATGCAAAGCATCAAAACAGTACAATTCGCCAATTTATTGTTCTTCAAGTTTAAGTGAACTACGAGCCCCATTGTTAATCCTTTAAAGGAAATTATTTGTAAATTTCGGCAAGTAGAACAATGAATGGAATAGGTAGACGGTTGAAATCATTGTATATATTGCTTCTATATAGTCTAAGAAACATATATGCAAAGCATCCAAACAGTACAACTCGCCAATTTTTTGTTCTTCAAGTTTAAGTGAACAATGAGCCCCAATGGTTAATCCTTTATCGGTAATTATTTGTAACTTTCGACAAGTAGAACAATGAATGGAACAGTTAGACGGTTGAAATCCTTGTATATATTGCGTCTATATAGTCTAAGAAACATATATGCAAAGCATCAAAACAGTACAATTCGCCAATTTATTGTTCTTCAAGTTTAAGTGAACAACGAGCCCCATTGTTAATGCTTTAAAGGAAATTATTTGTAAATTTCGACAAGTAGAACAATGAATGGAACAGGTAGACTGTTGAAATCATTGTATATATTGCTTCTGTATAGTCTAAGAAACATATATGCAAAGCGTCCAAACAGTACAATTCGCCAATTATTTGATCTTCAAGTTTAAGTGAACTACGAGCCCCATTGTTAATACTTTATCGGTAATTATTTGTAACTTTCGACAAGTAGAACAATGAATGGAACAGGTAGACGGTTGAAATCTTTGTATATATTGCTTCTATATAATCTAAGAAACATATATGCAAAGCATCTAAACAGTAACAATCGCCAATTTTTTGATCTTCAAGTTTAAGTGATCAGCGACCCCCATTGATAATCATGAAATGGAAATTATTTGTAACTTTCTACAAGTAGAACAATGAATAGTAAAGGTAGACGGTTGAAATCTTTGTTTATATTGCTTCTATATAGTCTAAGAAACATATATGCAAAGCATCCAAGCAGTACCATTCGCCAATTTTTTGTTCTTCAAGTTTAAGTGAACTGCGAGCCCCATTGTTAATCCTTTAAAGGAAATTATTTGTAAATTTCGACAAGTAGAACAATGAATGGAACAGGTAGACTGTTGAAATCATTGTATATATTGCTTCTATATAGTCTAAGAAACATATATACAAAGCATCGAAACAGTACCATTCGCCAATTTTTTGTTCTTCAAGTTTAAGTGAACAATGAGCCCCAATGGTTAATCCTTTATCGGAAATTATTTGTAACTTTCGACAAGTAGAACAATGATTGGAACACGTAGACGGTTGAAATCTTTTTATATATTGCTTCCGTATAGTCTAAGAAACATTTATGCAAAGCATCCAAACATTACCATTCGCCAATTTTTTGTTCTTCAAGTTTAAGTGAACTACGAGCCCCATTGTTAATCCTTTAAAGGAAATTATTTGTAAATTTCGGCAAGTTGAACAATGAATGGAATAGGTAGACGGTTGAAATCATTGTATATATTGCTTCTATATAGTCTAAGAAACATATATGCAAAGCATCCAAACAGTACAACTCGCCAATTTTTTGTTCTTCAAGTTTAAGTGAACAATGAGCCCCAATGGTTAATCCTTTATCGGTAATTATTTGTAACTTTCGACGAGTAGAACAATGAATGGAACAGGTAGACGGTTGAAATCCTTGTATATATTGCGTCTATATAGTCTAAGAAACATATATGCAAAGCATCAAAACAGTACAATTCGCCAATTTATTGTTCTTCAAGTTTAAGTGAACTACGAGCCCCATTGTTAATCCTTTAAAGGAAATTATTTGTAAATTTCGGCAAGTAGAACAATGAATGGAATAGGTAGACGGTTGAAATCATTATATATATTGCTTCTATATAGTCTAAGAAACATATATGCATAGCGTCCAAACAGTACAATTCGCCAATTTTTTGCTCTTCAAGTTTAAGTGAACAATGAGCCCCAATGGTTAATCCTTTATCGGTAATTATTTGTAACATTCGACAAGTAGAACAATGAATGGAACAGGTAGACGGTTGAAATCCTTGTATATATTGCTTCCATATAGTCTAAGAAACATGAACGCCAATCATCCAAATAGTACGATTCGCCAATTTTTTGTCCTTCAAGTTTAAGTGAACTACGAGCCCCATTGTTAATCCATTAAAGGAAATTATTTGTAAATTTCGACAAGTAGAACAATGAATGGAACAGGTAGACTGTTGAAATCATTGTATATATTGCTTCTATATAGTCTACGAAACATATATGCAAAGCATCCAAACAGTACAATTCGCCAATTTTTTGTTCTACAAGTTTAAGTGAACAATGAGCCCCATTGTTTATCCTTTAACGGAAATTATTTGTAACTTTCGACAAGTAGAACAATGAATGGAACAGGTAGACGGTTGAAATCCTTGTATATATTGTGTCTATATAGTCTAAGAAACATATATGCAAAGCATCCAAACAGTACAATTCGCCAATTTATTGTTCTTCAAGTTTAAGTGAACTACGAGCCCCATTGTTAATAATTTATCGGTAATTATTTGTAACTTTCGACAAGTAGAACAATGAATGGAACAGGTAGACGGTTGAAATCTTTGTATATATTGCTTCTATATAATCTAAGAAACATATATGCAAAGCATCTAAACAGTAACAATCGCCAATTTTTTGATCTTCAAGTTTAAGTGATCAGCGAGCCCCATTGATAATCATGAAATGGAAATTATTTGTAACTTTCTACAAGTAGAACAATGAATAGTACAGGTAGACGGTTGAAATCTTTGTATATAGTGCTTCTAAATAGTCTAAGAAACGTATATGCAAAGCATCCAAACAGTACAATTCGCCAATTTTTGGTTCTTCAAGTTTAAGTGAACTACGAGCCCCATTGTTAATCCTTTAAAGGAAATTATTTGTAAATTGCGACAAGTAGAACAATGAATGGATCAGTTAGACGGTTGAAATCGATGTATATATTGCTTCTATATAATCTACGAAACATATATGCATAGCATCCAAACAGTACAATTCGCCAATTTTTGGCTCTTCAAGTTTAAGCGAACTACGAGCCCCATTGTTAATACTTTAACGGAAATTAATTGTAATTTTCTACAAGTAGAACAATGAATGGAACAGGTAGACGGAGGAAATCCTTCTATATATTGCTTCTATATAGTCTAAGAAACATATATGCAAAGCATCCAAACAGTACCATTCGCCAATTTTTTGTTCTTCAAGTTTAAGTGAACTACGAGCCCCATTGTTAATCCTTTAAAGGAAATTATTTGTAAATTTCGACAAGTAGAACAATGAATGGAACAGGTAAACGGATGAAATCTTTGTATATATTGCTTCTATATAATCTAAGAAACATATATGCAAAGCATCCAAACAGTACCATTCGCCAATTTATTGTTCTTCAAGTTTAAGTGAACAACGAGCCCCATTGTTAATCCTTTAAAGGAAATTATTTGTAAATTTCTACAAGTAGAACAATGAATCGTACAGGTAGACGGGTGAAATCTTTCTATATATTGCTTCTAAATAGTCTAAGAAACACATATGCAAAGCATCCAAACAGTACAATTCGCCAATTTTTTGTTCTTCAAATTTAAGTGAACTACGAGCCCCATTGTTAATCCTTTAAAGGAAATTATTTGTAAATTTAGACAAGTAGAACAATGAATGGAACAGGTAGACGGTTGAAATCTTTGTATATATTGCTTCTATATAATCTAAGAAACATATATGCAAAGCATCCAAACAGTACCATTCGCCAATTTTTTGTTCTTCAAGTTTAAGTGAACTACGAGCCCCATTGTTAATCCTTTAAAGGAAATTATTTGTAATTTTCGACAAGCAGAACAATGAATGGTACAGGTAGACGGTTGAAATCTTTGTATATATTGCTTCCATATAATCTAAGAAACATATATGCAAAGCATCCAAACAGTACCATTCGCCAATTTTTTGTTCTTCAAGTTTAAGTGAACAACGAGCCCCATTGGTTAATCCTTTATCGGAAATTATTTGTAACTTTCGACAAGTAGAACAATGAATGGAACAGGTAGACGGTTGAATTCTTTGTATATATTGCTTCTATATAGTCTAAGAAACATATATGCAAAGCATCCTAACAGTACAATTCGCCAATTTATTGTTCTTCAAGTTTAAGTGAACAACGAGCCCCATTGTTAATCCTTTAAAGGAAATTATTTGTAAATTTCGACAAGTAGAACAATGATTGGAACACGTAGACGGTTGAAATCTTTGTATATATTGCTTCTATATAATCTAAGAAACATATATGCAAAGCATCCAAACAGTACCATTCGCCAATTTTTTGTTCTTCAAGTTTAAGTGAACTACGAGCCCCATTGTTAATCCTTTAAAGGAAATTATTTGTAATTTTCGACAAGCAGAACAATGAATGGTACAGGTAGACGGTTGAAATCTTTGTATATATTGCTTCTATATAATCTAAGAAACATATATGCAAAGCATCCAAACAGTACCATTCGCCAATTTTTTGTTCTTCAAGTTTAAGTGAACAACGAGCCCCATTGGTTAATCCTTTATCGGAAATTATTTGTAACTTTCGACAAGTAGAACAATGAATGGAACAGGTAGACGTTTGAATTCTTTGTATATATTGCTTCTATATAGTCTAAGAAACATATATGCAAAGCATCCTAACAGTACAATTCGCCAATTTATTGTTCTTCAAGTTTAAGTGAACAACGAGCCCCATTGTTAATCCTTTAAAGGAAATTATTTGTAAATTTCGACAAGTAGAACAATGATTGGAACACGTAGACGGTTGAAATCTTTGTATATATTGCTTCCATATAGTCTAAGAAACATGTACGCAAAGCATCCAAACAGTAACAATTGCCAATTTTTTGGTCTTCAAGTTTAAGTGAACAATGAGCCCCAATGGTTAATCCTTTATCGGAAATTATTTGTAATTTTCGACAAGTAGAACAATGAATAGAACAGGTAGACGGTTGAAATCTTTGTATATGTTCCTTCTATAAAGTCTACGAAACCTATATGCAAAGCATCTAAACAGTAACAATCGCCAATTTTTTGATCTTCAAGTTTAAGTGAACAGCGAGCCCAATTGTTAATCCTTTAAAGGAAATTATTTCTAAGTTTCGACAAGCAGAACAATGAATGGTACAGGTAGACGGTTGAAATCTTTGTATATATTGCTTCTATATAATCTAAGAAACATATATGCAAAGCATCCAAACAGTACCATTCGCCAATTTTTTGTTCTTCAAGTTTAAGTGAACAACGAGCCCCATTGATAATCATGAAACGGAAATTATTTGTAACTTTTTACAAGTAGAACAATGAATAGAACAGGTAGACGGTTGAAATGTTTGTATATATTGCTTCTATATAGTCTAAGAAACATATATGCAAAGCATCCAAACAGTACAATTCGCCAATTTATTGTTCTTCAAGTTTAAGTGAACAGCGAGCCCCATTGTTAATCCTTTAAAGGAAATTATTTCTAAATTTCGACAATTAGAACAATGATTGGAACACGTAGACGGTTGAAATCTTTGTATATATTGCTTCCATATAGTCTAAGAAACATGTACGTAAAGCATCCAGACAGTACCATTCGCCAATTTTTTGTTTTTCAAGTTTAAGTGAACAATGAGCCCCAATGGTTAATCCTTTATCGGAAATTACTTGTAATTTTCGACAAGTAGAACAATGAATGGAACAGGTAGACGGTTGAAATCTTTGTATATATTGCTTCTATATAATCTAAGAAACATATATTCAAAGCATCCAAACAATACCATTCGCCAATTTTTTGTTCTTCAAGTTTAAGTGAACTACGAGCCCCATTGTTAATCCTTTAAAGGAAATTATTTGTAAATTTCGACAAGTAGAACAATGAATGGAATAGGTAGACGGTTGAAATCATTGTATATATTGCTTCTATATAGTCTAAGAAACATATATGCAAGCATCCAAACAGTACAATTCGCCAATTTTTTGTTCCTCAAGTTTAAGTGAACAACGAGCCCCATTGTTAATCCTTTAAAGGAAATTATTTGTAAATTTCTACAAGTAGAACAATGAATCGTACAGGTAGACGGGTGAAATCTTTCTATATATTGCTTCTAAATAGTCAAAGAAACACATATGCAAAGCATCCAAACAGTACAATTCGCCAATTTTTTGTTCTTCAAATTTAAGTGAACTACGAGCCCCATTGTTAATCCTTTAAAGGAAATTATTTGTAAATTTAGACAAGTAGAACAATGAATGGAACAGGTAGACAGTTGAAATCTTTGTATATATTGCTTCTATATAATCTAAGAAACATATATGCAAAGCATCCAAACAGTACCATTCGCCAATTTTTTGTTCTTCAAGTTTAAGTGAACTACGAGCCCCATTGTTAATCCTTTAAAGGAAATTATTTGTAATTTTCGACAAGCAGAACAATGAATGGTACAGGTAGACGGTTGAAATCTTTGTATATATTGCTTCTATATAATCTAAGAAACATATATGCAAAGCATCCAAACAGTACCATTCGCCAATTTTTTGTTCTTCAAGTTTAAGTGAACAACGAGCCCCATTGGTTAATCCTTTATCGGAAATTATTTGTAACTTTCGACAAGTAGAACAATGAATGGAACAGGTAGACGGTTGAATTCTTTGTATATATTGCTTCTATATAGTCTAAGAAACATATATGCAAAGCATCCTAACAGTACCATTCGCCAATTTATTGTTCTTCAAGTTTAAGTGAACAACGAGCCCCATTGTTAATCCTTTAAAGGAAATTATTTGTAAATTTCGACAAGTAGAACAATGATTGGAACACGTAGACGGTTGAAATCTTTGTATATATTGCTTCCATATAGTCTAAGAAACATGTACGCAAAGCATCCAAACAGTACCAATTGCCAATTTTTTGGTCTTCAAGTTTAAGTGAACAATGAGCCCCAATGGTTAATCCTTTATCGGAAATTATTTGTAATTTTCGACAAGTAGGACAATGATTGGAACACGTAGACGGTTGAAATCTTTGTATATATTGCTTCTATATAGTCTAAGAAACATATATGCAAAGCATCCTAACAGTACAATTCGCCAATTTATTGTTCTTCAAGTTTAAGTGAACAACGAGCCCCATTGTTAATCCTTTAAAGGAAATTATTTGTAAATTTCTACAAGTAGACCAATGAATGGAACAGATAGCCGGTTGAAATCAATGTATATATTGCTCCTATATAGTCTAAGAAACATATATGCAAAGCATCCAAACAGTACAATTCGCCAATTTTTTGTTCCTCAAGTTTAAGTGAACTACGAGCCACATTGTTAATCCTTTAACGGAAATTAATTGTAACTTTCTACAAGTAGGACAATGATTGGAACACGTAGACGGTTGAAATCTTTGTATATATTGCTTCTATATAGTCTAAGAAACATATACGCAAAGCATCCAAACAGTACCATTCGCCAATTTTTTGTTCTTCAAGTTTAAGTGAACAATGAGCCCCAATGGTTAATCCTTTATCGGAAATTATTTGTAATTTTCGACAAGTAGAACAATGAATGGAACAGGTAGACTGTTGAAATCATTGTATATATTGCTTCTATATAGTCTAAGAAACATATATGCAAAGAATCCAAACAGTACAATTCGCCAATTTTTTGTTCTTCAAGTTTAAGTGAACTACGAGCCCCATTGATAATCATGAAACGGAAATTATTTGTAAGTTTCTACAAGTAGAACAATGAATGGAACAGGTAGATAGTTGAAATCTTTGTATATGTTGCTTCTATATAGTCTAAGAAACCTATATGCAAAGCATCTAAACAGTAACATTCGCCAATTTTTTGATCTTCAAGTTTAAGTGAACAACGAGCTCCATTGATAATCATGAAATGGAAATTATTTGTAACTTTCTACAAGTAGAACAATGAATAATACAGGTAGACGGGTGAAATCTTTCTATATATTGCTTCTATATAGTCTAAGAAACATATATGCAAATCATCCAAACAGTGCAATTCGCCAATTTTTTGTTCTTCAGGTTTAAGTGAACAATGAGCCCCAATGGTTAATCCTTTGTCGGAAATTATTTGTAACTTTCGACAAGTAGAACAATGAATGGAACAGGTAGACGGTTGAAATTATTGTATATATTGCTTCTATATAGTCTAAGAAACATATATGCAAAGCATCCAAACAGTACAATTCGCCAATTGTTTGTTCCTCAAGATTAAGTAAACTACGATCCCCATTGTTAATCCTTTAACGGAAATTATTTGTAACTTTCTACAAGTACAACAATGAATAGAACAGTTAGACGGTTGAAATCCTTGTATATATTGCGTCTATATAGTCTAAGAAACATATATGCAAAGCATCAAAACAGTACAATTCGCCAATTTATTGTTCTTCAAGTTTAAGTGAACAACGAGCCCCATTGTTAATCCTTTAAAGGAAATTATTTGTAAATTTCGACAAGTAGAACAATGATTGGAACACGTAGACGGTTGAAATCTTTGTATATATTGCTTCTATATAATCTAAGAAACATATATGCAAAGCATCCAAACAGTACCATTCGCCAATTTTTTGTTCTTCAAGTTTAAGTGAACTACGAGCCCCATTGTTAATCCTTTAAAGGAAATTATTTGTAATTTTCGACAAGCAGAACAATGAATGGTACAGGTAGACGGTTGAAATCTTTGTATATATTGCTTCTATATAATCTAAGAAACATATATGCAAAGCATCCAAACAGTACCATTCGCCAATTTTTTGTTCTTCAAGTTTAAGTGAACAACGAGCCCCATTGGTTAATCCTTTATCGGAAATTATTTGTAACTTTCGACAAGTAGAACAATGAATGGAACAGGTAGACGTTTGAATTCTTTGTATATATTGCTTCTATATAGTCTAAGAAACATATATGCAAAGCATCCTAACAGTACAATTCGCCAATTTATTGTTCTTCAAGTTTAAGTGAACAACGAGCCCCATTGTTAATCCTTTAAAGGAAATTATTTGTAAATTTCGACAAGTAGAACAATGATTGGAACACGTAGACGGTTGAAATCTTTGTATATATTGCTTCCATATAGTCTAAGAAACATGTACGCAAAGCATCCAAACAGTAACAATTGCCAATTTTTTGGTCTTCAAGTTTAAGTGAACAATGAGCCCCAATGGTTAATCCTTTATCGGAAATTATTTGTAATTTTCGACAAGTAGAACAATGAATAGAACAGGTAGACGGTTGAAATCTTTGTATATGTTCCTTCTATAAAGTCTACGAAACCTATATGCAAAGCATCTAAACAGTAACAATCGCCAATTTTTTGATCTTCAAGTTTAAGTGAACAGCGAGCCCAATTGTTAATCCTTTAAAGGAAATTATTTCTAAGTTTCGACAAGCAGAACAATGAATGGTACAGGTAGACGGTTGAAATCTTTGTATATATTGCTTCTATATAATCTAAGAAACATATATGCAAAGCATCCAAACAGTACCATTCGCCAATTTTTTGTTCTTCAAGTTTAAGTGAACAACGAGCCCCATTGATAATCATGAAACGGAAATTATTTGTAACTTTTTACAAGTAGAACAATGAATAGAACAGGTAGACGGTTGAAATGTTTGTATATATTGCTTCTATATAGTCTAAGAAACATATATGCAAAGCATCCAAACAGTACAATTCGCCAATTTATTGTTCTTCAAGTTTAAGTGAACAGCGAGCCCCATTGTTAATCCTTTAAAGGAAATTATTTCTAAATTTCGACAATTAGAACAATGATTGGAACACGTAGACGGTTGAAATCTTTGTATATATTGCTTCCATATAGTCTAAGAAACATGTACGTAAAGCATCCAGACAGTACCATTCGCCAATTTTTTGTTTTTCAAGTTTAAGTGAACAATGAGCCCCAATGGTTAATCCTTTATCGGAAATTACTTGTAATTTTCGACAAGTAGAACAATGAATGGAACAGGTAGACGGTTGAAATCTTTGTATATATTGCTTCTATATAATCTAAGAAACATATATTCAAAGCATCCAAACAATACCATTCGCCAATTTTTTGTTCTTCAAGTTTAAGTGAACTACGAGCCCCATTGTTAATCCTTTAAAGGAAATTATTTGTAAATTTCGACAAGTAGAACAATGAATGGAATAGGTAGACGGTTGAAATCATTGTATATATTGCTTCTATATAGTCTAAGAAACATATATGCAAGCATCCAAACAGTACAATTCGCCAATTTTTTGTTCCTCAAGTTTAAGTGAACAACGAGCCCCATTGTTAATCCTTTAAAGGAAATTATTTGTAAATTTCTACAAGTAGAACAATGAATCGTACAGGTAGACGGGTGAAATCTTTCTATATATTGCTTCTAAATAGTCTAAGAAACACATATGCAAAGCATCCAAACAGTACAATTCGCCAATTTTTTGTTCTTCAAATTTAAGTGAACTACGAGCCCCATTGTTAATCCTTTAAAGGAAATTATTTGTAAATTTAGACAAGTAGAACAATGAATGGAACAGGTAGACAGTTGAAATCTTTGTATATATTGCTTCTATATAATCTAAGAAACATATATGCAAAGCATCCAAACAGTACCATTCGCCAATTTTTTGTTCTTCAAGTTTAAGTGAACTACGAGCCCCATTGTTAATCCTTTAAAGGAAATTATTTGTAATTTTCGACAAGCAGAACAATGAATGGTACAGGTAGACGGTTGAAATCTTTGTATATATTGCTTCTATATAATCTAAGAAACATATATGCAAAGCATCCAAACAGTACCATTCGCCAATTTTTTGTTCTTCAAGTTTAAGTGAACAACGAGCCCCATTGGTTAATCCTTTATCGGAAATTATTTGTAACTTTCGACAAGTAGAACAATGAATGGAACAGGTAGACGGTTGAATTCTTTGTATATATTGCTTCTATATAGTCTAAGAAACATATATGCAAAGCATCCTAACAGTACCATTCGCCAATTTATTGTTCTTCAAGTTTAAGTGAACAACGAGCCCCAATGGTTAATCCTTTATCGGAAATTACTTGTAATTTTCGACAAGTAGAACAATGAATGGAACAGGTAGACGGTTGAAATCTTTGTATATATTGCTTCTATATAATCTAAGAAACATATATTCAAAGCATCCAAACAGTACCATTCGCCAATTTTTTGTTCTTCAAGTTTAAGTGAACTACGAGCCCCATTGTTAATCCTTTAAAGGAAATTATTTGTAATTTTCGACAAGCAGAACAATGAATGGTACAGGTAGACGGTTGAAATCTTTGTATATATTGCTTCTATATAATCTAAGAAACATATATGCAAAGCATCCAAACAGTACCATTCGCCAATTTTTTGTTCTTCAAGTTTAAGTGAACAACGAGCCCCATTGGTTAATCCTTTATCGGAAATTATTTGTAACTTTCGACAAGTAGAACAATGAATGGAACAGGTAGACGGTTGAATTCTTTGTATATATTGCTTCTATATAGTCTAAGAAACATATATGCAAAGCATCCTAACAGTACCATTCGCCAATTTATTGTTCTTCAAGTTTAAGTGAACAACGAGCCCCATTGTTAATCCTTTAAAGGAAATTATTTGTAAATTTCGACAAGTAGAACAATGATTGGAACACGTAGACGGTTGAAATCTTTGTATATATTGCTTCCATATAGTCTAAGAAACATGTACGCAAAGCATCCAAACAGTACCAATTGCCAATTTTTTGGTCTTCAAGTTTAAGTGAACAATGAGCCCCAATGGTTAATCCTTTATCGGAAATTATTTGTAATTTTCGACAAGTAGGACAATGATTGGAACACGTAGACGGTTGAAATCTTTGTATATGTTGCTTCTATAAAGTCTACGAAACCTATATGCAAAGCATCTAAACAGTAACAATCGCCAATTTTTTGATCTTCAAGTTTAAGTGAACAGCGAGCCCAATTGTTAATCCTTTAAAGGAAATTATTTCTAAGTTTCGACAAGCAGAACAATGAATGGTACAGGTAGACGGTTGAAATCTTTGTATATATTGCTTCTATATAATCTAAGAAACATATATGCAAAGCATCCAAACAGTACCATTCGCCAATTTTTTGTTCTTCAAGTTTAAGTGAACAACGATCCCCATTGATAATCATGAAACGGAAATTATTTGTAACTTTTTACAAGTAGAACAATGAATAGAACAGGTAGACGGTTGAAATGTTTGTATATATTGCTTCTATATAGTCTAAGAAACATATATGCAAAGCATCCAAACAGTACAATTCGCCAATTTATTGTTCTTCAAGTTTAAGTGAACAGCGAGCCCCATTGTTAATCCTTTAAAGGAAATTATTTCTAAATTTCGACAATTAGAACAATGATTGGAACACGTAGACGGTTGAAATCTTTGTATATATTGCTTCCATATAGTCTAAGAAACATGTACGTAAAGCATCCAGACAGTACCATTCGCCAATTTTTTGTTTTTCAAGTTTAAGTGAACAATGAGCCCCAATGGTTAATCCTTTATCGGAAATTACTTGTAATTTTCGACAAGTAGAACAATGAATGGAACAGGTAGACGGTTGAAATCTTTGTATATATTGCTTCTATATAATCTAAGAAACATATATTCAAAGCATCCAAACAGTACCATTCGCCAATTTTTTGTTCTTCAAGTTTAAGTGAACTACGAGCCCCATTGTTAATCCTTTAAAGGAAATTATTTGTAATTTTCGACAAGCAGAACAATGAATGGTACAGGTAGACGGTTGAAATCTTTGTATATATTGCTTCTATATAATCTAAGAAACATATATGCAAAGCATCCAAACAGTACCATTCGCCAATTTTTTGTTCTTCAAGTTTAAGTGAACAACGAGCCCCATTGGTTAATCCTTTATCGGAAATTATTTGTAAATTTCGACAAGTAGAACAATGAATGGAACAGGTAGACGGTTGAATTCTTTGTATATATTGCTTCTATATAGTCTAAGAAACATATATGCAAAGCATCCTAACAGTACCATTCGCCAATTTATTGTTCTTCAAGTTTAAGTGAACAACGAGCCCCATTGTTAATCCTTTAAAGGAAATTATTTGTAAATTTCGACAAGTAGAACAATGATTGGAACACGTAGACGGTTGAAATCTTTGTATATATTGCTTCCATATAGTCTAAGAAACATGTACGCAAAGCATCCAAACAGTACCAATTGCCAATTTTTTGGTCTTCAAGTTTAAGTGAACAATGAGCCCCAATGGTTAATCCTTTATCGGAAATTATTTGTAATTTTCGACAAGTAGGACAATGATTGGAACACGTAGACGGTTGAAATCTTTGTATATATTGCTTCTATATAGTCTAAGAAACATATATGCAAAGCATCCTAACAGTACAATTCGCCAATTTATTGTTCTTCAAGTTTAAGTGAACAACGAGCCCCATTGTTAATCCTTTAAAGGAAATTATTTGTAAATTTCTACAAGTAGACCAATGAATGGAACAGATAGCCGGTTGAAATCAATGTATATATTGCTCCTATATAGTCTAAGAAACATATATGCAAAGCATCCAAACAGTACAATTCGCCAATTTTTTGTTCTTCAGGTTTAAGTGAACAATGAGCCCCAATGGTTAATCCTTTGTCGGAAATTATTTGTAATTTTCGACAAGTAGAACAATGAATAGAACAGGTAGACGGTTGAAATCTTTGTATATATTGCTTCTATATAATCTAAGAAACATATATGCAAAGCATCCAAACAGTACCATTCGCCAATTTTTTGTTCTTCAAGTTTAAGTGAACAACGAGCCCCATTGATAATCATGAAATGGAAATTATTTGTAACTTTCTACAAGTAGAACAATGAATAATACAGGTAGACGGGTGAAATCTTTCTATATATTGCTTCTATATAGTCTAAGAAACATATATGCAAATCATCCAAACAGTGCAATTCGCCAATTTTTTGTTCTTCAGGTTTAAGTGAACAATGAGCCCCAATGGTTAATCCTTTGTCGGAAATTATTTGTAACTTTCGACAAGTAGAACAATGAATGGAACAGGTAGACGGTTGAAATTATTGTATATATTGCTTCTATATAGTCTAAGAAACATATATGCAAAGCATCCAAACAGTACAATTCGCCAATTGTTTGTTCCTCAAGATTAAGTAAACTACGATCCCCATTGTTAATCCTTTAACGGAAATTATTTGTAACTTTCTACAAGTACAACAATGAATAGAACAGTTAGACGGTTGAAATCCTTGTATATATTGCGTCTATATAGTCTAAGAAACATATATGCAAAGCATCAAAACAGTACAATTCGCCAATTTATTGTTCTTCAAGTTTAAGTGAACAACGAGCCCCATTGTTAATCCTTTAAAGGAAATTATTTGTAAATTTCGACAAGTAGAACAATGATTGGAACACGTAGACGGTTGAAATCTTTGTATATATTGCTTCCATATAGTCTAAGAAACATGTACGCAAAGCATCCAAACAGTACCAATTGCCAATTTTTTGGTCTTCAAGTTTAAGTGAACAATGAGCCCCAATGGTTAATCCTTTATCGGAAATTATTTGTAATTTTCGACAAGTAGAACAATGAATAGAACAGGTAGACGGTTGAAATCTTTGTATATGTTGCTTCTATAAAGTCTACGAAACCTATATGCAAAGCATCTAAACAGTAACAATCGCCAATTTTTTGATCTTCAAGTTTAAGTGAACAGCGAGCCCAATTGTTAATCCTTTAAAGGAAATTATTTCTAAGTTTCGACAAGCAGAACAATGAATGGTACAGGTAGACGGTTGAAATCTTTGTATATATTGCTTCTATATAATCTAAGAAACATATATGCAAAGCATCCAAACAGTACCATTCGCCAATTTTTTGTTCTTCAAGTTTAAGTGAACAACGAGCCCCATTGATAATCATGAAACGGAAATTATTTGTAACTTTTTACAAGTAGAACAATGAATAGAACAGGTAGACGGTTGAAATGTTTGTATATATTGCTTCTATATAGTCTAAGAAACATATATGCAAAGCATCCAAACAGTACAATTCGCCAATTTATTGTTCTTCAAGTTTAAGTGAACAGCGAGCCCCATTGTTAATCCTTTAAAGGAAATTATTTCTAAATTTCGACAATTAGAACAATGATTGGAACACGTAGACGGTTGAAATCTTTGTATATATTGCTTCCATATAGTCTAAGAAACATGTACGTAAAGCATCCAGACAGTACCATTCGCCAATTTTTTGTTTTTCAAGTTTAAGTGAACAATGAGCCCCAATGGTTAATCCTTTATCGGAAATTACTTGTAATTTTCGACAAGTAGAACAATGAATGGAACAGGTAGACGGTTGAAATCTTTGTATATATTGCTTCTATATAATCTAAGAAACATATATTCAAAGCATCCAAACAATACCATTCGACAATTTTTTGTTCTTCAAGTTTAAGTGAACTACGAGCCCCATTGTTAATCCTTTAAAGGAAATTATTTGTAAATTTCGACAAGTAGAACAATGAATGGAACAGGTAGACTGTTGAAATCATTGTATATATTGGTTCTATATAGTCTAAGAAACATATATGCATAGCGTCCAAACAGTAACAATCGCTAATTTTTTGATCTTCAAGTTTAAGTGAACAGCGAGCCCCATTGATAATCACGAAATGGAAATTATTTGTAACTTTCTACAAGTAGAACAATGAATGGAACAGGTAGACGGTTGAAACCTTTGTATATATTGCTTCTATATAGTCTAAGAAACATATATGCAAAGCATCCAAACAATACAATTCGCCAATTTTTTGTACTTCAAGTTTAAGTGAACTACGATTCCCATTGTTAATCCTTTAACAGAAATTATTTGTAACTTTCGACAAGTAGAACAATGAATGGAACAGGTAGACGGTTGAAATCATTGTATATATTGCTTCTATATAGTCTAAGAAACATATATGCAAAGCATCCAAACAGTACAATTCGCCAATTATTTGTTCTTCAAGTATAAGTGAACAATGAGACCCAATTGTTAATCCATTATCGGAAATTATTTCTAACTTTCGACAAGTAGAACAATGAATGGAACAGGTAGACGGTTGAAATTATTGTATATATTGCTTCTATATAGTCTAAGAAACATATATGCAAAGCATCCAAACAGTACAATTCGCCAATTTATTGTTCTTCAAGTTTAAGTGAACAACGAGCCCCATTGTTAATCCTTTAAAGGAAATTATTTGTAAATTTCGACAAGTAGAACAATGAATAGTACAGGTAGACGGGTGAAACCTTTCTATATATTGCTTCTATATAGTCTAAGAAACATATATGCAAAGAATCCAAACAGTACTATTCGCCAATTTATTGTTCTTCAAGATTAAGTGAACAACGAGCCCCATTGTTAATCCTTTAAAGGAAATTATTTGTAAATTTCGACAAGTAGAACAATGAATAGTACAGGTAGACGGGTGAAACCTTTCTATATATTGCTTCTATATAGTCTAAGAAACATATATGCAAAGAATCCAAACAGTACTATTCGCCAATTTTTTGTTCTTCAAGTTTATGTGAACTACGAGCCCCATTGTTAATCCTTTAAAGGAAATTATTTGTAAATTTCGACAAGTAGAACAATGAATGGAACAGGTAGACGGTTGAAATCATTTTACATATTGCTTTTATATAGTCTAAGAAACATATATGCAAAGCATCCAAACAGTACCATTCGCCAATTTTTTGTTCTTCAAGTTTAAGTGAACTATGTGCCCCATTGTTAATCCTTTAAAGGAAATTATTTGTAAATTTCAACAAGTAGAACAATGAATGGAACAGGTAGACGGTTGAAATCATTGTATATATTGCTTCAGTATAGCCTAAGAAACATATATGCAAAGCATCCAAACAGTACAATTCGCCAATTTTTTGTTCTTCAAGTTTAAGTGAACAATGAGCCCCAATGGTTAATCCTTTATCGGAAATTATTTGTAACTTTCGACAAGTAGAACAATGAATGGAACAGGTAGACGGTTGAAATCATTGTATATATTGCTTCAGTATAGCCTAAGAAACATATATGCAAAGCATCCAAACAGTACAATTCGCCAATTTTTTGTTCTTCAAGATTAAGTAAACAACGAGCCCCATTGTTAATCCTTTAAAGGAAATTATTTGTAAATTTCGACAAGTAGAACAATGAATGGAACAGGTAGACGGTTGAAATGATTGTATATATTGCTTCAGTATAGCCTAAGAAACATATATGCAAAGCATCCAAACAGTACAAGTCGCCAATTCATTGTTCTTCAAGGTTAAGTGAACAACGAGCCCCATTGTTAATCCTTTAAAGGAAATTATTTGTAACTTTCGACAAGTAGAACAAGGAATGAAACAGGTAGACGGTTGAAATCATTGTATATATTGCTTCTATATAGTCTAAGAAACATATATGCAAATCATCCAAACAGTACAATTCGCCAATTTTTTGTTCTTCAAGTTTAAGTGAACAATGAGCCCCAATGGTTAATCCTTTATCGGAAATTATTTGTAACTTTCGACAAGTAGAACAATGAATGGAACAGGTAGACGGTTGAAATCTTTGTATATATTGCTTCTATATAGTCTAAGAAACATATATGCAAAGCATCCAAACAGTACCATTCGCCAATTTTTTGTTCTTCAAGTGTACGTGAACAACGAGCCCCATTGATAATCATGAAATGGAAATTATTTGTAACTTTCTACATGTAGAACAATGAATAGTACAGGTAGACGGGTGAAATCTTTCTATATATTGCTTCTATATAGTCTAAGAAACATATATGCAAAGCATCCAAACAGTACAATTCGCCAATTTTTTGTTCTTCAAGATTAAGTAAACTACGATCCCCATTGTTAATCCTTTAACGGAAATTATTTGTAAATTTCGACAAGTAGAACAATGAATGGAACAGGTAGACGGTTGAAATGATTGTATATATTGCTTCAGTATAGCCTAAGAAACATATATGCAAAGCATCCAAACAGTACAATTCGCCAATTTTTTGTTCTTCAAGATTAAGTAAACTACGATCCCCATTGTTAATCCTTTAACGGAAATTATTTGTACCTTTCGACAAGTAGAACAATGAATGGAACAGGTAGACGGTTGAAATCATTGTATATATTGCTTCTATATAGTCTAAGAAACATATATGCAAAGCATCCAAACAGTACAAGTCGCCAATTCATTGTTCTTCAAGTTTAAGTGAACAACGAGCCCCATTGTTAATCCTTTAAAGGAAATTATTTGTAAATTTCGACAAGTAGAACAATGAATAGTACAGGTAGACGGGTGAAACCTTTCTATATATTGCTTCTATATAGTCTAAGAAACATATATGCAAAGAATCCAAACAGTACTATTCGCCAATTTTTTGTTCTTCAAGTTTATGTGAACTAGGAGCCCCATTGTTTATCCTTTAAAGGAAATTATTTGTAAATTTCGACAAGTAGAACAATGAATGGAACAGGTAGACGGTTGAAATCATTTTACATATTGCTTCTATATAGTCTAAGAAACATATATGCAAATCAACCAAACAGTACAATTCGCCAATTTTTTGATCTTCAAGTTTAAGTGAACTACGAGTCCTATTGTTAATACTTTAACGGAAATTATTTGTAACTTTCGACAAGTAGAACAATGAATGGAACAGGTAGACGGTTGAAATCATTGTATATATTGCTTCTATATAGTCTAAGAAACATATATGCAAAGCATCCAAACAGTACCATTCGCCAATTCATTGTTCTTCAAGTTTAAGTGAACAACGAGCCCCATTGTTAATCCATTAAAGGAAATTATTTGTAACTTTCGACAAGTAGAACAAGGAATGAAACAGGTAGACGGTTGAAATCTTTGTATATATTGCTTCTATATAGTCTAAGAAACATATATGCAAAGCATCCAAACAGTACAATTCGCCAATTCATTGTTCTTCAAGTTTAAGTGAACAACGAGCCCCATTGTTAATCCATTAAAGGAAATTATTTGTAACTTTCGACAAGTAGAACAAGGAATGAAACAGGTAGACGGTTGAAATCATTGTATAAATTGCTTCTATATAGTCTAAGAAACATATATGCAAAGCATCCAAAGAGTACCATTCGCCAATTTATTGTTCTTCAAGTTTAAGTGAACAACGAGCCCCATTGATAATCATGAAAGGGAAATTATTTGTAACTTTCTACAAGTAGAACAATGAATAGAACAGTTAGACGGTTGAAATCATTGTATATATTGCTTCTATATAGTCTAAGAAAGATATATGCAAATCAACCAAACAGTACAATTCGCCAATTTTTTTATCTTCAAGTTTAAGTGAACTTCGAGCCCTATTGTTAATACTTTAACGGAAATTATTTGTAACTTTCGACAAGTAGAACAATGAATGGAACAAGTAGACTATTGAAATCATTGTATATATTGCTTCCATATAGTCCAAGAAATATATATGCAAAGCATCCAAACAGTACCATTCGCTAATTTTTTGTTCTTAAGTTTAAGTGAACTATGAGCCCCATTGTTAATCCTTTAACGGAAATTATTTGTAACTTTCGACAAGTAGAACAATGAATGGAACAGGTAGACGGTTGAAATCTTTGTATATATTGCTTCTATATAGTCTAAGAATCATATATGCAAAGCATCCAAACAGTACCATTCGCCAATTTTTTGTTCTTCAAGTTTAAGTGAACTACGAGCCCCATTGTTAATCCTTTAACGGAAATTAATTGTAATTTTCTACAAGTATAACAATGAATGGAACAGGTAGACGGTTGAAATCTTTGTATATGATGCTTCTATGTAGGCTAAGAAACATATATGCAAAGCATCCAAACAGTACAATTCGCCAATTTATTGATCTTCAAGTTTAAGTGAACTACGAGCCCCATTGTTAATACTTTAACGGAAATTATTTGTAAATTTCGACAAGTAGAACAATGAATGGAACAGGTAGACTGTTGAAATCATTGTATATATTGCTTCCATATAGTCCAAGAAATATATATGCAAAGCATCCAAACAGTACCATTCGCTAATTTTTTGTTCTTAAGTTTAAGTGAACTATGAGCCCCATTGTTAATCCTTTAACGGAAATTATTTGTAACTTTCGACAAGTAGAACAATGAATGGAACAGGTAGACGGTTGAAATCTTTGTATATATTGCTTCTATATAGTCTAAGAATCATATATGCAAAGCATCCAAACAGTACCATTCGCCAATTTTTTGTTCTTCAAGTTTAAGTGAACTACGAGCCCCATTGTTAATCCTTTAACGGAAATTAATTGTAATTTTCTACAAGTATAACAATGAATGGAACAGGTAGACGGTTGAAATCTTTGTATATGATGCTTCTATGTAGGCTAAGAAACATATATGCAAAGCATCCAAACAGTACAATTCGCCAATTTATTGATCTTCAAGTTTAAGTGAACTACGAGCCCCATTGTTAATCCTTTAACGGAAATTATTTGTAAATTTCGACAAGTAGAACAATGAATGGAACAGGTAGACTGTTGAAATCATTGTATATATTGCTTCCATATAGTCCAAGAAATATATATGCAAAGCATCCAAACAGTACCATTCGCTAATTTTTTGTTCTTAAGTTTAAGTGAACTATGAGCCCCATTGTTAATCCTTTAACGGAAATTATTTGTAACTTTCGACAAGTAGAACAATGAATGGAACAGGTAGACGGTTGAAATCATTATATATATTGCTTCTATATAGTCTAAGAAACATATGTGCAAAGCATCCAAACAGTACAATTCGCCAATTTTTTGTTCTTCAAGTATAAGTGAACAATGAGACTCAATGGTTAATCCATTATCGGAAATTATTTGTAACTTTCGACAAGTAGAACAATGAATGGAACAGGTAGACGGTTGAAATCTTTGTATATATTGCTTCTATATAGTCTAAGAAACATATATGCAAAGCATCCAAACAGTACAATTCGCCAATTTATTGTTCTTCAAGTTTAGTGAACAATAAGCCCCAATGGTTAATCCTTTATCGGAAATTATTTGTAATTTTCGACAAGTAGAACAATGAATGGAGCAGGAAGACGGTTGAAATCATTGTATGTATTGCTTCTATATAGCCTAAGAAACATATATGCAAAGCATCCAAACAGTACAATTCGCCAATTTTTTGTACTTCAAGTTTAAGTGAACTACGATTCCCATTGTTAATCCTTTAACAGAAATTATTTGTAACTTTCGACAAGTAGAACAATGAATGGAACAGGTAGACGGTTGAAATCAATGTATATATTGCTTCTATATAGTCTAAGAAACATATATGCAAAGCATCTAAACAGTACAATTCGCCAATTTTTTGTTCTTCAAGTTTTAGTGAACAATGAGCCCCAATGGTTAATCCTTTATCGGAAATTATTTGTAAATTTCGACAAGTAGAACAATGAATGGAACAGGTAGACTGTTGAAATCATTGTATATATTGCTTCCATATAGTCCAAGAAATATATATGCAGAGCATCCAAACAGTACCATTCGCTAATTTTTTGTTCTTAAGTTTAAGTGAACTATGAGCCCCATTGTTAATCCTTTAACGGAAATTATTTGTAACTTTCGACAAGTAGAACAATGAATGGAACAGGTAGACGGTTGAAATCTTTGTATATATTGCTTCTATATAGTCTAAGAAACATATATGCAAAGCATCCAAACAGTACCATTCGCCAATTTTTTGTTCTTCAAGTTTAAGTGAACTACGAGCCCCATTGTTAATCCTTTAAAGGAAATTAATTGTAATTTTCTACAAGTAGAACAATGAATGGAACAGGTAGACGGTTGAAATCTTTGTATATGATGCTTCTATGTAGTCTAAGAAACATATATGCGAAGCATCCAAACAGTACAATTCTCCAATTTATTGATCTTCAAGTTTAAGTGAACTACGAGCCCCATTGTTAATCCTTTAACGGAAATTAATTGTAATTTTCTACAAGTAGAACAATGAATGGAACAGGTAGACGGTCGAAATCAATGTATATATTGCTTCTATATAGTCAAAGAAACATATATGCAAAGCATCGAAACAGTACAATTCGCCAATTTTTTGTTCTTCAAGTTTAAGAGAACTACGAGCCCCATTGTTAATACTTTAACGGAAATTATTTGTAACTTTCGACAAGTAGAACAATGAATGGAACAGGTAGACGGTTGAAATCATTGTATATATTGCTTCTATATAGTCTAAGAAACATATATGCAAAGCATCCAAACAGTACAATTCGCCAATTTTTTGTTCTTCAAGTATAAGTGAACAATGAGACTCAATGGTTAATCCATTATCGGAAATTATTTGTAAATTTCGACAAGTAGAACAATGAATGGAATAGGTAGACGGTTGAAATCATTGTATATATTGCTTCTATATAGTCTAAGAAACATATATGCAAGCATCCAAACAGTACAATTCGCCAATTTTTTGTTCTTCAAGTTTAAGTGAACAACGAGCCCCATTGATAATCATGAAACGGAAATTATTTGTAACTTTCTACAAGTAGAACAATGAATCGTACAGGTAGACGGGTGAAATCTTTCTATATATTGCTTCTATATAGTCTAAGAAACATATATGCAAAGAATCCAAACAGTACAATTCGCCAATTTTTTGTTCTTCAAGTTTAAGTGAACTACGAGCCCCATTGATAATCATGAAACGGAAATTATTTGTAAGTTTCTACAAGTAGAACAATGAATGGAACAGGTAGATGGTTGAAATCTTTGTATATGTTGCTTCTATATAGTCTAAGAAACCTATATGCAAAGCATCTAAACAGTAACATTCGCCAATTTTTTGATCTTCAAGTTTAAGTGAACAACGAGCTCCATTGATAATCATGAAATGGAAATTATTTGTAACTTTCTACAAGTAGAACAATGAATAATACAGGTAGACGGGTGAAATCTTTCTATATATTGCTTCTATATAGTCTAAGAGACATATATACAAATCATCCAAACAGTGCAATTCGCCAATTTTTTGTTCTTCAGGTTTAAGTGAACAATGAGCCCCAATGGTTAATCATTTATCGGAAATCATTTGTAACTTTCGACAAGTAGAACAATGAATGGAACAGGTAGACGGTTGAAATTATTGTATATATTGCTTCTATATAGTCTAAGAAACATATATGCAAAGCATCCAAACAGTACAATTCGCCAATTGTTTGTTCCTCAAGATTAAGTAAACTACGATCCCCATTGTTAATCCTTTAACGGAAATTATTTGTAACTTTCTACAAGTACAACAATGAATAGAACAGTTAGACTGTTGAAATCTTTGTATATATTGCTTCTATATAGTTTAAGAAACATATATGCAAAGCATCCAAACAGTACAATTCGCCAATTTATTGTTCTTCAAGTTTAAGTGAACAACGAGCCCCATTGTTAATCCTTTAAAGGAAATTATTTGTAAATTTCGACAAGTAGAACAATGAATAGTACAGGTAGACGGGTGAAACCTTTCTATATATTGCTTCTATATAGTCTAAGAAACATATATGCAAAGAATCCAAACAGTACTATTCGCCAATTTTTTGTTCTTCAAGTTTATGTGAACTACGAGCCCCATTGTTAATCCTTTAAAGGAAATTATTTGTAAATTTCGACAAGTATAACAATGAATGGAACATGTAGACGGTTGAAATCATTTTACATATTGCTTTTATATAGTCTAAGAAACGTATATGCAAAGCATCCAAACAGTACCATTCGCCAATTTTTTGTTCTTCAAGTTTAAGTGAACAATGAGCCCCAATGGTTAATCCGTTATCGGAAATGATTTGTAACTTTTGACAAGTAGAACAATGAATGGAACAGGTAGACGGTTGAAATCTTTGTATATATTGCTTCTATATAGTCTAAGAAACATATATGCAAAGCATCCAAACAGTACCATTCGCCAATTTTTTGTTCTTCAAGTTTAAGTGAACTATGAGCCCCATTGTTAATCCTTTAAAGGAAATTATTTGTAAATTTCGACAAGTATAACAATGAATGGAACATGTAGACGGTTGAAATCATTTTACATATTGCTTTTATATAGTCTAAGAAACGTATATGCAAAGCATCCAAACAGTACCATTCGCCAATTTTTTGTTCTTCAAGTTTAAGTGAACTATGAGCCCCATTGTTAATCCTTTAACGGAAATTAATTGTAATTTTCTACAAGTAGAACAATGAATGGAACAGGTAGACGGTCGAAATCAATGTATATATTGCTTCTATATAGTCAAAGAAACATATATGCAAAGCATCGAAACAGTACAATTCGCCAATTTTTTGTTCTTGAAGTTTAAGAGAACTACGAGCCTCATTGTTAATACTTTAACGGAAATTATTTGTAAATTTCGACAAGTAGAACAATGAATGGAACAGGTAGACGGTTGAAATCATTGTATATATTGCTTCTATATAGTCTAAGAAACATATATGCAAAGCATACAAACAGTACAATTCGCCAATTTTTTGTTCTTCAAGTATAAGTGAACAATGAGACTCAATGGTTAATCCATTATCGGAAATTATTTGTAACTTTCGACAAGTAGAACAATGAATGGAACAGGTAGACGGTTGAAATCTTTGTATATATTGCTTCTATATAGTCTAAGAAACATATATGCAAAGCATCCAAACAGTACAATTCGCCAATTTATTTTTCTTCAAGTTTAAGTGAACAACGGGCCCCATTGTTAATCCTTTAAAGGAATTTATTTGTAAATTTCGACAAGTAGAACAATGAATGGAATAGGTAGACGGTTGAAATCATTGTATATATTGCTTCTATATATTCTAAGAAACATATATGCAAAGCATCCAAACAGTACAATTCGCCAATTTTTTGTTCTTCAAGATTAAGTAAACTACGATCCCCATTGTTAATCCTTTAACGGAAATTATTTGTAAATTTCGACAAGTAGAACAATGAATGGAACAGGTAGACGGTTGAAATGATTGTATATATTGCTTCAGTATAGCCTAAGAAACATATATGCAAAGCATCCAAACAGTACAAGTCGCCAATTCATTGTTCTTCAAGTTTAAGTGAACAACGAGCCCCATTGTTAATCCTTTAAAGGAAATTATTTGTAACTTTCGACAAGTAGAACAAGGAATGAAACAGGTAGACGGTTGAAATCATTGTATATATTGCTTCTATATAGTCTAAGAAACATATATGCAAAGCATCCAAACAGTACAATTCGCCAATTTTTTGTTCTTCAAGATTAAGTAAACTACGATCCCCATTGTTAATCCTTTAACGGAAATTATTTGTAAATTTCGACAAGTAGAACAATGAATGGAACAGGTAGACGGTTGAAATGATTGTATATATTGCTTCAGTATAGCCTAAGAAACATATATGCAAAGCATCCAAACAGTACAATTCGTCAATTGTTTGTTCCTCAAGATTAAGTAAACTACGATCCCCATTGTTAATCCTTTAACGGAAATTATTTGTAACTTTCTACAAGTACAACAATGAATAGAACAGTTAGACTGTTGAAATCTTTGTATATATTGCTTCTATATAGTTTAAGAAACATATATGCAAAGCATCCAAACAGTACAATTCGCCAATTTATTGTTCTTCAAGTTTAAGTGAACAACGAGCCCCATTGTTAATCCTTTAAAGGAAATTATTTGTAAATTTCGACAAGTAGAACAATGAATAGTACAGGTAGACGGGTGAAACCTTTCTATATATTGCTTCTATATAGTCTAAGAAACATATATGCAAAGAATCCAAACAGTACTATTCGCCAATTTTTTGTTCTTCAAGTTTATGTGAACTACGAGCCCCATTGTTAATCCTTTAAAGGAAATTATTTGTAAATTTCGACAAGTATAACAATGAATGGAACATGTAGACGGTTGAAATCATTTTACATATTGCTTTTATATAGTCTAAGAAACGTATATGCAAAGCATCCAAACAGTACCATTCGCCAATTTTTTGTTCTTCAAGTTTAAGTGAACAATGAGCCCCAATGGTTAATCCGTTATCGGAAATGATTTGTAACTTTTGACAAGTAGAACAATGAATGGAACAGGTAGACGGTTGAAATCTTTGTATATATTGCTTCTATATAGTCTAAGAAACATATATGCAAAGCATCCAAACAGTACCATTCGCCAATTTTTTGTTCTTCAAGTTTAAGTGAACTATGAGCCCCATTGTTAATCCTTTAAAGGAAATTATTTGTAAATTTCGACAAGTATAACAATGAATGGAACATGTAGACGGTTGAAATCATTTTACATATTGCTTTTATATAGTCTAAGAAACGTATATGCAAAGCATCCAAACAGTACCATTCGCCAATTTTTTGTTCTTCAAGTTTAAGTGAACTATGAGCCCCATTGTTAATCCTTTAACGGAAATTAATTGTAATTTTCTACAAGTAGAACAATGAATGGAACAGGTAGACGGTCGAAATCAATGTATATATTGCTTCTATATAGTCAAAGAAACATATATGCAAAGCATCGAAACAGTACAATTCGCCAATTTTTTGTTCTTGAAGTTTAAGAGAACTACGAGCCTCATTGTTAATACTTTAACGGAAATTATTTGTAAATTTCGACAAGTAGAACAATGAATGGAACAGGTAGACGGTTGAAATCATTGTATATATTGCTTCTATATAGTCTAAGAAACATATATGCAAAGCATACAAACAGTACAATTCGCCAATTTTTTGTTCTTCAAGTATAAGTGAACAATGAGACTCAATGGTTAATCCATTATCGGAAATTATTTGTAACTTTCGACAAGTAGAACAATGAATGGAACAGGTAGACGGTTGAAATCTTTGTATATATTGCTTCTATATAGTCTAAGAAACATATATGCAAAGCATCCAAACAGTACAATTCGCCAATTTATTTTTCTTCAAGTTTAAGTGAACAACGGGCCCCATTGTTAATCCTTTAAAGGAATTTATTTGTAAATTTCGACAAGTAGAACAATGAATGGAATAGGTAGACGGTTGAAATCATTGTATATATTGCTTCTATATATTCTAAGAAACATATATGCAAAGCATCCAAACAGTACAATTCGCCAATTTTTTGTTCTTCAAGATTAAGTAAACTACGATCCCCATTGTTAATCCTTTAACGGAAATTATTTGTAAATTTCGACAAGTAGAACAATGAATGGAACAGGTAGACGGTTGAAATGATTGTATATATTGCTTCAGTATAGCCTAAGAAACATATATGCAAAGCATCCAAACAGTACAAGTCGCCAATTCATTGTTCTTCAAGTTTAAGTGAACAACGAGCCCCATTGTTAATCCTTTAAAGGAAATTATTTGTAACTTTCGACAAGTAGAACAAGGAATGAAACAGGTAGACGGTTGAAATCATTGTATATATTGCTTCTATATAGTCTAAGAAACATATATGCAAAGCATCCAAACAGTACAATTCGCCAATTTTTTGTTCTTCAAGATTAAGTAAACTACGATCCCCATTGTTAATCCTTTAACGGAAATTATTTGTAAATTTCGACAAGTAGAACAATGAATGGAACAGGTAGACGGTTGAAATGATTGTATATATTGCTTCAGTATAGCCTAAGAAACATATATGCAAAGCATCCAAACAGTACAATTCGTCAATTGTTTGTTCCTCAAGATTAAGTAAACTACGATCCCCATTGTTAATCCTTTAACGGAAATTATTTGTAACTTTCTACAAGTACAACAATGAATAGAACAGTTAGACTGTTGAAATCTTTGTATATATTGCTTCTATATAGTTTAAGAAACATATATGCAAAGCATCCAAACAGTACAATTCGCCAATTTATTGTTCTTCAAGTTTAAGTGAACAACGAGCCCCATTGTTAATCCTTTAAAGGAAATTATTTGTAAATTTCGACAAGTAGAACAATGAATAGTACAGGTAGACGGGTGAAACCTTTCTATATATTGCTTCTATATAGTCTAAGAAACATATATGCAAAGAATCCAAACAGTACTATTCGCCAATTTTTTGTTCTTCAAGTTTATGTGAACTACGAGCCCCATTGTTAATCCTTTAAAGGAAATTATTTGTAAATTTCGACAAGTATAACAATGAATGGAACATGTAGACGGTTGAAATCATTTTACATATTGCTTTTATATAGTCTAAGAAACGTATATGCAAAGCATCCAAACAGTACCATTCGCCAATTTTTTGTTCTTCAAGTTTAAGTGAACAATGAGCCCCAATGGTTAATCCGTTATCGGAAATGATTTGTAACTTTTGACAAGTAGAACAATGAATGGAACAGGTAGACGGTTGAAATCTTTGTATATATTGCTTCTATATAGTCTAAGAAACATATATGCAAAGCATCCAAACAGTACCATTCGCCAATTTTTTGTTCTTCAAGTTTAAGTGAACTATGAGCCCCATTGTTAATCCTTTAAAGGAAATTATTTGTAAATTTCGACAAGTATAACAATGAATGGAACATGTAGACGGTTGAAATCATTTTACATATTGCTTTTATATAGTCTAAGAAACGTATATGCAAAGCATCCAAACAGTACCATTCGCCAATTTTTTGTTCTTCAAGTTTAAGTGAACTATGAGCCCCATTGTTAATCCTTTAACGGAAATTAATTGTAATTTTCTACAAGTAGAACAATGAATGGAACAGGTAGACGGTCGAAATCAATGTATATATTGCTTCTATATAGTCAAAGAAACATATATGCAAAGCATCGAAACAGTACAATTCGCCAATTTTTTGTTCTTGAAGTTTAAGAGAACTACGAGCCTCATTGTTAATACTTTAACGGAAATTATTTGTAAATTTCGACAAGTAGAACAATGAATGGAACAGGTAGACGGTTGAAATCATTGTATATATTGCTTCTATATAGTCTAAGAAACATATATGCAAAGCATACAAACAGTACAATTCGCCAATTTTTTGTTCTTCAAGTATAAGTGAACAATGAGACTCAATGGTTAATCCATTATCGGAAATTATTTGTAACTTTCGACAAGTAGAACAATGAATGGAACAGGTAGACGGTTGAAATCTTTGTATATATTGCTTCTATATAGTCTAAGAAACATATATGCAAAGCATGCAAACAGTACAATTCGCCAATTTATTTTTCTTCAAGTTTAAGTGAACAACGGGCCCCATTGTTAATCCTTTAAAGGAATTTATTTGTAAATTTCGACAAGTAGAACAATGAATGGAATAGGTAGACGGTTGAAATCATTGTATATATTGCTTCTATATATTCTAAGAAACATATATGCAAAGCATCCAAACAGTACAATTCGCCAATTTTTTGTTCTTCAAGATTAAGTAAACTACGATCCCCATTGTTAATCCTTTAACGGAAATTATTTGTAAATTTCGACAAGTAGAACAATGAATGGAACAGGTAGACGGTTGAAATGATTGTATATATTGCTTCAGTATAGCCTAAGAAACATATATGCAAAGCATCCAAACAGTACAAGTCGCCAATTCATTGTTCTTCAAGTTTAAGTGAACAACGAGCCCCATTGTTAATCCTTTAAAGGAAATTATTTGTAACTTTCGACAAGTAGAACAAGGAATGAAACAGGTAGACGGTTGAAATCATTGTATATATTGCTTCTATATAGTCTAAGAAACATATATGCAAAGCGTCCAAACAGTACAATTCGCCAATTATTTGATCTTCAAGTTTAAGTGAACAACGAGCCCCATTGTTAATCCTTTAAAGGAAATTATTTGTAAATTTCGACAAGTAGAACAATGATTGGAACACGTAGACGGTTGAAATCTTTGTATATATTGCTTCTATATAATCTAAGAAACATATATGCAAAGAATCCAAACAGTACCATTCGCCAATTTTTTGTTCTTCAAGTTTAAGTGAACTACGAGCCCCATTGTTAATCCTTTAAAGGAAATTATTTGTAATTTTCGACAAGCAGAACAATGAATGGAATAGGTAGACGGTTGAAAACATTGTATATATTGCTTCTATATAGTCTAAGAAACATATATGCAAAGCATCCAAACAGTACAATTCGCCAATTTTTTGTTCTTCAAGTTCAAGTAAACTACGATCCCCATTGTTAATCCCTTAACGGAAATTATTTGTAACTTTCGACAAGTAGAACAGTGAATGGAATAGGTAGACGGTTGAAAACATTGTATATATTGCTTCTATATAGTCTAAGAAACATATATGCAAAGCATCCAAACAGTACAATTCGCCAATTTTTTGTTCTTCAAGTTTAAGTGAACTACGAGCCTCATTGTTAATCCTTTAAAGGAAATTATTTGTAAATTTCGACAAGTAGAACAATGAATGGAACAGGTAGATGGTTGAAATCTTTGTATATGTTGCCTCTATATAGTCTAAGAAACCTATATGCAAAGCATCTAAACAGTAACATTCGCCAATTTTTTGATCTTCAAGTTTAAGTGAACAACGAGCTCCATTGATAATCATGAAATGGAAATTATTTGTAACTTTCTACAAGTAGAACAATGAATAATACAGGTAGACGGGTGAAATCTTTCTATATATTGCTTCTATATAGTCTAAGAGACATATATACAAATCATCCAAACAGTGCAATTCGCCAATTTTTTGTTCTTCAGGTTTAAGTGAACAATGAGCCCCAATGGTTAATCATTTATCGGAAATTATTTGTAACTTTCGACAAGTAGAACAATGAATGGAACAGGTAGACGGTTGAAATTATTGTATATATTGCTTCTATATAGTCTAAGAAACATATATGCAAAGCATCCAAACAGTACAATTCGCCAATTGTTTGTTCCTCAAGATTAAGTAAACTACGATCCCCATTGTTAATCCCTTAACGGAAATTATTTGTAACTTTCTACAAGTACAACAATGAATAGAACAGTTAGACTGTTGAAATCTTTGTATATATTGCTTCTATATAGTTTAAGAAACATATATGCAAAGCATCCAAACAGTACAATTCGCCAATTTATTGTTCTTCAAGTTTAAGTGAACAACGAGCCCCATTGTTAATCCTTTAAAGGAAATTATTTGTAAATTTCGACAAGTAGAACAATGAATAGTACAGGTAGACGGGTGAAACCTTTCTATATATTGCTTCTATATAGTCTAAGAAACATATATGCAAAGAATCCAAACAGTACTATTCGCCAATTTTTTGTTCTTCAAGTTTATGTGAACTACGAGCCCCATTGTTAATCCTTTAAAGGAAATTATTTGTAACTTTCGACAAGTAGAACAATGAATGGAACAGGTAGACGGTTGAAATCATTGTATATATTGCTTCTATATAGTCTAAGAAACATATATGCAAAGCATCCAAACAGTACAATTCGCCAATTTTTTGTTCTTCAAGTATAAGTGAACAATGAGACCCAATGGTTAATCCATTATCGGAAATTATTTGTAACTTTCGACAAGTAGAACAATAAATGGAACAGGTAGACGGTTGAAATCTTTGTATATATTGCTTCTATATAGTCTAAGAAACATATATGCAAAGCATCCAAACAATACAATTCGCCAATTTTTTGTATTTCAAGTTTAAGTGAACTACGATTCCCATTGTTAATCCTTTAACAGAAATTATTTGTAACTTTCGACAAGTAGAACAATGAATGGAACAGGTAGACGGTTGAAATCATTGTATATATTGCTTCTATATAGTCTAAGAAACATATATGCAAAGCATCCAAACAGTACAATTCGCCAATTATTTGTTCTTCAAGTATAAGCGAACAATGAGACCCAATGGTTAATCCATTATCGGAAATTATTTCTAACTTTCGACAAGTAGAACAATGAATGGAACAGGTAGACGGTTGAAATCTTTGTATATATTGCTTCTATATAGTCTAAGAAACATATATGCAAAGCATCCAAACAGTACAATTCGCCAATTTATTGTTCTTCAAGTTTAAGTGAACAACGAGCCCCATTGATAATCATGAAACGGAAATTATTTGTAACTTTCTACAAGTAGAGCAATGAATCGTACAGGTAGACGGGTGAAATCTTTCTATATATTGCTTCTATATAGTCTAAGAAACATATATGCAAAGAATCCAAACAGTACAATTCGCCAATTTTTTGTTCTTCAAGTTTAAGTGAACTACGAGCCCCATTGTTAATCCTTTAAAGGAAATTAATTGTAATTTTCTACAAGTAGAACAATGAATGGAACAGGTAGACGGTTGAAATCTTTGTATATGATGCTTCTATGTAGTCTAAGAAACATATATGCGAAGCATCCAAACAGTACAATTCGCCAATTTTTTGTTCTTCAAGTATAAGTGAACAATGAGACTCAATGGTTAATCCATTATCGGAAATTATTTTTAACTTTCGACAAGTAGAACAATGAATGGAACAGGTAGACGGTTGAAATTATTGTATATATTGCTTTTATATAGTCTAAGAAACATATATGCAAAGCATCCAAACAGTACAATTCGCCAATTGTTTGTTCCTCAAGATTAAGTAAACTACGATCCCCATTGTTAATCCTTTAACGGAAATTATTTGTAACTTTCTACAAGTACAACAATGAATAGAACAGTTAGACTGTTGAAATGTTTGTATATATTGCTTCTATATAGTTTAAGAAACATATATGCAAAGCATCCAAACAGTACAATTCGCCAATTTATTGTTCTTCAAGTTTAAGTGAACAACGAGCCCCATTGTTAATCCTTTAAAGGAAATTATTTGTAAATTTCGACAAGTAGAACAATGAATAGTACAGGTAGACGGGTGAAACCTTTCTATATATTGCTTCTATATAGTCTAAGAAACATATATGCAAAGAATCCAAACAGTACTATTCGCCAATTTTTTGTTCTTCAAGTTTATGTGACCTACGAGCCCCATTGTTAATCCTTTAAAGGAAATTATTTGTAAATTTCGACAAGTAGAACAATGAATGGAACAGGTAGACGGTTGAAATCATTTTACATATTGCTTTTATATAGTCTAAGAAACATATATGCAAAGCATCCAAACAGTACCATTCGCCAATTTTTTGTTCTTCAAGTTTAAGTGAACTATGAGCCCCATTGTTAATCCTTTAAAGGAAATTATTTGTAAATTTCGACAAGTAGAACAATGAATGGAACAGGTAGACGGTTGAAATCATTGTATATATTGCTTCAGTATAGCCTAACAAACATATATGCAAAGTATCCAAACAGTACAATTCGCCAATTTTTTGTTCTTCAAGATTAAGTAAACAACGAGCCCCATTGTTAATCCTTTAAAGGAAATTATTTGTAAATTTCGACAAGTAGAACAATGAATGGAACAGGTAGACGGTTGAAATGATTGTATATATTGCTTCAGTATAGCCTAAGAAACATATATGCAAAGCATCCAAACAGTACAAGTCGCCAATTCATTGTTCTTCAAGTTTAAGTGAACAACGAGCCCCATTGTTAATCATTTAAAGGAAATTATTTGTAACTTTCGACAAGTAGAACAAGGAATGAAACAGGTAGACGGTTGAAATCATTGTATATATTGCTTCTATATAGTCTAAGAAACATATATGCAAATCATCCAAACAGTACAATTCGCCAATTTTTTGTTCTTCAAGTTTAAGTGAACAATGAGCCCCAATGGTTAATCCTTTATCGGAAATTATTTGTAACTTTCGACAAGTAGAACAATGAATGGAACAGGTAGACGGTTGAAATCTTTGTATATATTGCATCTATATAGTCTAAGAAACATATATGCAAAGCATCCAAACAGTACCATTCGCCAATTTTTTGTTCTTCAAGTTTAAGTGAACTACGAGCCCCATTGTTAATCCTTTAAAGGAAATTAATTGTAATTTTCTACAAGTAGAACAATGAATGGAACCGGTAGACGGTTGAAATCTTTGTATATGATGCTTCTATGTAGTCTAAGAAACATATATGCGAAGCATCCAAACAGTACAATTCGCCAATTTATTGATCTTCAAGTTTAAGTGAACTACGAGCCCCATTGTTAATCCTTTAACGGAAATTAATTGTAATTTTCTACAAGTAGAACAATGAATGGAACAGGTAGACGGTCGAAATCAATGTATATATTGCTTCTATATAGTCAAAGAAACATATATGCAAAGCATCCAAACAGTACAATTCGCCAATTTATTTTTCTTCAAGTTTAAGTGAACAACGGGCCCCATTGTTAATCCTTTAAAGGAATTTATTTGTAAATTTCGACAAGTAGAACAATGAATGGAATAGGTAGACGGTTGAAATCATTGTATATATTGCTTCTACATAGTCTAAGAAACATATATGCAAAGCATCCAAACAGTACAATTCGCCAATTTTTTGTTCTTCAAGATTAAGTAAACTACGATCCCCATTGTTAATCCTTTAACGGAAATTATTTGTACCTTTCGACAAGTAGAACAATGAATGGAACAGGTAGACGGTTGAAATCATTGTATATATTGCTTCTATATAGTCTAAGAAACATATATGCAAAGCATCCAAACAGTACAATTCGCCAATTTTTTGTTCTTCAAGTATAAGTGAACAATGAGACTCAATGGTTAATCCATTATCGGAAATTATTTGTAACTTTCGACAAGTAGAACAATGAATGGAACAGGTAGACGGTTGAAATCTTTGTATATATTGCTTCTATATAGTCTAAGAAACATATATGCAAAGCATCCAAACAGTACAATTCGCCAATTTATTGTTCTTCAAGTTTAAGTGAACAACGAGCCCCATTGTTAATCCTTTAAATGGAAATTATTTGTGACTTTCGACAAGTAGAACAATGAATGGAACAGGTAGACGGTTGAAATCATTGTATATATTGCTTCTATATAGTCTAAGAAACATATATGCAAAGCATCCAAACAGTACAATTCGCCAATTTTTTGTTCTTCAAGTATAAGTGAACAATGAGACCCAATGGTTAATCCATTATCGGAAATTATTTGTAACTTTCGACAAGTAGAACAATGAATGGAACAGGTAGACGGTTGAAATCTTTGTATATATTGCTTCTATATAGTCTAAGAAACATATATGCAAAGCATCCAAACAATACAATTCGCCAATTTTTTGTATTTCAAGTTTAAGTGAACTACGATTCCCATTGTTAATCCTTTAACAGAAATTATTTGTAACTTTCGACAAGTAGAACAGTGAATGGAACAGGTAGACGGTTGAAATCATTGTATATATTGCTTCTATATAGTCTAAGAAACATATATGCAAAGCATCCAAACAGTACAATTCGCCAATTATTTGTTCTTCAAGTATAAGCGAACAATGAGACCCAATGGTTAATCCATTATCGGAAATTATTTCTAACTTTCGACAAGTAGAACAATGAATGGAACAGGTAGACGGTTGAAATCTTTGTATATATTGCTTCTATATAGTCTAAGAAACATATATGCAAAGCATCCAAACAGTACAATTCGCCAATTTTTTGTTCTTCAAGTTTAAGTGAACTACGAGCCCAATTGTTAATACTTTAAAGGAAATTATTTGTAAATTTCGACAAGTAGAACAATGAATGGAACATGTAGACTGTTGAAATCATTGTATATATTGCTTCCATAAAGTCTAAGAAACATATATGCAAAGCATACCAAACAGTACCATTCGCTAATTTTTTGTTCTTAAGTTTAAGTGAACTATGAACCCCATTGTTAATCCTTTAACGGAAATTATTTGTAACTTTCGACAAGTAGAACAATGAATGGAACAGGTAGACGGTTGAAATCTTTGTATATATTGCTTCTATATAGTCTAAGAAACATATATGCAAAGCATCCAAACAGTACCATTCGCCAATTTTTTGTTCTTCAAGTTTAAGTGAACTACGAGCCCCATTGTTAATACTTTAACGGAAATTATTTGTAACTTTCGACAAGTAGAACAATGAATGGAACAGGTAGACGGTTGAAATCATTGTATATATTGCTTCTATATATTCTAAGAAACATATATGCAAAGCATCCAAACAGTACAATTCGCCAATTTTTTGTTCTTCAAGATTAAGTAAACTACGATCCCCATTGTTAATCCTTTAACGGAAATTATTTGTAACTTTCGACAAGTAGAACAATGAATGGAACTGGTAGACGGTTGAAATCATTGTATATATTGCTTCTATATAGTCTAAGAAACATATATGCAAAGCATCCAAACAGTACAAGTCGCCAATTCATTGTTCTTCAAGTTTAAGTGAACTATGAGCCCCATTGTTAATCCTTTAAAGGAAATTATTTGTAAATTTCGACAAGTAGAACAATGAATGGAACAGGTAGACGGTTGAAATGATTGTATATATTGCTTCAGTATAGCCTAAGAAACATATATGCAAAGCATCCAAACAGTACAAGTCGCCAATTCATTGTTCTTCAAGTTTAAGTGAACAACGAGCCCCATTGTTAATCATTTAAAGGAAATTATTTGTAACTTTCGACAAGTAGAACAAGGAATGAAACAGGTAGACGGTTGAAATCATTGTATATATTGCTTCTATATAGTCTAAGAAACATATATGCAAATCATCCAAACAGTACAATTCGCCAATTTTTTGTTCTTCAAGTTTAAGTGAACAATGAGCCCCAATGGTTAATACTTTATCGGAAATTATTTGTAACTTTCGACAAGTAGAACAATGAATGGAACAGGTAGACGGTTGAAATCTTTGTATATATTGCTTCTATATAGTCTAAGAAACATATATGCAAAGCATCCAAACAGTACCATTCGCCAATTTTTTGTTCTTCAAGTTTAAGTGAACTACGAGCCCCATTGTTAATCCTTTAAAGGAAATTAATTGTAATTTTCTACAAGTAGAACAATGAATGGAACCGGTAGACGGTTGAAATCTTTGTATATGATGCTTCTATGTAGTCTAAGAAACATATATGCGAAGCATCCAAACAGTACAATTCGCCAATTTATTGATCTTCAAGTTTAAGTGAACTACGAGCCCCATTGTTAATCCTTTAACGGAAATTAATTGTAATTTTCTACAAGTAGAACAATGAATGGAACAGGTAGACGGTCGAAATCAATGTATATATTGCTTCTATATAGTCAAAGAAACATATATGCAAAGCATCGAAACAGTACAATTCGCCAATTTTTTGTTCTTCAAGTTTAAGAGAACTACGAGCCTCATTGTTAATACTTTAACGGAAATTAATTGTAACTTTCGACAAGTAGAACAATGAATGGAACACGTAGACGTTGAAATCTTTGTATATATTGCTTCCATATAGTCTAAGAAACACATATGCAAAGCATCCAAACAGTACAATTCGCCAATTTTATGTTCTTCAAGTTTAAATGAACTACGAGCCCCATTGTTAATCATTTAACGGAAATTATTTGTAACATTCGACAAGTAAAACAATGAATGGAACAGGTAGACGGTTGAAATCTTTGTATATATATTGCTTCTATATAGTCTAAGAACCATATATGCAAAGCATCCAAACAGTACCATTCGCCAATTTTTTGTTCTTCAAGTTTAAGTGAACTACGAGCCCAATTGTTAATACTTTAAAGGAAATTATTTGTAAATTTCGACATGTAGAGCAATGAATGGAGCAGGTAGACTGTTGAAATCATTGTATATATTGCTTCCATATAGTCTAAGAAACATATATGCAAAGCATACCAAACAGTACCATTCGCCAATTTTTTGTTCTTCAAGTTTAAGTGAACTACGAGCCCCATTGTTAATCCTTTAAAGGAAATTAATTGTAATTTTCTACAAGTAGAACAATGAATGGAACAGGTAGACGGTTGAAATCTTTGTATATGATGCTTCTATGTAGTCTAAGAAACATATATGCGAAGCATCCAAACAGTACAATTCGCCAATTTATTGATCTTCAAGTTTAAGTGAACTACGAGCCCCATTGTTAATCCTTTAACGGAAATTAATTGTAATTTTCTACAAGTAGAACAATGAATGGAACAGGTAGACGGTCGAAATCAATGTATATATTGCTTCTATATAGTCAAAGAAACATATATGCAAAGCATCGAAACAGTACAATTCGCCAATTTTTTGTTCTTCAAGTTTAAGAGAACTACGAGCCCCATTGTTAATACTTTAACGGAAATTATTTGTAACTTTCGACAAGTAGAACAATGAATGGAACAGGTAGACGGTTGAAATCATTGTATATATTGCTTCTATATAGTCTAAGAAACATATATGCAAAGCATCCAAACAGTACAATTCGCCAATTTTTTGTTCTTCAAGTATAAGTGAACAATGAGACTCAATGGTTAATCCATTATCGGAAATTATTTGTAACTTTCGACAAGTAGAACAATGAATGGAACAGGTAGACGGTTGAAATCTTTGTATATATTGCTTCTATATAGTCTAAGAAACATATATGCAAAGCATCCAAACAGTACAATTCGCCAATTTATTGTTCTTCAAGTTTAAGTGAACAACGAGCCCCATTGTTAATCCTTTAAATGGAAATTATTTGTGACTTTCGACAAGTAGAACAATGAATGGAACAGGTAGACGGTTGAAATCATTGTATATATTGCTTCTATATAGTCTAAGAAACATATATGCAAAGCATCCAAACAGTACAATTCGCCAATTTTTTGTTCTTCAAGTATAAGTGAACAATGAGACCCAATGGTTAATCCATTATCGGAAATTATTTGTAACTTTCGACAAGTAGAACAATGAATGGAACAGGTAGACGGTTGAAATCTTTGTATATATTGCTTCTATATAGTCTAAGAAACATATATGCAAAGCATCCAAACAGTACCATTCGCCAATTTTTTGTTCTTCAAGTTTAAGTGAACTACGAGCCCCATTGTTAATCCTTTAAAGGAAATTATTTGTAAATTTCGACAAGTAGAACAATGAATGGAACAGGTAGAAGGTTGAAATCATTTTACATATTGCTTTTATATAGTCTAAGAAACATATATGCAAAGCATCTAAACAGTACCATTCGCCAATTTTTTGTTCTTCAAGTTTAAGTGAACTATGAGCCCCATTGTTAATCCTTTAAAGGAAATTATTTGTAAATTTCAACAAGTAGAACAATGAATGGAACAGGTAGACGGTTGTAATCATTGTATATATTGCTTCAGTATAGCCTAAGAAACATATATGCAAAGTATCCAAACAGTACAATTCGCCAATTTTTTGTTCTTCAAGATTAAGTAAACAACGAGCCCCATTGTTAATCCTTTAAAGGAAATTATTTGTAAATTTCGACTAGTAGAACATTGAATGGAACAGGTAGACGGTTGAAATCTTTGTATATATTGCTTCTATATAGTCTAAGAAACATATATGCAAAGCATCCAAACAGTACAATTCGCCAATTTATTGTTCTTCAAGTTTAAGTAAACTACGATCCCCATTGTTAATCCTTTAACGGAAATTATTTGTAACTTTCGACAAGTAGAACAATGAATGGAACTGGTAGCCGGTTGAAATCTTTGTATATATTGCTTCTATATAGTCTAAGAAACATATATGCAAAGCATCCAAACAGTACAATTCGCCAATTTTTTGTTCTTCAAGTTTAAGTGAACAATGAGCCCCAATGGTTAATCCTTTATCGGAAATTATTTGTAAATTTCGACAAGTAGAACAATGAATGGAACAGGTAGACGGTTGAAATCATTGTATATATTGCTTCTATATAGTCTAAGAAACATATATGCAAAGCATCCAAACAGTACAATTCGACAATTTTTTGCTCTTCAAGTTTAAGTGAACTACGAGCCCCATTGTTAATCCTTTATCGGAAATTATTTGTAAATTTCGGCAATTAGAACAATGAATGGAACAGGTAGATGGTTGAAATCTTTGTATATATTGCTTCTATATAGTCTAAGAAACATATATGCAAAGCATCCAAACAGTACCATTCGCCAATTTTTTGTTCTTCAAGTTTAAGTGAACTACGAGCCCCATTGTTAATCCTTTAAAGGAAATTATTTGTAAATTTCGACAAGTAGGACAATGAATGGAACAGGTAGACTGTTGAAATTATTGTATATATTGCTTCTATATAGTCTACGAAACATATATGCAAAGCATCCAAACAGTACAATTCGCCAATTTTTTGTACTTCAAGTTTAAGTGAACTACGAGCCCCATTGTTAATCCTTTAACGGAAATTAATTGTAACTTTCGACAAGTAGAACAATGAATGGAACAGTTAGACGGTTGAAATCTTTGTATATATTGCTTGTATATAGTCTAAGAAACATATATGCAAAACATCCAAACAGCACAATTCGCCAATTTATTGTTCTTCAAGTTTAAGTGAACAACGAGCCCCATTGTTAATCCTTTAAAGGAAATTATTTGTAACTTTCGACAAGTAGAACAATGAATGGAACAGGTAGACGGTTGAAATCTTTGTATATATTGCTTCTATATAGTCTAAGAAACATATATGCAAAGCATCCAAACAGTACCATTCGCCAATTTTTGTTCTTCATGTTTAAGTGAACTACGAGCCCCATTGTTAATCCTTTATCGGAAATTATTTGTAACTTTCGACAAGTAGAACAATGAATGGAACAGGTAGACTGTTGAAATTATTTTATATATTGCTTCTATATAGTCTAAGAAACATATATGCAAAGCATCCAAACAGTACCATTCGCCAATTTTTTGTTCTTCAAGTTTAAGTGAACTACGAGCCCCATTGTTAATCCTTTAAAGGAAATTATTTGTAAATTTCGGCAAGTAGAACAATGAATGGAATAGGTAGACGGTTGAAATCATTGTATATATTGCTTCTATATAGTCTAAGAAACATATATGCAAAGCATCCAAACAGTACAATTCGCCAATTATTTGTTCTTCAAGTATAAGCGAACAATGAGACCCAATGGTTAATCCATTATCGGAAATTATTTCTAACTTTCGACAAGTAGAACAATGAATGGAACAGGTAGACGGTTGAAATCTTTGTATATATTGCTTCTATATAGTCTAAGAAACATATATGCAAAGCATCCAAACAGTACAATTCGCCAATTTATTGTTCTTCAAGTTTAAGTGAACAACGAGCCCCATTGATAATCATGAAACGGAAATTATTTGTAACTTTCTACAAGTAGAGCAATGAATCGTACAGGTAGACGGGTGAAATCTTTCTATATATTGCTTCTATATAGTCTAAGAAACATATATGCAAAGCATCCAAACAGTACCATTCGCCAATTTTTTGTTCTTCAAGTTTAAGTGAACGACGAGCCCCATTGTTAATCCTTTAACGGAAATTAATTGTAACTTTCGACAAGTAGAACAATGAATGGAACAGGTAGACGGTTGAAATCTTTGTATATATTGCTTCTATATAGTCTAAGAAACATATATGCAAAGCATCCAAACAGTAAAATTCGCCAATTTCTTGTTCTTCAAGTTTAAGTAAACTACGATCCCCATTGTTAATGCCTTAACGGAAATTATTTGTAACTTTCGACAAGTAGATCAATGAATGGAACAGGTAGACGGTTGAAATCATTGTATATATTGCTTCTATATAGTCTAAGAAACATATATGCAAAGCATCCAAACAGTACAATTCGTCAATTTTTTGTTCTTCAAGTTTAGTGAACATTGAGCCCCAATGGTTAATCCTTTATCGGAAATTATTTGTAATTTTCGACAAGTAGAACAATGAATGGAAAAGGTAGACGGTTGAAATCTTTGTATATATTGCTTCTATATAGTCTAAGAAACATATATGCAAAGCATCCAAACAGTACCATTCGCCAATTTTTTGTTCTTCAAGTTTAAGTGAACGACGAGCCCCATTGTTAATCCTTTAACGGAAATTAATTGTAACTTTCGACAAGTAGAACAATGAATGGAACAGGTAGACGGTTGAAATCTTTGTATATATTGCTTCTATATAGTCTAAGAAACATATATGCAAAGCATCCAAACAGTACAATTCGCCAATTTATTGTTCTTCAAGTTTAAGTGAACAACGAGCCCCATTGTTAATCCTTTAAAGGAAATTATTTGTAACTTTCGACAAGTAGAACAATGAGTGGAACAGGTAGACGGTTGAAATCTTTGTATATATTGCATCTATATAGTCTAAGAAACATATATGCAAAGCATCCAAACAGTACCATTCGCCAATTTTTTGTTCTTCAAGTTTAAGTGAACTACGAGCCCCATTGTTAATCCTTTAAAGGAAATTATTTGTAAATTTCGACAAGTAGAACAGTGAATGGAACAGGTAGACGGTTGAAATCAATGTATATATTGCTTCTTTATAGTCTACGAAACATATATGCAAAGCATCCAAACAGTACCATTCGCCACTTTTTTGTTCTTCAAGTTTAAGTGAACAACGAGCCCCATTGTTAATCCTTTAAAGGAAATTATTTGTAACTTTCGACAAGTAGAACAATGAGTGGAACAGGTAGACGGTTGAAATCTTTGTATATATTGCATCTATATAGTCTAAGAAACATATATACAAAGCATCCAAACAGTACCATTCGCCAATTTTTTGTTCTTCAAGTTTAAGTGAACTACGAGCCCCATTGTTAATCCTTTAAAGGAAATTATTTGTAAATTTCGGCAAGTAGAACAATGAATGGAATAGGTAGACGGTTGAAATCATTGTATATATTGCTTCTATATAGTCTAAGAAACATATATGCAAAGCATCCAAACAGTACAATTCGCCAATTATTTGTTCTTCAAGTATAAGCGAACAATGAGACCCAATGGTTAATCCATTATCGGAAATTATTTCTAACTTTCGACAAGTAGAACAATGAATGGAACAGGTAGACGGTTGAAATCTTTGTATATATTGCTTCTATATAGTCTAAGAAACATATATGCAAAGCATCCAAACAGTACCATTCGCCAATTTTTGTTCTTCATGTTTAAGTGAACTACGAGCCCCATTGTTAATCCTTTATCGGAAATTATTTGTAACTTTCGACAAGTAGAACAATGAATGGAACAGGTAGACTGTTGAAATTATTTTATATATTGCTTCTATATAGTCTAAGAAACATATATGCAAAGCATCCAAACAGTACAATTCGCCAATTTTTTGTTCTTCAAGTTTAAGTGAACAATGAGCCCCATTGTTAATCCTTTAAAGGAAATTATTTGTAACTTTCGACAAGTAGAACTATGAATGGAACAGGTAGACGGTTGAAATCTTTGTATATATTGCTTCTATATAGTCTAAGAAACATATATGCAAAGCATCCAAACAGTAAAATTCGCCAATTTCTTGTTCTTCAAGTTTAAGTAAACTACGATCCCCATTGTTAATGCCTTAACGGAAATTATTTGTAACTTTCGACAAGTAGATCAATGAATGGAACAGGTAGACGGTTGAAATCATTGTATATATTGCTTCTATATAGTCTAAGAAACATATATGCAAAGCATCCAAACAGTACAATTCGTCAATTTTTTGTTCTTCAAGTTTAGTGAACATTGAGCCCCAATGGTTAATCCTTTATCGGAAATTATTTGTAATTTTCGACAAGTAGAACAATGAATGGAACAGGTAGACGGTTGAAATCTTTGTATATATTGCTTCTATATAATCTAAGAAACATATATGCAAAGCATCCAAACAGTACCATTCGCCAATTTTTTGTTCTTCAAGTTTAAATGAACTACGAGCCCCATTGTTAATACTTTAACGGAAATTATTTGTAACTTGCGAGAAGTAGAACAATGAATGGAACTGGTAGCCGGTTGAAATCAATGTATATATTGCTTCTATATAGTCTAAGAAACATATATGCAAAGCATCCAAACAGTACCATTCGCCAATTTTTTGTTCTTCAAGTTTAAGTGAACGACGAGCCCCATTGTTAATCCTTTAACGGAAATTAATTGTAACTTTCGACAAGTAGAACAATGAATGGAACAGGTAGACGGTTGAAATCTTTGTATATATTGCTTCTATATAGTCTAAGAAACATATATGCAAAGCATCCAAACAGTAAAATTCGCCAATTTCTTGTTCTTCAAGTTTAAGTAAACTACGATCCCCATTGTTAATGCCTTAACGGAAATTATTTGTAACTTTCGACAAGTAGATCAATGAATGGAACAGGTAGACGGTTGAAATCATTGTATATATTGCTTCTATATAGTCTAAGAAACATATATGCAAAGCATCCAAACAGTACAATTCGTCAATTTTTTGTTCTTCAAGTTTAGTGAACATTGAGCCCCAATGGTTAATCCTTTATCGGAAATTATTTGTAATTTTCGACAAGTAGAACAATGAATGGAAAAGGTAGACGGTTGAAATCTTTGTATATATTGCTTCTATATAGTCTAAGAAACATATATGCAAAGCATCAAAACAGTACCATTCGCCAATTTTTTGTTCTTCAAGTTTAAGTGAACGACGAGCCCCATTGTTAATCCTTTAACGGAAATTAATTGTAACTTTCGACAAGTAGAACAATGAATGGAACAGGTAGACGGTTGAAATCTTTGTATATATTGCTTCTATATAGTCTAAGAAACATATATGCAAAGCATCCAAACAGTACAATTCGCCAATTTATTGTTCTTCAAGTTTAAGTGAACAACGAGCCCCATTGTTAATCCTTTAAAGGAAATTATTTGTAACTTTCGACAAGTAGAACAATGAGTGGAACAGGTAGACGGTTGAAATCTTTGTATATATTGCATCTATATAGTCTAAGAAACATATATGCAAAGCATCCAAACAGTACCATTCGCCAATTTTTTGTTCTTCAAGTTTAAGTGAACTACGAGCCCCATTGTTAATCCTTTAAAGGAAATTATTTGTAAATTTCGACAAGTAGAACAGTGAATGGAACAGGTAGACGGTTGAAATCAATGTATATATTGCTTCTTTATAGTCTAAGAAACATATATGCAAAGCATCCAAACAGTACCATTCGCCACTTTTTTGTTCTTCAAGTTTAAGTGAACAACGAGCCCCATTGTTAATCCTTTAAAGGAAATTATTTGTAACTTTCGACAAGTAGAACAATGAGTGGAACAGGTAGACGGTTGAAATCTTTGTATATATTGCATCTATATAGTCTAAGAAACATATATACAAAGCATCCAAACAGTACCATTCGCCAATTTTTTGTTCTTCAAGTTTAAGTGAACTACGAGCCCCATTGTTAATCCTTTAAAGGAAATTATTTGTAAATTTCGGCAAGTAGAACAATGAATGGAATAGGTAGACGGTTGAAATCATTGTATATATTGCTTCTATATAGTCTAAGAAACATATATGCAAATCATCCAAACAGTACAATTTGCCAATTTCTTGTTCTTCAAGTTTAAGTAAACTACGATCCCCATTGTTAATCCCTTAACGGAAATTATTTGTAACTTGCGACAAGTAGAACAATGAATGGAACAGGTAGACGGTTGAAATCAATGTATATATTGCTTCTTTATAGTCTAAGAAACATATATGCAAAGCATCCAAACAGTACCATTCGCCACTTTTTTGTTCTTCAAGTTTAAGTGAACAACGAGCCCCATTGTTAATCCTTTAAAGGAAATTATTTGTAAATTTCGACAAGTAGAACAATGAATGGAACAGGTAGACTGTTGAAATCATTGTATATATTGCTTCTAATTAGTCTAAGAAACATATATGCAAAGCATCCAAACAGTACAATTCGCCAATTTTTTGTTCTTCAAGTTAAAGTAAACTACGATCCCCATTGTTAATCCCTTGACGGAAATTATTTGTAACTTTCGACAAGTAGAACAATGAATGGAACAGGTAGACGGTTGAAATCATTGTATATATTGCTTCTATATAGTCTAAGAAACATATATGCAAAGCATCCAAACAGTACAATTCGACAATTTTTTGTTCTTCAAGTTTAGTGAACAATGAGCCCCAATTGTTAATCCTTTATCGGAAATTATTTGTAATTTTCGACAAGTAGAACAATGAATGGAACAGGTAGACGGTTGAAATCTTTGCATATATTGCTTCTATATAATCTAAGAAACATATATGCGAAGCATCTAAACAGTACCATTCGCCAATTTTTTGTTCTTCTAATTTAAGTGAACAACGAGCCCCATTGTTAATCCTTTAAAGGAAATTATTTGTAAATTTCGACAAGTAGAACAATGAATGGATCAGGTAGACGGTTGAAATCATTGTATATATTGCTTCTATATAACCTACGAAACATTTATGCAAAGCATCCAAACAGTACAATTCGCCAATTTTTTGTTCTTCAAGTTTAAGTGAACTACGAGCCCCATTGTTAATCCTTTAACGGAAATTAATTGTAACTTTCTACAAGTAGAACAATGATTGGAACACGCAGACGGTTGAAATCTTTGTATATATTGCTTCCATATAGTCTAATAAACATATATGCAAATCATCCAAACAGTACCATTCGCCAATTTTTTGTTCTTCAAGTTTAAGTGAACAATGAGCCCCATTGTTAATCCTTTATCAGAAATTATTTGTAACTTTCGACAAGTAGAACATTGAATGGAACAGGTAGACGGTTGAAATCTTTGTATCTATTGCTTCTATATAGTATAAGAAACATATATGCAAAGCATCCAAACAGTACCATTCGCCAATTTTTTGTTCTTCAAGTTTAAGTGAACTGCGAGCTCCATTGTTAATCCTTTAAAGGAAATTATTTGTAACTTTCGACAAGTAGAACAATGAATGGAACAGGTAGACTGTTGAAATCATTGTATATATTGCTTCTATATAGTCTAAGAAACATTTATGCAAAGCATCCAAACAGTACAATTCGCCAATTTTTTGTTCTTCAAGTTTAAGTAAACTACGATCCCCATTGTTAATCCCTTAACGGAAATTATTTGTAACTTTCGACAAGTAGAACAGTGAATGGAACAGGTAGACGGTTGAAATCTTTGTATATATTGCTTCTATATAGTATAAGAAACATATATGCAAAGCATCCAAACAGTACCATTCGCCAATTTTTTGTTCTTCAAGTTTAAGTGAACAATGAGCCCCAATGGTTAATCCGTTATCGGAAATTATTTGTAGCTTTCGACAAGTAGAACAATGAATGGAACAGGTAGACGGTTGAAATCTTTGTATATATTGCTTCTATATAATCTAAGAAACATATATGCAAAGCGTCCAAACAGTACAATTCGCCAATTATTTGATCTTCAATTTTAAGTGAACTACGAGCCCCATTGTTAATACTTTAACGGAAATTATTTGTAACTTGCGACAAGTAGAACAATGAATGGAACAGGTAGCCGGTTGAAATCTTTGTATATATTGCTTCTATATAGTCTAAGAAACATATATTCAAAGCATCCAAACAGTACCATTCGCCAATTTTTTGTTCTTCAAGTTTAAGTGAACAATGAGACCCAATGGTTAATCCGTTATCGGAAATTATTTGTAGCTTTCGACAAGTAGAACAATGAATGGAACAGGTAGACGGTTGAAATCTTTGTATATATTGCTTCTATATAATCTAAGAAACATATATGCAAAGCATCCAAACAGTACAAATCGCCAATTATTTCATCTTCAAGTTTAAGTGAACTACGAGCCCCATTGTTAACACTTTAACGGAAATTATTTGTAACTTGCGACAAGTAGAACAATGAGTGGAACTGGTAGACGGTTGAAATCTTTGTAAATATTGCTTCTATATAGTATAAGAAACATATATGCAAAGCATCCAAACAGTACAATTCGCCAATTTTTTGTTCTGCAAGTTTAAGTGAACAATGAGCCCCAATGGTTAATCCGTTATCGGAAATTATTTGTAGCTTTCGACAAGTAGAACAATGAATGGAACAGGTAGACGGTTGAAATCTTTGTATATATTGCTTCTATATAATCTAAGAAACATATATGCAAAGCGTCCAAACAGTACCATTCGCCAATTTTTTGTTCTTCAAGTTTAAGTGAACAATGAGCCCCAATGGTTAATCCTTTATCGGAAATTATTTGTAATTTTCGACAAGTAGAACACTGAATGGAACAGGTAGACGGTTGAAATCATTGTATATATTGCTTCTATATAGTCTAAGAAACATATATGCAAAGCATCCAAACAGTACAATTCGCCAATTTTTTGTTCTTCAAGTTTAAGTGAACAATGAGCCCCAATGGTTAATCCTTTATCGGAAATTATTTGTAATTTTCGACAAGTAGAACAATGAATGGAACAGGTAGACGGTTGAAATCTTTGTAAATATTGCTTCTATATAGTATAAGAGACATATATGCAAAGCATCCAAACAGTACAATTCGCCAATTTTTTGTTCTTCAAGTTTAAGTGAACAATGAGCCCCATTGTTAATCCTTTAAAGGAAATTATTTGTAACTTTCGACAAGTAGAACACTGAATGGAACTGGTAGACTGTTGAAATCATTGTATATATTGCTTCTATATAGTCTAAGAAACATTTATGCAAAGCATCCAAACAGTACAATTCGCCAATTTTTTGTTCTTCAAGTTTAAGTAAACTACGATCCCCATTGTTAATCCTTTAAAGGAAATTATTTGTAAATTTCGACAAGTAGAACAATGAATAGTACAGGTAGACGGGTGACACCTTTCTATATATTGCTTCTATATAGTCTAAGAACCATATATGCAAAGCATCCAAACAGTACAATTCGCCAATTTATTGTTCTTCAAGTTTAAGTGAACAACGAGCCCCATTGTTAACCCTTTAAAGGAAATTATTTGTAACTTTCGACAAGTAGAACAATGAATGGAACAGGTAGACGGTTGAAATCATTGTATATATTGCTTCTATATAGTCTAAGAAACATATATGCAAAGCTTCCAAACAGTACAATTCGCCAATTTTTTGTTCTTCAAGTTTAAGTGAACAATGAGCCCCATTGTTAATCCTTTAAAGGAAATTATTTGTAACTTTCGACAAGTCGAACAATGAATGGAACTGGTAGACTGTTGAAATCTTTGTAAATATTGCTTCTATGTAGTATAAGAAACATATATGCAAAGCATCCAAACAGTACAATTCGCCAATTTTTTGTTCTTCAAGGTTAAGTGAACAATGAGCCCCATTGTTAATCCTTTAAAGGAAATTATTTGTAACATTCGACAAGTAGAACAATGAATGGAACTGGTAGACTGTTGATATCATTGTATATATTGCTTCTATATAGTCTAAGAAACATTTATGCAAAGCATCCAAACAGTACAATTCGCCAATTTTTTGTTCTTCAAGTTTAAGTAAACTACGATCCCCATTGTTAATCCCTTAATGGAAATTATTTGTAACTTTCGACAAGTAGAACAGTGAATGGAACAGGTAGACGGTTGAAATCTTTGTATATATTGCTTCAATATAGTATAAGAAACATATATGCAAAGCATCCAAACAGTACAATTCGCCAATTTTTTGTTCTTCAAGTTTAAGTGAACAATGAGCCCCAATGGTTAATCCGTTATCGGAAATTATATGTAGCTTTCGACAAGTAGAACAATGAATGGAACTGGTAGACGGTTGAAATCCTTGTATAGATTGCTTCCATATAGTGTAAGAAACATGTACGCAAAGCATCCAAACAGTACCATTCGCCAATTTTTTGTCCTTCAAGTTTAGCGAACAATGAGCCCCAATGGTTAATCCTTTATCGGAAATTATTTGTAATTTTCGACAAGTAGAACAATGAATGGAACAGGTAGACGGTTGAAATCTTTGTAAATATTGCTTCTATATAGTATAAGAAACATATATGCAAAGCATCCAAACAGTACAATTCGCCAATTTTTTGTTCTTCAAGTTTAAGTGAACAATGAGCCCCATTGTTAATCCTTTAAAGGAAATTATTTGTAACTTTCGACAAGTAGAACAATGAATGGAACTGGTAGACTGTTGAAATCTTTGTAAATATTGCTTCTATGTAGTATAAGAAACATATATGCAAAGCATCCAAACAGTACAATTCGCCAATTTTTTGTTCTTCAAGGTTAAGTGAACAATGAGCCCCATTGTTAATCCTTTAAAGGAAATTATTTGTAACATTCGACAAGTAGAACAATGAATGGAACTGGTAGACTGTTGATATCATTGTATATATTGCTTCTATATAGTCTAAGAAACATTTATGCAAAGCATCCAAACAGTACAATTCGCCAATTTTTTGTTCTTCAAGTTTAAGTAAACTACGATCCCCATTGTTAATCCCTTAATGGAAATTATTTGTAACTTTCGACAAGTAGAACAGTGAATGGAACAGGTAGACGGTTGAAATCTTTGTATATATTGCTTCAATATAGTATAAGAAACATATATGCAAAGCATCCAAACAGTACAATTCGCCAATTTTTTGTTCTTCAAGTTTAAGTGAACAATGAGCCCCAATGGTTAATCATGGAATAGAAATTATTTGTAATTTTCTACAAGTAGAACAATGAATAGTACAGGTAGACGGGTGAAATCTTTCTATATATTGCTTCTAAATAGTCTAAGAACACATCTATGCAAAGCATCCAAACAGTACAATTCGCCAATTTTTTGTTCTTCAAGTTTAAGTGAACTACGAGCCCCATTGTTAATCCTTTAAAGGAAATTATTTGTAAATTTCGACAAGTAGAACAATGAATGGATCATGTAGACGGTTGAAATCATTGTATATATTGCTTCTATATAGTCTACGAAACATATATGCAAAGCATCCAAACAGTACAATTCGCCAATTTTTTGTTCTTCAAGTTTAAGTGAACAATGAGCCCCAATGGTTAATCCGTTATCGGAAATTATTTGTAGCTTTCGACAAGTAGAACAATGAATGGAACAGGTAGACGGTTGAAATCCTTGTATATATTGCTTCCATATACTCTAAGAAACATGTACGCAAAGCATCCAAACAGTACCATTCGCCAATTTTTTTGTCCTTCAAGTTTAAGTGAACAATGAGCCCCATTGTTAATCCTTTAAAGGAAATTATTTGTAACTTTCGACAAGTAGAACAATGAATGGAACAGGTAGACGGCTGAAATCTTTGTATATATTGCTTCTATATAATCTAAGAAACATCTATGCAAAGCATCCAAACAGTACAATTCGCCAATTTTTTGTTCTTCAAGTTTAAGTGAACTACGAGCCCCATTGTTAATCCTTTATCGGAAATTATTTGTAACTTTCGACAAGTAGAACAATGAATGGAACAGGTAGACGGTTGAAATCCTTGTATATATTGCTTCCATATAGTCTAAGAAACATGTACGCAAAGCATCCAAACAGTACCATTCGCCAATTTTTTGTCCTTCAAGTTTAAGTGAACAATGAGCCCCATTGTTAATCCTTTATCGGAAATTATTTGTAAATTTCGACAAGTAGAACAATGATTGGAACACGTAGACGGTTGAAATCTTTGTATGTATTGCTTCCATATAGTCTAAGAAACATGTACGCAAAGCATCCAAACAGTACCATTCGCCAATTTTTTGGTCTTCAAGTTTAAGTGAACAATGAGCCCCAATGGTTAATCCTTTATCGGAAATTATTTGTAATTTTCGACAAGTAGAACAATGAATGGAACAGGTAGACGGTTGAAATCATTGTATATATTGCTTCTATATAGTCTACGAAACATATATGCAAAGCATCCAAACAGTACAATTCGCCAATTTTTTGTTCTTCAAGTTTAAGTGAACAGCGAGCCCCATTGATAATCATGGAATAGAAATTATTTGTAACTTTCTACAAGTAGAACAATGAATAGTACAGTTAGACGGGTGAAGTCTTTCTATATATTGCTTCTAAATAGTCTAAGAACACATCTATGCAAAGCATCCAAACAGTACAATTCGCCAATTTTTTGTTCTTCAAGTTTAAGTGAACAATGAGCCCCAATGGTTAATCCGTTATCGGAAATTATTTGTAGCTTTCGACAAGTAGAACAATGAATGGAACAGGTAGACGGTTGAAATCTTTGTATATATTGCTTCTATATAATCTAAGAAACCTATATGCCAAGCATCCAAACAGTACAATTCGCCAATTATTTCATCTTCAAGTTTAAGTGAACTACGAGCCCCATTGTTAACACTTTAACGGAAATTATTTGTAACTTGTGACAAGTAGAACAATGAGTGGAACAGGTAGACGGTTGAAATCAATGTATATATTGCTTCTATATAGTCTAAGAAACATATATGCAAAGCATCCAAACAGTACCATTCGCCAATTTTGTGTTCTTCAAGTTTAAGTGAACAATGAGCCCCGTTGTTAATCCTTTATCGGAAATTATTTGTAACTTTCGACACGTAGACCAATGAATGGAACAGGTAGACGGTTGAAATCCTTGTATATATTGCTTCCATATAGTCTAAGAAACATGTACGCAAAGCATCCAAACAGTACCATTCGCCAATTTTTTGTCCTTCAAGTTTAAGTGAACAATGAGCCCCATTGTTAATCCTTTATCGGAAATTATGTGTAAATTTCGACAAGTAGAACAATGATTGGAACACGTAGACGGTTGAAATCTTTGTATATATTGCTTCTATATAGTCTAAGAAACATATATGCCAAGCGTCCAAACAGTACAATTCGCCAATTATTTGATCTTCAATTTTAAGTGAACTACGAGCCCCATTGTTAATACTTTAACGGAAATTATTTGTAACTTGCGACAAGTAGAACAATGAATGGAACAAGTAGCCGGTTGAAATCAACGTATATATTGCTTCTATATAGTCTAAGAAACATATATGCCAAGCGTCCAAACAGTACAATTCGCCAATTTTGTGTTCTTCAAGTTTAAGTGAACAATGAGCCCCGTTGTTAATCCTTTATCGGAAATTATTTGTAAATTTCGACAAGTAGAACAATGATTGGAACACGTAGACGGTTGAAATCTTTGTATGTATTGCTTCCATATAGTCTAAGAAACATGTACGCAAAGCATCCAAACAGTACCATTCGCCAATTTTTTGTTCTTCAAGTTTAAGTGAACAATGAGCCCCAATGGTTAATCCTTTATCGGAAATTATTTGTAATTTTCGACAAGTAGAGCAATGAATGGAACTGGTAGACGGTTGAAATCTTTGTATATATTGCTTCTATATAATCTAAGAAACATATATGCAAAGCATCTAAACAGTAACAATCGCCAATTTTTTGATCTTCAAGTTTAAGTGAACAGCGAGCCGCATTGATAATCATGGAATAGAAATTATTTGTAACTTTCTACAAGTAGAACAATGAATAGTACAGGTAGACGGGTGAAATCTTTCTATATATTGCTTCTAAATAGTCTAAGAACACATCTATGCAAAGCATCCAAACAGTACAATTCGCCAATTTTTTGTTCTTCAAGTTTAAGTAAACTACGAGCCCCATTGTTAATCCTTTAAAGGAAATTATTTGTAACTTTCGACAAGTAGAACATTGAATGGAACAGGTAGACGGTTGAAATCATTGTATATATTGCTTCTATGTAGCCTACGAAACATATATGCAAAGCATCCAAACAGTACAATTCGCCAATTTTTTGTTCTTCAAGTTTAAGTAAACTACGATCCCCATTGTTAATCCTTTGACGGAAATTATTTGTAACTTTCGACAAGTAGAACAATGAATGGAACAGGTAGACGGTTGAAATCATTGTATATATTGCTTCTATATAGTCTAAGAAACATATATGAAAAGCATCCAAACAGTACAATTCGACAATTTTTTGTTCTTCAAGTTTAGTGAACTACGAGCCCCATTGTTAATACTTTAACGGAAATTATTTGTAACTTTCGACAAGTAGAACATTGAATGGAACAGGTAGACGGTTGAAATCATTGTATATATTGCTTCTATGTAGCCTACGAAACATATATGCAAAGCATCCAAACAGTACAATTCGCCAATTTTTTGTTCTTCAAGTTTAAGTAAACTACGATCCCCATTGTTAATCCTTTGACGGAAATTATTTGTAACTTTCGACAAGTAGAACAATGAATGGAACAGGTAGACTGTTGAAATCATTGTATATATTGCTTCTATATAGTCTAAGAAACATGTACGCAAAGCATCCAAACAGTACCATTCGCCAATTTTTTGTTCTTCAAGTTTAAGTGAACAATGAGCCCCAATGGTTAATCCTTTATCGGAAATTATTTGTAACTTTCGACAAGTAGAACATTGAATGGAACAGGTAGACGGTTGAAATCATTGTATATATTGCTTCTATGTAGCCTACGAAACATATATGCAAAGCATCCAAACAGTACAATTCGCCAATTTTTTGTTCTTCAAGTTTAAGTGAACTACGAGCCCCATTGATAATCATGAAATGGAAATTATTTGTAACTTTCTACAAGTAGAACAATTAATAGTACAGGTAGACGGGTGAAATCTTTCTATATATTGCATATAAATATTCTAAGAAACATATATGCAAAGCATCCAAACAGTACGATTCGCCAATTTTTTGTTCTTCAAGTTTAAGTGAACTACGAGCCCCATTGTTAATACTTTAAAGGAAATTATTTGTAAATTTCGACAAGTAGAACAATGAATGGAACAGGTAGACGGTTGAAATCTTTGTAAATATTGCTTCTATATAGTATAAGAAACATATATGCAAAGCATCCAAACAGTACAATTCGCCAATTTTTTGTTCTTCAAGTTTAAGTGAACAATGAGCCCCATTGTTAATCCTTTAAAGGAAATTATTTGTAACTTTCGACAAGTAGAACAATGAATGGAACTGGTAGACTGTAGAAATCTTTGTAAATATTGCTTCTATATAGTATAAGAAACATATATGCAAAGCATCCAAACAGTACAATTCGCCAATTTTTTGTTCTTCAAGTTTAAGTGAACAATGAGCCCCATTGTTAATCCTTTAAAGGAAATTATTTGTAACTTTCGACAAGTAGAACAATGAATGGAACTGGTAGACTGTAGAAATCTTTGTAAATATTGCTTCTATATAGTATAAGAAACATATATGCAAAGCATCCAAACAGTACAATTCGCCAATTTTTTGTTCTTCAAGTTTAAGTGAACAATGAGCCCCATTGTTAATCCTTTGAAGGAAATTATTTGTAACTTTCGACAAGTAGAACAATGAATGGAACTGGTAGACTGCTGAAATCATTGTATATATTGCTTCTATATAGTCTAAGAAACATTTATGCAAAGCATCCAAACAGTACAATTCGCCAATTTTTTGTTCTTCGAGTTTAAGTAAACTACGATCCCCATTGTTAATCCCTTAATGGAAATTATTTGTAACTTTCGACAAGTAGAACAGTGAATGGAACAGGTAGACGGTTGAAATCTTTGTATATATTGCTTCAATATAGTATAAGAAACATATATGCAAAGCATCCAAACAGTACAATTCGCCAATTTTTTGTTCTTCAAGTTTAAGTGAACAATGAGCCCCAATGGTTAATCCGTTATCGGAAATTATTTGTAGCTTTCGACAAGTAGAACAATGAATGGAACTGGTAGACGGTTGAAATCCTTGTATAGATTGCTTCCATATAGTGTAAGAAACATGTACGAAAGCATCCAAACAGTACCATTCGCCAATTTTTTGTCCTTCAAGTTTAGTGAACAATGAGCCCCAATGGTTAATCCTTTATCGGAAATTATTTGTAATTTTCGACAAGTAGAACAATGAATGGAACAGGTAGACGGTTGAAATCTTTGTAAATATTGCTTCTATATAGTATAAGAAACATATATGCAAAGCATCCAAACAGTACAATTCGCCAATTTTTTGTTCTTCAAGTTTAAGTGAACAATGAGCCCCATTGTTAATCCTTTAAAGGAAATTATTTGTAACTTTCGACAAGTAGAACAATGAATGGAACTGGTACACTGTTGAAATCTTTGTAAATATTGCTTCTATATAGTATAAGAAACATATATGCAAAGCATCCAAACAGTACAATTCGCCAATTTTTTGTTCTTCAAGGTTAAGTGAACAATGAGCCCCATTGTTAATCCTTTAAAGGAAATTATTTGTAACTTTCGACAAGTAGAACAATGAATGGAACTGGTAGACTGTTGAAATCATTGTATATATTGCTTCTATATAGTCTAAGAAACATGTACGCAAAGCATCCAAACAGTACCATTCGCCAATTTTTTGTCCTTCAAGTTTAAGTGAACAATGAGCCCCATTGTTAATCCTTTATCGGAAATTATGTGTAAATTTCGACAAGTAGAACAATGATTGGAACACGTAGACGGTTGAAATCTTTGTATATATTGCTTCTATATAGTCTAAGAAACATATATGCCAAGCGTCCAAACAGTACAATTCGCCAATTATTTGATCTTCAATTTTAAGTGAACTACGAGCCCCATTGTTAATACTTTAACGGAAATTATTTGTAACTTGCGACAAGTAGAACAATGAATGGAACAAGTAGCCGGTTGAAATCAACGTATATATTGCTTCTATATAGTCTAAGAAACATATATGCAAAGCATCCAAACAGTACCATTCGCCAATTTTTTGTTCTTCAAGTTTAAGTGAACAATGAGCCCCAATGGTTAATCCTTTATCGGAAATTATTTGTAACTTTCGACAAGTAGAACATTGAATGGAACAGGTAGACGGTTGAAATCATTGTATATATTGCTTCTATGTAGCCTACGAAACATATATGCAAAGCATCCAAACAGTACAATTCGCCAATTTTTTGTTCTTCAAGTTTAAGTGAACTACGAGCCCCAATGTTAATCCTTTAACGGAAATTAATTGTAACTTTCTACAAGTAGAACAATGATTGGAACACGCAGACGGTTGAAATCTTTGTATATATTGCTTCCATATAGTCTAAGAAACATATGTGCAAAGCATCCAAACAGTACCATTCGCCAATTTTTTGTTCTTCAAGTTTAAGTGAACAATGAGCCCCATTGTTAATCCTTTATCGGAAATTATTTCTAACTTTCGACAGGTAGAACATTGAATGGAACAGGTAGACGGTTGAAATCTTTGTATCTCTTGCTTCTATATAGGATAAGAAACATATATGCAAAGCATCCAAACAGTACCATTCGCCACTTTTTTGTTCTTCAAGTTTAAGTAAACTACGATCCCCATTGTTAATCCCTTAACGGAAATTATTTGTAATTTTCGACATGTAGAACAGTGAATAGAACAGGTAGACGGTTGAAATCTTTGTATATATTGCTTCTATATAATCTACGAAACATATATGCAAAGCATCCAAACAGTACCATTCGCCAATTTTTTGTTCTTCAAGTTTAAGTGAACTACGAGCCCCATTGTTAATACTTTAACGGAAATTATTTGTAACTTGCGACAAGTAGAACAATGAATGGAACAAGTAGCCGGTTGAAATCAACGTATATATTGCTTCTATATAGTCTAAGAAACATATATGCCAAGCGTCCAAACAGTACAATTCGCCAATTTTGTGTTCTTCAAGTTTAAGTGAACAATGAGCCCCGTTGTTAATCCTTTATCGGAAATTATTTGTAAATTTCGACAAGTAGAACAATGATTGGAACACGTAGACGGTTGAAATCTTTGTATGTATTGCTTCCATATAGTCTAAGAAACATGTACGCAAAGCATCCAAACAGTACCATTCGCCAATTTTTTGTTCTTCAAGTTTAAGTGAACAATGAGCCCCAATGGTTAATCCTTTATCGGAAATTATTTGTAATTTTCGACAAGTAGAGCAATGAATGGAACTGGTAGACGGTTGAAATCTTTGTATATATTGCTTCTATATAATCTAAGAAACATATATGCAAAGCATCTAAACAGTAACAATCGCCAATTTTTTGATCTTCAAGTTTAAGTGAACAGCGAGCCGCATTGATAATCATGGAATAGAAATTATTTGTAACTTTCTACAAGTAGAACAATGAATAGTACAGGTAGACGGGTGAAATCTTTCTATATATTGCTTCTAAATAGTCTAAGAACACATCTATGCAAAGCATCCAAACAGTACAATTCGCCAATTTTTTGTTCTTCAAGTTTAAGTAAACTACGAGCCCCATTGTTAATCCTTTAAAGGAAATTATTTGTAACTTTCGACAAGTAGAACATTGAATGGAACAGGTAGACGGTTGAAATCATTGTATATATTGCTTCTATGTAGCCTACGAAACATATATGCAAAGCATCCAAACAGTACAATTCGCCAATTTTTTGTTCTTCAAGTTTAAGTAAACTACGATCCCCATTGTTAATCCTTTGACGGAAATTATTTGTAACTTTCGACAAGTAGAACAATGAATGGAACAGGTAGACGGTTGAAATCATTGTATATATTGCTTCTATATAGTCTAAGAAACATATATGAAAAGCATCCAAACAGTACAATTCGACAATTTTTTGTTCTTCAAGTTTAGTGAACTACGAGCCCCATTGTTAATACTTTAACGGAAATTATTTGTAACTTTCGACAAGTAGAACATTGAATGGAACAGGTAGACGGTTGAAATCATTGTATATATTGCTTCTATGTAGCCTACGAAACATATATGCAAAGCATCCAAACAGTACAATTCGCCAATTTTTTGTTCTTCAAGTTTAAGTAAACTACGATCCCCATTGTTAATCCTTTGACGGAAATTATTTGTAACTTTCGACAAGTAGAACAATGAATGGAACAGGTAGACTGTTGAAATCATTGTATATATTGCTTCTATATAGTCTAAGAAACATGTACGCAAAGCATCCAAACAGTACCATTCGCCAATTTTTTGTTCTTCAAGTTTAAGTGAACAATGAGCCCCAATGGTTAATCCTTTATCGGAAATTATTTGTAACTTTCGACAAGTAGAACATTGAATGGAACAGGTAGACGGTTGAAATCATTGTATATATTGCTTCTATGTAGCCTACGAAACATATATGCAAAGCATCCAAACAGTACAATTCGCCAATTTTTTGTTCTTCAAGTTTAAGTGAACTACGAGCCCCATTGATAATCATGAAATGGAAATTATTTGTAACTTTCTACAAGTAGAACAATTAATAGTACAGGTAGACGGGTGAAATCTTTCTATATATTGCATATAAATATTCTAAGAAACATATATGCAAAGCATCCAAACAGTACGATTCGCCAATTTTTTGTTCTTCAAGTTTAAGTGAACTACGAGCCCCATTGTTAATACTTTAAAGGAAATTATTTGTAAATTTCGACAAGTAGAACAATGAATGGAACAGGTAGACGGTTGAAATCTTTGTAAATATTGCTTCTATATAGTATAAGAAACATATATGCAAAGCATCCAAACAGTACAATTCGCCAATTTTTTGTTCTTCAAGTTTAAGTGAACAATGAGCCCCATTGTTAATCCTTTAAAGGAAATTATTTGTAACTTTCGACAAGTAGAACAATGAATGGAACTGGTAGACTGTAGAAATCTTTGTCAATATTGCTTCTATATAGTATAAGAAACATATATGCAAAGCATCCAAACAGTACAATTCGCCAATTTTTTGTTCTTCAAGTTTAAGTGAACAATGAGCCCCATTGTTAATCCTTTAAAGGAAATTATTTGTAACTTTCGACAAGTAGAACAATGAATGGAACTGGTAGACTGTAGAAATCTTTGTAAATATTGCTTCTATATAGTATAAGAAACATATATGCAAAGCATCCAAACAGTACAATTCGCCAATTTTTTGTTCTTCAAGTTTAAGTGAACAATGAGCCCCATTGTTAATCCTTTGAAGGAAATTATTTGTAACTTTCGACAAGTAGAACAATGAATGGAACTGGTAGACTGCTGAAATCATTGTATATATTGCTTCTATATAGTCTAAGAAACATTTATGCAAAGCATCCAAACAGTACAATTCGCCAATTTTTTGTTCTTCGAGTTTAAGTAAACTACGATCCCCATTGTTAATCCCTTAATGGAAATTATTTGTAACTTTCGACAAGTAGAACAGTGAATGGAACAGGTAGACGGTTGAAATCTTTGTATATATTGCTTCAATATAGTATAAGAAACATATATGCAAAGCATCCAAACAGTACAATTCGCCAATTTTTTGTTCTTCAAGTTTAAGTGAACAATGAGCCCCAATGGTTAATCCGTTATCGGAAATTATTTGTAGCTTTCGACAAGTAGAACAATGAATGGAACTGGTAGACGGTTGAAATCCTTGTATAGATTGCTTCCATATAGTGTAAGAAACATGTACGAAAGCATCCAAACAGTACCATTCGCCAATTTTTTGTCCTTCAAGTTTAGTGAACAATGAGCCCCAATGGTTAATCCTTTATCGGAAATTATTTGTAATTTTCGACAAGTAGAACAATGAATGGAACAGGTAGACGGTTGAAATCTTTGTAAATATTGCTTCTATATAGTATAAGAAACATATATGCAAAGCATCCAAACAGTACAATTCGCCAATTTTTTGTTCTTCAAGTTTAAGTGAACAATGAGCCCCATTGTTAATCCTTTAAAGGAAATTATTTGTAACTTTCGACAAGTAGAACAATGAATGGAACTGGTACACTGTTGAAATCTTTGTAAATATTGCTTCTATATAGTATAAGAAACATATATGCAAAGCATCCAAACAGTACAATTCGCCAATTTTTTGTTCTTCAAGGTTAAGTGAACAATGAGCCCCATTGTTAATCCTTTAAAGGAAATTATTTGTAACTTTCGACAAGTAGAACAATGAATGGAACTGGTAGACTGTTGAAATCATTGTATATATTGCTTCTATATAGTCTAAGAAACATGTACGCAAAGCATCCAAACAGTACCATTCGCCAATTTTTTGTCCTTCAAGTTTAAGTGAACAATGAGCCCCATTGTTAATCCTTTATCGGAAATTATGTGTAAATTTCGACAAGTAGAACAATGATTGGAACACGTAGACGGTTGAAATCTTTGTATATATTGCTTCTATATAGTCTAAGAAACATATATGCCAAGCGTCCAAACAGTACAATTCGCCAATTATTTGATCTTCAATTTTAAGTGAACTACGAGCCCCATTGTTAATACTTTAACGGAAATTATTTGTAACTTGCGACAAGTAGAACAATGAATGGAACAAGTAGCCGGTTGAAATCAACGTATATATTGCTTCTATATAGTCTAAGAAACATATATGCAAAGCATCCAAACAGTACCATTCGCCAATTTTTTGTTCTTCAAGTTTAAGTGAACAATGAGCCCCAATGGTTAATCCTTTATCGGAAATTATTTGTAACTTTCGACAAGTAGAACATTGAATGGAACAGGTAGACGGTTGAAATCATTGTATATATTGCTTCTATGTAGCCTACGAAACATATATGCAAAGCATCCAAACAGTACAATTCGCCAATTTTTTGTTCTTCAAGTTTAAGTGAACTACGAGCCCCAATGTTAATCCTTTAACGGAAATTAATTGTAACTTTCTACAAGTAGAACAATGATTGGAACACGCAGACGGTTGAAATCTTTGTATATATTGCTTCCATATAGTCTAAGAAACATATGTGCAAAGCATCCAAACAGTACCATTCGCCAATTTTTTGTTCTTCAAGTTTAAGTGAACAATGAGCCCCATTGTTAATCCTTTATCGGAAATTATTTCTAACTTTCGACAGGTAGAACATTGAATGGAACAGGTAGACGGTTGAAATCTTTGTATCTCTTGCTTCTATATAGGATAAGAAACATATATGCAAAGCATCCAAACAGTACCATTCGCCACTTTTTTGTTCTTCAAGTTTAAGTAAACTACGATCCCCATTGTTAATCCCTTAACGGAAATTATTTGTAATTTTCGACATGTAGAACAGTGAATAGAACAGGTAGACGGTTGAAATCTTTGTATATATTGCTTCTATATAATCTACGAAACATATATGCAAAGCATCCAAACAGTACCATTCGCCAATTTTTTGTTCTTCAAGTTTAAGTGAACTACGAGCCCCATTGTTAATACTTTAACGGAAATTATTTGTAACTTGCGAGAAGTAGAACAATGAATGGAACTGGTGGCCGGTTGAAATCAATGTATATATTGCTTCTATATAGTCTAAGAAACATATATGCAAAGCATCCAAACAGTACCATTCGCCAATTTTTTGTTCTTCAATTTTAAGTGAACGACGAGCCCCATTGTTAATCCTTTAAAGGAAATTATTTGTAAATTTCGACAAGTAGAACAATGAATGGAACAGGTAGACGGTTGCAATCATTGTATATATTGCTTCTATATAGTCTAAGAAACATATATGCAAAGCATCCAAACAGTACAATTCGACAATTTTTTGTTCTTCAAGTTTAGTGAACAATGAGCCCCAATGGTTAATCATGGAATAGAAATTATTTGTAACTTTCTACAAGTAGAACAATGAATAGTACAGGTAGACGGGTGAAATCTTTCTATATATTGCTTCTAAATAGTCTAAGAACACATCTATGCAAAGCATCCAAACAGTACAATTCGCCAATTTTTTGTTCTTCAAGTTTAAGTGAACTACGAGCCCCATTGTTAATCCTTTAAAGGAAATTATTTGTAAATTTCGACAAGTAGAACAATGAATGGATCATGTAGACGGTTGAAATCATTGTATATATTGCTTCTATATAGTCTACGAAACATATATGCAAAGCATCCAAACAGTACAATTCGCCAATTTTTTGTTCTTCAAGTTTAAGTGAACTACGAGCCCCATTGTTAATCCTTTATCGGAAATTATTTCTAACTTTCGACAGGTAGAACATTGAATGGAACAGGTAGACGGTTGAAATCTTTGTATCTCTTGCTTCTATATAGGATAAGAAACATATATGCAAAGCATCCAAACAGTACCATTCGCCACTTTTTTGTTCTTCAAGTTTAAGTAAACTACGATCCCCATTGTTAATCCCTTAACGGAAATTATTTGTAATTTTCGACATGTAGAACAATGAATGGAACAGGTAGACGGTTGAAATCATTGTACATATTGCTTCTATATAGTCTAAGAAACATATATGAAAAGCATCCAAACAGTACAATTCGACAATTTTTTGTTCTTCAAGTTTAGTGAACTACGAGCCCCATTGTTAATACTTTAACGGAAATTATTTGTAACTACCGACAAGTAGAACAATGAATGGAACAGGTAGACGGTTGAAATCAATGTATATATTGCATCTATATAGTCTAAGAAACATATATGCAAAGCATCCAAACAGTACCATTCGCCAATTTTTTGTTCTTCAAGTTTAAGTGAACAATGAGCCCCAATGGTTAATCCTTTATCGGAAATTATTTGTAACTTTCGACAAGTAGAACATTGAATGGAACAGGTAGACGGTTGAAATCATTGTATATATTGCTTCTATGTAGCCTACGAAACATATATGCAAAGCATCCAAACAGTACAATTCGCCAATTTTTTGTTCTTCAAGTTTAAGTGAACTACGAGCCCCATTGATAATCATGAAATGGAAATTATTTGTAACTTTCTACAAGTAGAACAATTAATAGTACAGGTAGACGGGTGAAATCTTTCTATATATTGCATATAAATAGTCTAAGAAACATATATGCAAAGCATCCAAACAGTACGATTCGCCAATTTTTTGTTCTTCAAGTTTAAGTGAACTACGAGCCCCATTGTTAATACTTTAAAGGAAATTATTTGTAAATTTCGACAAGTAGAACAATGAATGGAACAGGTAGACGGTTGAAATCTTTGTAAATATTGCTCCTATATAGTATAAGAAACATATATGCAAAGCATCCAAACAGTACAATTCGCCAATTTTTTGTTCTTCAAGTTTAAGTGAACAATGAGCCCCATTGTTAATCCTTTGAAGGAAATTATTTGTAACTTTCGACAAGTAGAACAATGAATGGAACTGGTAGACTGCTGAAATCATTGTATATATTGCTTCTATATAGTCTAAGAAACATTTATGCAAAGCATCCAAACAGTACAATTCGCCAATTTTTTGTTCTTCGAGTTTAAGTAAACTACGATCCCCATTGTTAATCCCTTAATGGAAATTATTTGTAACTTTCGACAAGTAGAACAGTGAATGGAACAGGTAGACGGCTGAAATCTTTGTATATATTGCTTCAATATAGTATAAGAAACATATATGCAAAGCATCCAAACAGTACAATTCGCCAATTTTTTGTTCTTCAAGTTTAAGTGAACAATGAGCCCCAATGGTTAATCCGTTATCGGAAATTATTTGTAGCTTTCGACAAGTAGAACAATGAATGGAACTGGTAGACGGTTGAAATCCTTGTATAGATTGCTTCCATATAGTGTAAGAAACATGTACGCAAAGCATCCAAACAGTACCATTCGCCAATTTTTTGTCCTTCAAGTTTAGTGAACAATGAGCCCCAATGGTTAATCCTTTATCGGAAATTATTTGTAATTTTCGACAAGTAGAACAATGAATGGAACAGGTAGACGGTTGAAATCTTTGTAAATATTGCTTCTATATAGTATAAGAAACATATATGCAAAGCATCCAAACAGTACAATTCGCCAATTTTTTGTTCTTCGAGTTTAAGTAAACTACGATCCCCATTGTTAATCCCTTAATGGACATTATTTGTAACTTTCGACAAGTAGAACAGTGAATGGAACAGGTAGACGGTTGAAATCTTTGTATATATTGCTTCAATATAGTATAAGAAACATATATGCAAAGCATCCAAACAGTACAATTCGCCAATTTTTTGTTCTTCAAGGTTAAGTGAACAATGAGCCCCATTGTTAATCCTTTAAAGGAAATTATTTGTAACTTTCGACAAGTAGAACAATGAATGGAACTGGTAGACTGTTGAAATCATTGTATATATTGCTTCTATATAGTCTAAGAAACATGTACGCAAAGCATCCAAACAGTACCATTCGCCAATTTTTTGTCCTTCAAGTTTAAGTGAACAATGAGCCCCATTGTTAATCCTTTATCGGAAATTATGTGTAAATTTCGACAAGTAGAACAATGATTGGAACACGTAGACGGTTGAAATCTTTGTATATATTGCTTCTATATAGTCTAAGAAACATATATGCCAAGCGTCCAAACAGTACAATTCGCCAATTATTTGTTCTTCAAGTTTAAGTAAACTACGAGCCCCATTGTTAATCCTTTAAAGGAAATTATTTGTAACTTTCGACAAGTAGAACATTGAATGGAACAGGTAGACGGTTGAAATCATTGTATATATTGCTTCTATGTAGCCTACGAAACATATATGCAAAGCATCCAAACAGTACAATTCGCCAATTTTTTGTTCTTCAAGTTTAAGTAAACTACGATCCCCATTGTTAATCCTTTGACGGAAATTATTTGTAACTTTCGACAAGTAGAACAATGAATGGAACAGGTAGACGGTTGAAATCATTGTATATATTGCTTCTATGTAGCCTACGAAACATATATGCAAAGCATCCAAACAGTACAATTCGCCAATTTTTTGTTCTTCAAGTTTAAGTAAACTACGATCCCCATTGTTAATCCTTTGACGGAAATTATTTGTAACTTTCGACAAGTAGAACAATGAATGGAACAGGTAGACGGTTGAAATCATTGTACATATTGCTTCTATATAGTCTAAGAAACATATATGAAAAGCATCCAAACAGTACAATTCGACAATTTTTTGTTCTTCAAGTTTAGTGAACTACGAGCCCCATTGTTAATACTTTAACGGAAATTATTTGTAACTACCGACAAGTAGAACAATGAATGGAACAGGTAGACGGTTGAAATCAATGTATATATTGCATCTATATAGTCTAAGAAACATATATGCAAAGCATCCAAACAGTACCATTCGCCAATTTTTTGTTCTTCAAGTTTAAGTGAACAATGAGCCCCAATGGTTAATCCTTTATCGGAAATTATTTGTAACTTTCGACAAGTAGAACATTGAATGGAACAGGTAGACGGTTGAAATCATTGTATATATTGCTTCTATGTAGCCTACGAAACATATATGCAAAGCATCCAAACAGTACAATTCGCCAATTTTTTGTTCTTCAAGTTTAAGTGAACTACGAGCCCCATTGATAATCATGAAATGGAAATTATTTGTAACTTTCTACAAGTAGAACAATTAATAGTACAGGTAGACGGGTGAAATCTTTCTATATATTGCATATAAATAGTCTAAGAAACATATATGCAAAGCATCCAAACAGTACGATTCGCCAATTTTTTGTTCTTCAAGTTTAAGTGAACTACGAGCCCCATTGTTAATACTTTAAAGGAAATTATTTGTAAATTTCGACAAGTAGAACAATGAATGGAACAGGTAGACGGTTGAAATCTTTGTAAATATTGCTCCTATATAGTATAAGAAACATATATGCAAAGCATCCAAACAGTACCATTCGCCAATTTTTTGTTCTTCAAGTTTAAGTGAACTACGAGCCCCATTGTTAATACTTTAAAGGAAATTATTTGTAAATTTCGACAAGTAGAACAATGAATAGTACAGGTAGACGGGTGAAACCTTTCTATATATTGCTTCTATATAGTCTAAGAAACATATATGCAAAGAATCCAAACAGTACTATTCGCCAATTTTTTGTTCTTCAAGTTTATGTGAACTACGAGCCCCATTGTTAATCCTTTAAAGGAAATTATTTGTAAATTTCGACAAGTAGAACAATGAATGGAACAGGTAGACGGTTGAAATCTTTGTAAATATTGCTCCTATATAGTATAAGAAACATATATGCAAAGCATCCAAACAGTACAATTCGCCAATTTTTTGTTCTTCAAGTTTAAGTGAACAATGAGCCCCATTGTTAATCCTTTGAAGGAAATTATTTGTAACTTTCGACAAGTAGAACAATGAATGGAACTGGTAGACTGCTGAAATCATTGTATATATTGCTTCTATATAGTCTAAGAAACATTTATGCAAAGCATCCAAACAGTACAATTCGCCAATTTTTTGTTCTTCGAGTTTAAGTAAACTACGATCCCCATTGTTAATCCCTTAACGGAAATTATTTGTAACTTGCGACAAGTAGAACAATGAATGGAACAAGTAGCCGGTTGAAATCAACGTATATATTGCTTCTATATAGTCTAAGAAACATATATGCAAAGCATCCAAACAGTACCATTCGCCAATTTTTTGTTCTTCAAGTTTAAGTGAACAATGAGCCCCAATGGTTAATCCTTTATCGGAAATTATTTGTAACTTTCGACAAGTAGTACATTGAATGGAACAGGTAGACGGTTGAAATCATTGTATATATTGCTTCTATGTAGCCTACGAAACATATATGCAAAGCATCCAAACAGTACAATTCGCCAATTTTTTGTTCTTCAAGTTTAAGTGAACTACGAGCCCCAATGTTAATCCTTTAACGGAAATTAATTGTAACTTTCTACAAGTAGAACAATGATTGGAACACGCAGACGGTTGAAATCTTTGTATATATTGCTTCCATATAGTCTAAGAAACATATGTGCAAAGCATCCAAACAGTACCATTCGCCAATTTTTTGTTCTTCAAGTTTAAGTGAACAATGAGCCCCATTGTTAATCCTTTATCGGAAATTATTTCTAACTTTCGACAGGTAGAACATTGAATGGAACAGGTAGACGGTTGAAATCTTTGTATCTCTTGCTTCTATATAGGATAAGAAACATATATGCAAAGCATCCAAACAGTACCATTCGCCACTTTTTTGTTCTTCAAGTTTAAGTAAACTACGATCCCCATTGTTAATCCCTTAACGGAAATTATTTGTAATTTTCGACATGTAGAACAGTGAATAGAACAGGTAGACGGTTGAAATCTTTGTATATATTGCTTCTATATAATCTACGAAACATATATGCAAAGCATCCAAACAGTACCATTCGCCAATTTTTTGTTCTTCAAGTTTAAGTGAACTACGAGCCCCATTGTTAATACTTTAACGGAAATTATTTGTAACTTGCGAGAAGTAGAACAATGAATGGAACTGGTGGCCGGTTGAAATCAATGTATATATTGCTTCTATATAGTCTAAGAAACATATATGCAAAGCATCCAAACAGTACCATACGCCAATTTTTTGTTCTTCAATTTTAAGTGAACGACGAGCCCCATTGTTAATCCTTTAAAGGAAATTATTTGTAAATTTCGACAAGTAGAACAATGAATGGAACAGGTAGACGGTTGCAATCATTGTATATATTGCTTCTATATAGTCTAAGAAACATATATGCAAAGCATCCAAACAGTACAATTCGACAATTTTTTGTTCTTCAAGTTTAGTGAACAATGAGCCCCAATGGTTAATCCTTTATCGGAAATTATTTGTAATTTTCGACAAGTAGAACAATGAATGGAACAGGTAGACGGTTGAAATCTTTGTAAATATTGCTTCTATATAGTATAAGAAACATATATGCAAAGCATCCAAACAGTACAATTCGCCAATTTTTTGTTCTTCAAGTTTAAGTGAACAATGAGCCCCATTGTTAATCCTTTAAAGGAAATTATTTGTAACTTTCGACAAGTAGAACAATGAATGGAACTGGTAGACTGTAGAAATCTTTGTAAATATTGCTTCTATATAGTATAAGAAACATATATGCAAAGCATCCAAACAGTACAATTTGCCAATTTTTTGTTCTTCAAGTTTAAGTGAACAATGAGCCCCATTGTTAATCCTTTGAAGGAAATTATTTGTAACTTTCGACAAGTAGAACAATGAATGGAACTGGTAGACTGCTGAAATCATTGTATATATTGCTTCTATATAGTCTAAGAAACATTTAAGCAAAGCATCCAAACAGTACAATTCGCCAATTTTTTGTTCTTTGAGTTTAAGTAAACTACGATCCCCATTGTTAATCCCTTAATGGAAATTATTTGTAACTTTCGACAAGTAGAACAGTGAATGGAACAGGTAGACGGTTGAAATCTTTGTATATATTGCTTCAATATAGTATAAGAAACATATATGCAAAGCATCAAAACAGTACAATTCGCCAATTTTTTGTTCTTCAAGTTTAAGTGAACAATGAGCCCCAATGGTTAATCATGGAATAGAAATTATTTGTAACTTTCTACAAGTAGAACAATGAATAGTACAGGTAGACGGGTGAAATCTTTCTATATATTGCTTCTAAATAGTCTAAGAACACATCTATGCAAAGCATCCAAACAGTACAATTCGCCAATTTTTTGTTCTTCAAGTTTAAGTGAACTACGAGCCCCATTGTTAATCCTTTGAAGGAAATTATTTGTAAATTTCGACAAGTAGAACAATGAATGGATCATGTAGACGGTTGAAATCATTGTATATATTGCTTCTATATAGTCTACGAAACATATATGCAAAGCATCCAAACAGTACAATTCGCCAATTTTTTGTTCTTCAAGTTTAAGTGAACTACGAGCCCCATTGTTAATCCTTTATCGGAAATTATTTCTAACTTTCGACAGGTAGAACATTGAATGGAACAGGTAGACGGTTGAAATCTTTGTATCTCTTGCTTCTATATAGGATAAGAAACATATATGCAAAGCATCCAAACAGTACCATTCGCCACTTTTTTGTTCTTCAAGTTTAAGTAAACTACGATCCCCATTGTTAATCCCTTAACGGAAATTATTTGTAATTTTCGACATGTAGAACAATGAATGGAACAGGTAGACGGTTGAAATCATTGTACATATTGCTTCTATATAGTCTAAGAAACATATATGAAAAGCATCCAAACAGTACAATTCGACAATTTTTTGTTCTTCAAGTTTAGTGAACTACGAGCCCCATTGTTAATACTTTAACGGAAATTATTTGTAACTACCGACAAGTAGAACAATGAATGGAACAGGTAGACGGTTGAAATCAATGTATATATTGCATCTATATAGTCTAAGAAACATATATGCAAAGCATCCAAACAGTACCATTCGCCAATTTTTTGTTCTTCAAGTTTAAGTGAACAATGAGCCCCAATGGTTAATCCTTTATCGGAAATTATTTGTAACTTTCGACAAGTAGAACATTGAATGGGACAGGTAGACGGTTGAAATCATTGTATATATTGCTTCTATGTAGCCTACGAAACATATATGCAAAGCATCCAAACAGTACAATTCGCCAATTTTTTGTTCTTCAAGTTTAAGTGAACTACGAGCCCCATTGATAATCATGAAATGGAAATTATTTGTAACTTTCTACAAGTAGAACAATTAATAGTACAGGTAGACGGGTGAAATCTTTCTATATATTGCATATAAATAGTCTAAGAAACATATATGCAAAGCATCCAAACAGTACGATTCGCCAATTTTTTGTTCTTCAAGTTTAAGTGAACTACGAGCCCCATTGTTAATACTTTAAAGGAAATTATTTGTAAATTTCGACAAGTAGAACAATGAATGGAACAGGTAGACGGTTGAAATCTTTGTAAATATTGCTCCTATATAGTATAAGAAACATATATGCAAAGCATCCAAACAGTACAATTCGCCAATTTTTTGTTCTTCAAGTTTAAGTGAACAATGAGCCCCATTGTTAATCCTTTGAAGGAAATTATTTGTAACTTTCGACAAGTAGAACAATGAATGGAACTGGTAGACTGCTGAAATCATTGTATATATTGCTTCTATATAGTCTAAGAAACATTTATGCAAAGCATCCAAACAGTACAATTCGCCAATTTTTTGTTCTTCGAGTTTAAGTAAACTACGATCCCCATTGTTAATCCCTTAATGGAAATTATTTGTAACTTTCGACAAGTAGAACAGTGAATGGAACAGGTAGACGGCTGAAATCTTTGTATATATTGCTTCAATATAGTATAAGAAACATATATGCAAAGCATCCAAACAGTACAATTCGCCAATTTTTTGTTCTTCAAGTTTAAGTGAACAATGAGCCCCAATGGTTAATCCGTTATCGGAAATTATTTGTAGCTTTCGACAAGTAGAACAATGAATGGAACTGGTAGACGGTTGAAATCCTTGTATAGATTGCTTCCATATAGTGTAAGAAACATGTACGCAAAGCATCCAAACAGTACCATTCGCCAATTTTTTGTCCTTCAAGTTTAGTGAACAATGAGCCCCAATGGTTAATCCTTTATCGGAAATTATTTGTAATTTTCGACAAGTAGAACAATGAATGGAACAGGTAGACGGTTGAAATCTTTGTAAATATTGCTTCTATATAGTATAAGAAACATATATGCAAAGCATCCAAACAGTACAATTCGCCAATTTTTTGTTCTTCGAGTTTAAGTAAACTACGATCCACATTGTTAATCCCTTAATGGACATTATTTGTAACTTTCGACAAGTAGAACAGTGAATGGAACAGGTAGACGGTTGAAATCTTTGTATATATTGCTTCAATATAGTATAAGAAACATATATGCAAAGCATCCAAACAGTACAATTCGCCAATTTTTTGTTCTTCAAGGTTAAGTGAACAATGAGCCCCATTGTTAATCCTTTAAAGGAAATTATTTGTAACTTTCGACAAGTAGAACAATGAATGGAACTGGTAGACTGTTGAAATCATTGTATATATTGCTTCTATATAGTCTAAGAAACATGTACGCAAAGCATCCAAACAGTACCATTCGCCAATTTTTTGTCCTTCAAGTTTAAGTGAACAATGAGCCCCATTGTTAATCCTTTATCGGAAATTATGTGTAAATTTCGACAAGTAGAACAATGATTGGAACACGTAGACGGTTGAAATCTTTGTATATATTGCTTCTATATAGTCTAAGAAACATATATGCCAAGCGTCCAAACAGTACAATTCGCCAATTATTTGTTCTTCAAGTTTAAGTAAACTACGAGCCCCATTGTTAATCCTTTAAAGGAAATTATTTGTAACTTTCGACAAGTAGAACATTGAATGGAACAGGTAGACGGTTGAAATCATTGTATATATTGCTTCTATGTAGCCTACGAAACATATATGCAAAGCATCCAAACAGTACAATTCGCCAATTTTTTGTTCTTCAAGTTTAAGTAAACTACGATCCCCATTGTTAATCCTTTGACGGAAATTATTTGTAACTTTCGACAAGTAGAACAATGAATGGAACAGGTAGACGGTTGAAATCATTGTACATATTGCTTCTATATAGTCTAAGAAACATATATGAAAAGCATCCAAACAGTACAATTCGACAATTTTTTGTTCTTCAAGTTTAGTGAACTACGAGCCCCATTGTTAATACTTTAACGGAAATTATTTGTAACTACCGACAAGTAGAACAATGAATGGAACAGGTAGACGGTTGAAATCAATGTATATATTGCATCTATATAGTCTAAGAAACATATATGCAAAGCATCCAAACAGTACCATTCGCCAATTTTTTGTTCTTCAAGTTTAAGTGAACAATGAGCCCCAATGGTTAATCCTTTATCGGAAATTATTTGTAACTTTCGACAAGTAGAACATTGAATGGAACAGGTAGACGGTTGAAATCATTGTATATATTGCTTCTATGTAGCCTACGAAACATATATGCAAAGCATCCAAACAGTACAATTCGCCAATTTTTTGTTCTTCAAGTTTAAGTGAACTACGAGCCCCATTGATAATCATGAAATGGAAATTATTTGTAACTTTCTACAAGTAGAACAATTAATAGTACAGGTAGACGGGTGAAATCTTTCTATATATTGCATATAAATAGTCTAAGAAACATATATGCAAAGCATCCAAACAGTACGATTCGCCAATTTTTTGTTCTTCAAGTTTAAGTGAACTACGAGCCCCATTGTTAATACTTTAAAGGAAATTATTTGTAAATTTCGACAAGTAGAACAATGAATGGAACAGGTAGACGGTTGAAATCTTTGTAAATATTGCTCCTATATAGTATAAGAAACATATATGCAAAGCATCCAAACAGTACCATTCGCCAATTTTTTGTTCTTCAAGTTTAAGTGAACTACGAGCCCCATTGTTAATACTTTAAAGGAAATTATTTGTAAATTTCGACAAGTAGAACAATGAATAGTACAGGTAGACGGGTGAAACCTTTCTATATATTGCTTCTATATAGTCTAAGAAACATATATGCAAAGAATCCAAACAGTACTATTCGCCAATTTTTTGTTCTTCAAGTTTATGTGAACTACGAGCCCCATTGTTAATCCTTTAAAGGAAATTATTTGTAAATTTCGACAAGTAGAACAATGAATGGAACAGGTAGACGGTTGAAATCTTTGTAAATATTGCTCCTATATAGTATAAGAAACATATATGCAAAGCATCCAAACAGTACAATTCGCCAATTTTTTGTTCTTCAAGTTTAAGTGAACAATGAGCCCCATTGTTAATCCTTTGAAGGAAATTATTTGTAACTTTCGACAAGTAGAACAATGAATGGAACTGGTAGACTGCTGAAATCATTGTATATATTGCTTCTATATAGTCTAAGAAACATTTATGCAAAGCATCCAAACAGTACAATTCGCCAATTTTTTGTTCTTCGAGTTTAAGTAAACTACGATCCCCATTGTTAATCCCTTAATGGAAATTATTTGTAACTTTCGACAAGTAGAACAGTGAATGGAACAGGTAGACGGCTGAAATCTTTGTATATATTGCTTCAATATAGTATAAGAAACATATATGCAAAGCATCCAAACAGTACAATTCGCCAATTTTTTGTTCTTCAAGTTTAAGTGAACAATGAGCCCCAATGGTTAATCCGTTATCGGAAATTATTTGTAGCTTTCGACAAGTAGAACAATGAATGGAACTGGTAGACGGTTGAAATCCTTGTATAGATTGCTTCCATATAGTGTAAGAAACATGTACGCAAAGCATCCAAACAGTACCATTCGCCAATTTTTTGTCCTTGAAGTTTAGTGAACAATGAGCCCCAATGGTTAATCCTTTATCGGAAATTATTTGTAATTTTCGACAAGTAGAACAATGAATGGAACAGGTAGACGGTTGAAATCTTTGTAAATATTGCTTCTATATAGTATAAGAAACATATATGCAAAGCATCCAAACAGTACAATTCGCCAATTTTTTGTTCTTCGAGTTTAAGTAAACTACGATCCCCATTGTTAATCCCTTAATGGACATTATTTGTAACTTTCGACAAGTAGAACAGTGAATGGAACAGGTAGACGGTTGAAATCTTTGTATATATTGCTTCAATATAGTATAAGAAACATATATGCAAAGCATCCAAACAGTACAATTCGCCAATTTTTTGTTCTTCAAGGTTAAGTGAACAATGAGCCCCATTGTTAATCCTTTAAAGGAAATTATTTGTAACTTTCGACAAGTAGAACAATGAATGGAACTGGTAGACTGTTGAAATCATTGTATATATTGCTTCTATATAGTCTAAGAAACATGTACGCAAAGCATCCAAACAGTACCATTCGCCAATTTTTTGTCCTTCAAGTTTAAGTGAACAATGAGCCCCATTGTTAATCCTTTATCGGAAATTATGTGTAAATTTCGACAAGTAGAACAATGATTGGAACACGTAGACGGTTGAAATCTTTGTATATATTGCTTCTATATAGTCTAAGAAACATATATGCCAAGCGTCCAAACAGTACAATTCGCCAATTATTTGATCTTCAATTTTAAGTGAACTACGAGCCCCATTGTAAATACTTTAACGGAAATTATTTGTAACTTGCGACAAGTAGAACAATGAATGGAACAGGTAGACGGTTGAAATCAATGTATATATTGCATCTATATAGTCTAAGAAACATATATGCAAAGCATCCAAACAGTACCATTCGCCAATTTTTTGTTCTTCAAGTTTAAGTGAACAATGAGCCCCAATGGTTAATCCGTTATCGGAAATTATTTGTAGCTTTCGACAAGTAGAACAATGAATGGAACTGGTAGACGGTTGAAATCCTTGTATAGATTGCTTCCATATAGTGTAAGAAACATGTACGCAAAGCGTCCAAACAGTACCATTCGCCAATTTTTTGTCCTTCAAGTTTAGTGAACAATGAGCCCAAATGGTTAATCCTTTATCGGAAATTATTTGTAATTTTCGACAAGTAGAACAATGAATGGAACAGGTAGACGGTTGAAATCTTTGTAAATATTGCTTCTATATAGTATAAGAAACATATATGCAAAGCATCCAAACAGTACAATTCGCCAATTTTTTGTTCTTCAAGTTTAAGTGAACAATGAGCCCCATTGTTAATCCTTTAAAGGAAATTATTTGTAACTTTCGACAAGTAGAACAATGAATGGAACAGGTAGCCGGTTGAAATCAACGTATATATTGCTTCTATATAGTCTAAGAAACATATATGCAAAGCATCCAAACAGTACCATTCGCCAATTTTTTGTTCTTCAAGTTTAAGTGAACGACGAGCCCCATTGTTAATCCTTTAAAGGAAATTATTTGTAAATTTCGACAAGTAGAACAATGATTGGAACACGTAGACGGTTGAAATCTTTGTATATATTGCTTCCATATAGTCTAAGAAACATGTACGCATAGCATCCAAACAGTACCATTCGCCAATTTTGTGTTCTTCAAGTTTAAGTGAACTACGAGCCCCATTGTTAATCCTTTAAAGGAAACTATTTGCAAATTTCGACAAGTAGAACAATGAATGGAACAGGTAGACGGTTGAAATCAATGTATGTATTGCTTCTATATAGTCTAAGAAACATATATGCAAAGCATCCAAACAGTACAATTCGACAATTTTTTGTTCTTCAAGTATAGTGAACAATGAGCCCCAATGGTTAATCCGTTATCGGAAATTATTTGTAGCTTTCGACAAGTAGAACAATGAATGGAACAGGTAGACGGTTGAAATCTTTGTATATATTGCTTCTATATAATCTAAGAAACCTATATGCCAAGCATCCAAACAGTACAATTCGCCAATTTTTTGTTCTTCAAGGTTAAGTGAACAATGAGCCCCAATGGTTAATCCGTTATCGGAAATTATTTGTAGCTTTCGACAAGTAGAACAATGAATGGAACAGGTAGACGGTTGAAATCTTTGTATATATTGCTTCTATATAATCTAAGAAACCTATATGCCAAGCATCCAAACAGTACAATTCGCCAATTATTTCATCTTCAAGTTTAAGTGAACTACGAGCCCCATTGTTAACACTTTAACGGAAATTATTTGTAACTTGTGACAAGTAGAACAATGAGTGGAACAGGTAGACGGTTGAAATCAATGTATATATTGCTTCTATATAGTCTAAGAAACATATATGCAAAGCATCCAAACAGTACCATTCGCCAATTTTGTGTTCTTCAAGTTTAAGTGAACAATGAGCCCCGTTGTTAATCCTTTATCGGAAATTATTTGTAACTTTCGACAAGTAGACCAATGAATGGAACAGGTAGACGGTTGAAATCCTTGTATATATTGCTTCCATATAGTCTAAGAAACATGTACGCAAAGCATCCAAACAGTACCATTCGCCACTTTTTTGTTCTTCAAGTTTAAGTAAACTACGATCCCCATTGTTAATCCCTTAACGGAAATTATTTGTAATTTTCGTCATGTAGAACAGTGAATAGAACAGGTAGACGGTTGAAATCTTTGTATATATTGCTTCTATATAATCTACGAAACATATATGCAAAGCATCCAAACAGTACAATTCGCCAATTTTTTGTTCTTCAAGTTTAAGTGAACTACGAGCCCCATTGTTAATACTTTAACGGAAATTATTTGTAACTTGCGAGAAGTAGAACAATGAATGGAACAGGTAGACGGTTGAAATCAATGTATATATTGCATCTATATAGTCTAAGAAACATATATGCAAAGCATCCAAACAGTACCATTCGCCAATTTTTTGTTCTTCAAGTTTAAGTGAACAATGAGCCCCAATGGTTAATCCTTTATCGGAAATTATTTGTAACTTTCGACAAGTAGAACATTGAATGGAACAGGTAGACGGTTGAAATCATTGTATATATTGCTTCTATGTAGCCTACGAAACATATATGCAAAGCATCCAAACAGTACAATTCGCCAATTTTTTGTTCTTCAAGTTTAAGTGAACTACGAGGCCCAATGTTAATCCTTTAACGGAAATTAATTGTAACTTTCTACAAGTAGAACAATGATTGGAACACGCAGACGGTTGAAATCTTTGTATATATTGCTTCCATATAGTCTAAGAAACATATGTGCAAAGCATCCAAACAGTACCATTCGCCAATTTTTTGTTCTTCAAGTTTAAGTGAACAATGAGCCCCATTGTTAATCCTTTATCGGAAATTATTTCTAACTTTCGACAGGTAGAACATTGAATGGAACAGGTAGACGGTTGAAATCTTTGTATCTCTTGCTTCTATATAGGATAAGAAACATATATGCAAAGCATCCAAACAGTACAATTCGCCAATTTTTTGTTCTTCAAGTTTAAGTGAACAATGAGCCCCATTGTTAATCCTTTGAAGGAAATTATTTGTAACTTTCGACAAGTAGAACAATGAATGGAACTGGTAGACTGCTGAAATCATTGTATATATTGCTTCTATATAGTCTAAGAAACATTTATGCAAAGCATCCAAACAGTACAATTCGCCAATTTTTTGTTCTTCGAGTTTAAGTAAACTACGATCCCCATTGTTAATCCCTTAATGGAAATTATTTGTAACTTTCGACAAGTAGAACAGTGAATGGAACAGGTAGACGGCTGAAATCTTTGTATATATTGCTTCAATATAGTATAAGAAACATATATGCAAAGCATCCAAACAGTACAATTCGCCAATTTTTTGTTCTTCAAGTTTAAGTGAACAATGAGCCCCAATGGTTAATCCGTAATCGGAAATTATTTGTAGCTTTCGACAAGTAGAACAATGAATGGAACTGGTAGACGGTTGAAATCCTTGTATAGATTGCTTCCATATAGTGTAAGAAACATGTACGCAAAGCATCCAAACAGTACCATTCGCCAATTTTTTGTCCTTCAAGTTTAGTGAACAATGAGCCCCAATGGTTAATCCTTTATCGGAAATTATTTGTAATTTTCGACAAGTAGAACAATGAATGGAACAGGTAGACGGTTGAAATCTTTGTAAATATTGCTTCTATATAGTCTAAGAAACATATATGCAAAGCATCCAAACAGTACAATTCGCCAATTTTTTGTTCTTCAAGTTTAAGTGAACCATGAGACCCATTGTTAATCCTTTATCGGAAATTATTTGTAACTTTCGACAAGTAGAACAATGAATGGAACAGGTAGACGGTTGAAATCTTTGTATATATTGCTTCTATATAATCTAAGAAACCTATATGCCAAGCATCCAAACAGTACAATTCGCCAATTATTTCATCTTCAAGTTTAAGTGAACTACGAGCCCCATTGTTAACACTTTAACGGAAATTATTTGTAACTTGTGACAAGTAGAACAATGAGTGGAACAGGTAGACGGTTGAAATCAATGTATATATTGCTTCTATATAGTCTAAGAAACATATATGCAAAGCATCCAAACAGTACCATTCGCCAATTTTGTGTTCTTCAAGTTTAAGTGAACAATGAGCCCCGTTGTTAATCCTTTATCGGAAATTATTTGTAACTTTCGACAAGTAGACCAATGAATGGAACAGGTAGACGGTTGAAATCCTTGTATATATTGCTTCCATATAGTCTAAGAAACATGTACGCAAAGCATCCAAACAGTACCATTCGCCACTTTTTTGTTCTTCAAGTTTAAGTAAACTACGATCCCCATTGTTAATCCCTTAACGGAAATTATTTGTAATTTTCGTCATGTAGAACAGTGAATAGAACAGGTAGACGGTTGAAATCTTTGTATATATTGCTTCTATATAATCTACGAAACATATATGCAAAGCATCCAAACAGTACAATTCGCCAATTTTTTGTTCTTCAAGTTTAAGTGAACTACGAGCCCCATTGTTAATACTTTAACGGAAATTATTTGTAACTTGCGAGAAGTAGAACAATGAATGGAACAGGTATACGGTTGAAATCAATGTATATATTGCATCTATATAGTCTAAGAAACATATATGCAAAGCATCCAAACAGTACCATTCGCCAATCTTTTGTTCTTCAAGTTTAAGTGAACAATGAGCCCCAATGGTTAATCCTTTATCGGAAATTATTTGTAACTTTCGACAAGTAGAACATTGAATGGAACAGGTAGACGGTTGAAATCATTGTATATATTGCTTCTATGTAGCCTACGAAACATATATGCAAAGCATCCAAACAGTACAATTCGCCAATTTTTTGTTCTTCAAGTTTAAGTGAACTACGAGGCCCAATGTTAATCCTTTAACGGAAATTAATTGTAACTTTCTACAAGTAGAACAATGATTGGAACACGCAGACGGTTGAAATCTTTGTATATATTGCTTCCATATAGTCTAAGAAACATATGTGCAAAGCATCCAAACAGTACCATTCGCCAATTTTTTGTTCTTCAAGTTTAAGTGAACAATGAGCCCCATTGTTAATCCTTTATCGGAAATTATTTCTAACTTTCGACAGGTAGAACATTGAATGGAACAGGTAGACGGTTGAAATCTTTGTATCTCTTGCTTCTATATAGGATAAGAAACATATATGCAAAGCATCCAAACAGTACAATTCGCCAATTTTTTGTTCTTCAAGTTTAAGTGAACAATGAGCCCCATTGTTAATCCTTTGAAGGAAATTATTTGTAACTTTCGACAAGTAGAACAATGAATGGAACTGGTAGACTGCTGAAATCATTGTATATATTGCTTCTATATAGTCTAAGAAACATTTATGCAAAGCATCCAAACAGTACAATTCGCCAATTTTTTGTTCTTCGAGTTTAAGTAAACTACGATCCCCATTGTTAATCCCTTAATGGAAATTATTTGTAACTTTCGACAAGTAGAACAGTGAATGGAACAGGTAGACGGCTGAAATCTTTGTATATATTGCTTCAATATAGTATAAGAAACATATATGCAAAGCATCCAAACAGTACAATTCGCCAATTTTTTGTTCTTCAAGTTTAAGTGAACAATGAGCCCCAATGGTTAATCCGTTATCGGAAATTATTTGTAGCTTTCGACAAGTAGAACAATGAATGGAACTGGTAGACGGTTGAAATCCTTGTATAGATTGCTTCCATATAGTGTAAGAAACATGTACGCAAAGCATCCAAACAGTACCATTCGCCAATTTTTTGTCCTTCAAGTTTAGTGAACAATGAGCCCCAATGGTTAATCCTTTATCGGAAATTATTTGTAATTTTCGACAAGTAGAACAATGAATGGAACAGGTAGACGGTTGAAATCTTTGTAAATATTGCTTCTATATAGTATAAGAAACATATATGCAAAGCATCCAAACAGTACAATTCGCCAATTTTTTGTTCTTCGAGTTTAAGTAAACTACGATCCCCATTGTTAATCCCTTAATGGACATTATTTGTAACTTTCGACAAGTAGAACAGTGAATGGAACAGGTAGACGGTTGAAATCTTTGTATATATTGCTTCAATATAGTATAAGAAACATATATGCAAAGCATCCAAACAGTACAATTCGCCAATTTTTTGTTCTTCAAGGTTAAGTGAACAATGAGCCCCATTGTTAATCCTTTAAAGGAAATTATTTGTAACTTTCGACAAGTAGAACAATGAATGGAACTGGTAGACTGTTGAAATCATTGTATATATTGCTTCTATATAGTCTAAGAAACATGTACGCAAAGCATCCAAACAGTACCATTCGCCAATTTTTTGTCCTTCAAGTTTAAGTGAACAATGAGCCCCATTGTTAATCCTTTATCGGAAATTATGTGTAAATTTCGACAAGTAGAACAATGATTGGAACACGTAGACGGTTGAAATCTTTGTATATATTGCTTCTATATAGTCTAAGAAACATATATGCCAAGCGTCCAAACAGTACAATTCGCCAATTATTTGATCTTCAATTTTAAGTGAACTACGAGCCCCATTGTTAATACTTTAACGGAAATTATTTGTAACTTGCGACAAGTAGAACAATGAATGGAACAGGTAGACGGTTGAAATCAATGTATATATTGCATCTATATAGTCTAAGAAACATATATGCAAAGCATCCAAACAGTACCATTCGCCAATTTTTTGTTCTTCAAGTTTAAGTGAACAATGAGCCCCAATGGTTAATCCGTTATCGGAAATTATTTGTAGCTTTCGACAAGTAGAACAATGAATGGAACTGGTAGACGGTTGAAATCCTTGTATAGATTGCTTCCATATAGTGTAAGAAACATGTACGCAAAGCGTCCAAACAGTACCATTCGCCAATTTTTTGTCCTTCAAGTTTAGTGAACAATGAGCCCAAATGGTTAATCCTTTATCGGAAATTATTTGTAATTTTCGACAAGTAGAACAATGAATGGAACAGGTAGACGGTTGAAATCTTTGTAAATATTGCTTCTATATAGTATAAGAAACATATATGCAAAGCATCCAAACAGTACAATTCGCCAATTTTTTGTTCTTCAAGTTTAAGTGAACAATGAGCCCCATTGTTAATGCTTTAAAGGAAATTATTTGTAACTTTCGACAAGTAGAACAATGAATGGAACAGGTAGCCGGTTGAAATCAACGTATATATTGCTTCTATATAGTCTAAGAAACATATATGCAAAGCATCCAAACAGTACCATTCGCCAATTTTTTGTTCTTCAAGTTTAAGTGAACGACGAGCCCCATTGTTAATCCTTTAAAGGAAATTATTTGTAAATTTCGACAAGTAGAACAATGATTGGAACACGTAGACGGTTGAAATCTTTGTATATATTGCTTCCATATAGTCTAAGAAACATGTACGCATAGCATCCAAACAGTACCATTCGCCAATTTTGTGTTCTTCAAGTTTAAGTGAACTACGAGCCCCATTGTTAATCCTTTAAAGGAAACTATTTGTAAATTTCGACAAGTAGAACAATGAATGGAACAGGTAGACGGTTGAAATCAATGTATGTATTGCTTCTATATAGTCTAAGAAACATATATGCAAAGCATCCAAACAGTACAATTCGACAATTTTTTGTTCTTCAAGTTTAGTGAACAATGAGCCCCAATGGTTAATCCGTTATCGGAAATTATTTGTAGCTTTCGACAAGTAGAACAATGAATGGAACAGGTAGACGGTTGAAATCTTTGTATATATTGCTTCTATATAATCTAAGAAACCTATATGCCAAGCATCCAAACAGTACAATTCGCCAATTTTTTGTTCTTCAAGGTTAAGTGAACAATGAGCCCCATTGTTAATCCTTTAAAGGAAATTATTTGTAACTTTCGACAAGTAGAACAATGAATGGAACTGGTAGACTGTTGAAATCATTGTATATATTGCTTCTATATAGTCTAAGAAACATTTATGCAGAGCATCCAAACAGTACAATTAACCAATTTTTTGTTCTTCAAGTTTAAGTAAACTACGAACCCCATTGTTAATCCCTTAATGGAAATTATTTGTAACTTTCGACAAGTAGAACAGTGAATGGAACAGGTAGACGGTTGAAATCTGTGTATATATTGCTTCAATATAGTATAAGAAACATATATGCAAAGCATCCAAACAGTACAATTCGCCAATTTTTTGTTCTTCAAGTTTAAGTGAACAATGAGCCCCAATGGTTAATCCGTTATCGGAAATTATTTGTAGCTTTCGACAAGTAGAACAATGAATGGAACAGGTAGACGGTTGAAATCTTTGTATATATTGCTTCTATATAATCTAAGAAACCTATATGCCAAGCATCCAAACAGTACAATTCGCCAATTATTTCATCTTCAAGTTTAAGTGAACTACGAGCCCCATTGTTAACACTTTAACGGAAATTATTTGTAACTTGTGACAAGTAGAACAATGAGTGGAACAGGTAGACGGTTGAAATCAATGTATATATTGCTTCTATATAGTCTAAGAAACATATATGCAAAGCATCCAAACAGTACCATTCGCCAATTTTGTGTTCTTCAAGTTTAAGTGAACAATGAGCCCCGTTGTTAATCCTTTATCGGAAATTATTTGTAACTTTCGACAAGTAGACCAATGAATGGAACAGGTAGACGGTTGAAATCCTTGTATATATTGCTTCCATATAGTCTAAGAAACATGTACGCAAAGCATCCAAACAGTACCATTCGCCACTTTTTTGTTCTTCAAGTTTAAGTAAACTACGATCCCCATTGTTAATCCCTTAACGGAAATTATTTGTAATTTTCGTCATGTAGAACAGTGAATAGAACAGGTAGACGGTTGAAATCTTTGTATATATTGCTTCTATATAATCTACGAAACATATATGCAAAGCATCCAAACAGTACAATTCGCCAATTTTTTGTTCTTCAAGTTTAAGTGAACTACGAGCCCCATTGTTAATACTTTAACGGAAATTATTTGTAACTTGCGAGAAGTAGAACAATGAATGGAACAGGTAGACGGTTGAAATCAATGTATATATTGCATCTATATAGTCTAAGAAACATATATGCAAAGCATCCAAACAGTACCATTCGCCAATTTTTTGTTCTTCAAGTTTAAGTGAACAATGAGCCCCAATGGTTAATCCTTTATCGGAAATTATTTGTAACTTTCGACAAGTAGAACATTGAATGGAACAGGTAGACGGTTGAAATCATTGTATATATTGCTTCTATGTAGCCTACGAAACATATATGCAAAGCATCCAAACAGTACAATTCGCCAATTTTTTGTTCTTCAAGTTTAAGTGAACTACGAGGCCCAATGTTAATCCTTTAACGGAAATTAATTGTAACTTTCTACAAGTAGAACAATGATTGGAACACGCAGACGGTTGAAATCTTTGTATATATTGCTTCCATATAGTCTAAGAAACATATGTGCAAAGCATCCAAACAGTACCATTCGCCAATTTTTTGTTCTTCAAGTTTAAGTGAACAATGAGCCCCATTGTTAATCCTTTATCGGAAATTATTTCTAACTTTCGACAGGTAGAACATTGAATGGAACAGGTAGACGGTTGAAATCTTTGTATCTCTTGCTTCTATATAGGATAAGAAACATATATGCAAAGCATCCAAACAGTACCATTCGCCACTTTTTTGTTCTTCAAGTTTAAGTAAACTACGATCCCCATTGTTAATCCCTTGACGGAAATTATTTGTAACTTTCGACAAGTAGAACAATGAATGGAACAGGTAGACGGTTGAAATCATTGTATATATTGCTTCTATATAGTCTAAGAAACATATATGAAAAGCATCCAAACAGTACAATTCGACAATTTTTTGTTCTTCAAGTTTAGTGAACTACGAGCCCCATTGTTAATACTTTAACGGAAATTATTTGTAACTTCCGACAAGTAGAACAATGAATGGAACAGGTAGACGGTTGAAATCAATGTATATATTGCATCTATATAGTCTAAGAAACATATATGCAAAGCATCCAAACAGTACCATTCGCCAATTTTTTGTTCTTCAAGTTTAAGTGAACAATGAGCCCCAATGGTTAATCCTTTATCGGAAATTATTTGTAACTTTCGACAAGTAGAGCATTGAATGGAACAGGTAGACGGTTGAAATCATTGTATATATTGCTTCTATGTAGCCTACGAAACATATATGCAAAGCATCCAAACAGTACAATTCGCCAATTTTTTGTTCTTCAAGTTTAAGTGAACAACGAGCCCCAATGTTAATCCTTTAACGGAAATTAATTGTAACTTTCTACAAGTAGAACAATGATTGGAACACGCAGACGGTTGAAATCTTTGTATATATTGCTTCCATATAGTCTAAGAAACATATGTGCAAAGCATCCAAACAGTACCATTCGCCAATTTTTTGTTCTTCAAGTTTAAGTGAACAATGAGCCCCATTGTTAATCCTTTATCGGAAATTATTTCTAACTTTCGACAGGTAGAACATTGAATGGAACAGGTAGACGGTTGAAATCTTTGTATCTCTTGCTTCTATATAGGATAAGAAACATATATGCAAAGCATCCAAACAGTACCATTCGCCACTTTTTTGTTCTTCAAGTTTAAGTAAACTACGATCCCCATTGTTAATCCCTTAACGGAAATTATTTGTAATTTTCGACATGTAGAACAGTGAATAGAACAGGTAGACGGTTGAAATCTTTGTATATATTGCTTCTATATAATCTACGAAACATATATGCAAAGCATCCAAACAGTACCATTCGCCAATTTTTTGTTCTTCAAGTTTAAGTGAACTACGAGCCCCATTGTTAATACTTTAACGGAAATTATTTGTAACTTGCGAGAAGTAGAACAATGAATGGAACTGGTGGCCGGTTGAAATCAATGTATATATTGCTTCTATATAGTCTAAGAAACATATATGCAAAGCATCCAAACAGTACCATTCGCCAATTTTTTGTTCTTCAAGTTTAAGTGAACGACGAGCCCCATTGTTAATCCTTTAAAGGAAATTATTTGTAAATTTCGACAAGTAGAACAATGAATGGAACAGGTAGACGGTTGCAATCATTGTATATATTGCTTCTATATAGTCTAAGAAACATATATGCAAAGCATCCAAACAGTACAATTCGACAATTTTTTGTTCTTCAAGTTTAGTGAACAATGAGCCCCAATGGTTAATCCTTTATCGACAATTATTTCTAATTTTCGACAAGTAGAACAATGAATGGAACAGGTAGACGGTTGAAATCTTTGTATATATTGCTTCTATATAATCTAAGAAACATATATGCAAAGCATCCAAACAGTACAATTCGCCAATTTTTTGTTCTTCAAGTTTAAGTGAACGACGAGCCCCATTGTTAATCCTTTAAAGGAAATTATTTGTAAATTTCGACAAGTAGAACAATGAATGGAACAGGTAGACGGTTGCAATCATTGTATATATTGCTTCTATATAGTCTAAGAAACATATATGCAAAGCATCCAAACAGTACAATTCGACAATTTTTTGTTCTTCAAGTTTAGTGAACAATGAGCCCCAATGGTTAATACTTTAACGGAAATTATTTGTAACTTGCGACAAGTAGAACAATGAATGGAACAGGTAGCCGGTTGAAATCAACGTATATATTGCTTCTATATAGTCTAAGAAACATATATGCAAAGCATCCAAACAGTACCATTCGCCAATTTTGTGTTCTTCAAGTTTAAGTGAACAATGAGCCCCGTTGTTAATCCTTTATCGGAAATTATTTGTAACTTTCGACAAGTAGACCAATGAATGGAACAGGTAGACGGTTGAAATCCTTGTATATATTGCTTCCATATAGTCTAAGAAACATGTACGCAAAGCATCCAAACAGTACCATTCGCCACTTTTTTGTTCTTCAAGTTTAAGTAAACTACGATCCCCATTGTTAATCCCTTAACGGAAATTATTTGTAATTTTCGTCATGTAGAACAGTGAATAGAACAGGTAGACGGTTGAAATCTTTGTATATATTGCTTCTATATAATCTACGAAACATATATGCAAAGCATCCAAACAGTACAATTCGCCAATTTTTTGTTCTTCAAGTTTAAGTGAACTACGAGCCCCATTGTTAATACTTTAACGGAAATTATTTGTAACTTGCGAGAAGTAGAACAATGAATGGAACTGGTGGCCGGTTGAAATCAATGTATATATTGCTTCTATATAATCTAAGAAACATATATGCAAAGCATCCAAACAGTACAATTCGACAATTTTTTGCCCTTCAAGTTTAAGTGAACTACGAGCCCCATTGTTAATCCTTTAAAGGAAATTATTTGTAAATTTCGGCAAGTAGAACAATGAATGGAATAGGTAGACGGTTGAAATCATTGTATATATTGCTTCTATATAGTCTAAGAAACATATATGCAAAGCATCCAAACAGTACAATTCGCCAATTTTTTTGGTCTTCAAGTTTAAGTGAACAATGAGCCCCAATGGTTAGTCCGTTATCGGAAATTATTTGTAACTTTCGACAAGTAGAACAATGAATGGAACAGGTAGACGGTTGAATACTTTGTATATATTGCTTCTATATAATCTAAGAAATATCTATGCAAAGCATCCAAACAGTACAATTCGCCAATTTTTTGTTCTTCAAGTTTAAGTGAACAATGAGCCCCAATGGTTAATCATGGAATAGAAATTATTTGTAACTTTCTACAAGTAGAACAATGAATAGTACAGGTAGACGGGTGAAATCTTTCTATATATTGCTTCTAAATAGTCTAAAAACACATCTATGCAAAGCATCCAAACAGTACAATTCGCCAATTTTTTGTTCTTCAAGTTTAAGTGAACTACGAGCCCCATTGTTAATCCTTTAAAGGAAATTATTTGTAACTTTCGACAAGTAGAACATTGAATGGAACAGGTAGACGGTTGAAATCATTGTATATATTGCTTCTATGTAGCCTGCGAAACATATATGCAAAGCATCCAAACAGTACAATTCGCCAATTTTTTGTTCTTCAAGTTTAAGTAAACTACGATCCCCATTGTTAATCCCTTGACGGAAATTATTTGTAACTTTCGACAAGTAGAACAATGAATGGAACAGGTAGACGGTTGAAATCATTGTATATATTGCTTCTATATAGTCTAAGAAACATATATGAAAAGCATCCAAACAGTACAATTCGACAATTTTTTGTTCTTCAAGTTTAGTGAACTACGAGCCCCATTGTTAATACTTTAACGGAAATTATTTGTAACTTCCGACAAGTAGAACAATGAATGGAACAGGTAGACGGTTGAAATCATTGTATATATTGCTTCTATGTAGCCTACGAAACATATATGCAAAGCATCCAAACAGTACAATTCGCCAATTTTTTGTTCTTCAAGTTTAAGTGAACTACGAGCCCCAATGTTAATCCTTTAACGGAAATTAATTGTAACTTTCTACAAGTAGAACAATGATTGGAACGCGCAGACGGTTGAAATCTTTGTATATATTGCTTCCATATAGTCTAAGAAACATATGTGCAAAGCATCCAAACAGTACCATTCGCCAATTTTTTGTTCTTCAAGTTTAAGTGAACAATGAGCCCCATTGTTAATCCTTTATCGGAAATTATTTCTAACTTTCGACAGGTAGAACATTGAATGGAACAGGTAGACGGTTGAAATCTTTGTATCTCTTGCTTCTATATATGATAAGAAACATATATGCAAAGCATCCAAACAGTACCATTCGCCACTTTTTTGTTCTTCAAGTTTAAGTAAACTACGATCCCCATTGTTAATCCCTTAACGGAAATTATTTGTAATTTTCGACATGTAGAACAATGAATAGAACAGGTAGACGGTTGAAATCTTTGTATATATTGCTTCTATATAATCTACGAAACATATATGCAAAGCATCCAAACAGTACCATTCGCCAATTTTTTGTTCTTCAAGTTTAAGTGAACTACGAGCCCCATTGTTAATACTTTAACGGAAATTATTTGTAACTTGCGAGAAGTAGAACAATGAATGGAACTGGTGGCCGGTTGAAATCAATGTATATATTGCTTCTATATAGTCTAAGAAACATATATGCAAAGCATCCAAACAGTACCACTCGCCAATTTTTTGTTCTTCAAGTTTAAGTGAACGACGAGCCCCATTGTTAATCCTTTAAAGGAAATTATTTGTAAATTTCGACAAGTAGAACAATGATTGGAACACGCAGACGGTTGAAATCTTTGTATATATTGCTTCCATATAGTCTAAGAAACATATATGCAAAGCATCCAAACAGTACCATTCGCCAATTTTTTGTTCTTCAAGTTTAAGTGAACAATGAGCCCCATTGTTAATCCTTTATCGGAAATTATTTGTAACTTTCGACAAGTAGAACATTGAATGGAACTGGTAGACGGTTGAAATCTTTGTATCTATTGCTTCTATATAGGATAAGAAACATATATGCAAAGCATCCAAACAGTACCATTCGCCACTTTTTTGTTCTTCAAGTTTAAGTAAACTACGATCCCCATTGTTAATCCCTTAACAGAAATTATTTGTAATTTTCGACATGTGGAACAATGAATGGAACAGGTAGACGGTTGAAATCTTTGTATATATTGCTTCTATATAATCTAAGAAACATATATGCAAAGCATCCAAACAGTACCATTCGCCAATTTTTTGTTCTTCAAGTTTAAGTGAACTACGAGCCCCATTGTTAATACTTTAACGGAAATTATTTGTAACTTGCGAGAAGTAGAACAATGAATGGAACTGGTAGCCGGTTGAAATCAATGTATATATTGCTTCTATATAGTCTAAGAAACATATATGCAAAGCATCCAAACAGTACCATTCGCCAATTTTTTGTTCTTCAAGTTTAAGTGAACGACGAGCCCCATTGTTAATCCTTTAAAGGAAATTATTTGTAAATTTCGACAAGTAGAACAATGAATGGAACAGGTAGACGGTTGCAATCATTGTATATATTGCTTCTATATAGTCTAAGAAACATATATGCAAAGCATCCAAACAGTACAATTCGACAATTTTTTGTTCTTCAAGTTTAGTGAACAATGAGCCCCAATGGTTAATACTTTAACGGAAATTATTTGTAACTTGCGACAAGTAGAACAATGAATGGAACAGGTAGCCGGTTGAAATCAACGTATATATTGCTTCTATATAGTCTAAGAAACATATATGCAAAGCATCCAAACAGTACCATTCGCCAATTTTTTGTTCTTCAAGTTTAAGTGAACGACGAGCCCCATTGTTAATCCTTTAAAGGAAATTATTTGTAAATTTCGACAAGTAGAACAATGATTGGAACACGTAGACGGTTGAAATCTTTGTATATATTGCTTCCATATAGTCTAAGAAACATGTACGCATAGCATCCAAACAGTACCATTCGCCAATTTTGTGTTCTTCAAGTTTAAGTGAACTACGAGCCCCATTGTTAATCCTTTAAAGGAAACTATTTGTAAATTTCGACAAGTAGAACAATGAATGGAACAGGTAGACGGTTGAAATCAATGTATGTATTGCTTCTATATAGTCTAAGAAACATATATGCAAAGCATCCAAACAGTACAATTCGACAATTTTTTGTTCTTCAAGTTTAGTGAACAATGAGCCCCAATGGTTAATCCTTTATCGGAAATTATTTGTAATTTTCGACAAGTAGAACAATGAATGGAACAGGTAGACGGTTGAAATCTTTGTATATATTGCTTCTATATAATCTAAGAAACATATATGCAAAGCATCCAAACAGTACAATTCGACAATTTTTTGCCCTTCAAGTTTAAGTGAACTACGAGCCCCATTGTTAATCCTTTAAAGGAAATTATTTGTAAATTTCGGCAAGTAGAACAATGAATGGAATAGGTAGACGGTTGAAATCATTGTATATATTGCTTCTATATAGTCTAAGAAACATATATGCAAATAATCCAAACAGTACAATTCGCCAATTTTTTTGGTCTTCAAGTTTAAGTGAACAATGAGCCCCAATGGTTAGTCCGTTATCGGAAATTATTTGTAACTTTCGACAAGTAGAACAATGAATGGAACAGGTAGACGGTTGAAATCTTTGTATATATTGCTTCTATATAATCTAAGAAACATCTATGCAAAGCATCCAAACAGTACAATTCGCCAATTTTTTGTTCTTCAAGTTTAAGTGAACAATGAGCCCCAATGGTTAATCATGGAATAGAAATTATTTGTAACTTTCTACAAGTAGAACAATGAATAGTACAGGTAGACGGGTGAAATCTTTCTATATATTGCTTCTAAATAGTCTAAGAACACATCTATGCAAAGCATCCAAACAGTACAATTCGCCAATTTTTTGTTCTTCAAGTTTAAGTGAACTACGAGCCCCATTGTTAATCCTTTAAAGGAAATTATTTGTAAATTTCGACAAGTAGAGCAATGAATGGAACTGGTAGACGGTTGAAATCTTTGTATATATTGCTTCTATATAATCTAAGAAACATATATGCAAAGCATCTAAACAGTAACAATCGCCAATTTTTTGATCTTCTAGTTTAAGTGAACAGCGAGCCGCATTGATAATCATGGAATAGAAATTATTTGTAACTTTCTACAAGTAGAACAATGAATAGTACAGGTAGACGGGTGAAATCTTTCTATATATTGCTTCTAAATAGTCTAAAAACACATCTATGCAAAGCATCCAAACAGTACAATTCGCCAATTTTTTGTTCTTCAAGTTTAAGTGAACTACGAGCCCCATTGTTAATCCTTTAAAGGAAATTATTTGTAACTTTCGACAAGTAGAACATTGAATGGAACAGGTAGACGGTTGAAATCATTGTATATATTGCTTCTATGTAGCCTGCGAAACATATATGCAAAGCATCCAAACAGTACAATTCGCCAATTTTTTGTTCTTCAAGTTTAAGTAAACTACGATCCCCATTGTTAATCCCTTGACGGAAATTATTTGTAACTTTCGACAAGTAGAACAATGAATGGAACAGGTAGACGTTGAAATCAATGTATATATTGCTTCTATAAAGTCTAAGAAACATATATGCAAAGCATCCAAACAGTACCATTCGCCACTTTTTTGTTCTTCAAGTTTAAGTAAACTACGATCCCCATTGTTAATCCCTTAACAGAAATTATTTGTAATTTTCGACATGTGGAACAATGAATGGAACAGGTAGACGGTTGAAATCTTTGTATATATTGCTTCTATATAATCTAAGAAACATATATGCAAAGCATCCAAACAGTACCATTCGCCACTTTTTTGTTCTTCAAGTTTAAGTAAACTACGATCCCCATTGTTAATCCCTTGACGGAAATTATTTGTAACTTTCGACAAGTAGAACAATGAATGGAACAGGTAGACGGTTGAAATCATTGTATATATTGCTTCTATATAGTCTAAGAAACATATATGAAAAGCATCCAAACAGTACAATTCGACAATTTTTTGTTCTTCAAGTTTAGTGAACTACGAGCCCCATTGTTAATACTTTAACGGAAATTATTTGTAACTTCCGACAAGTAGAACAATGAATGGAACAGGTAGACGGTTGAAATCAATGTATATATTGCATCTATATAGTCTAAGAAACATATATGCAAAGCATCCAAACAGTACCATTCGCCAATTTTTTGTTCTTCAAGTTTAAGTGAACAATGAGCCCCAATGGTTAATCCTTTATCGGAAATTATTTGTAACTTTCGACAAGTAGAGCATTGAATGGAACAGGTAGACGGTTGAAATCATTGTATATATTGCTTCTATGTAGCCTACGAAACATATATGCAAAGCATCCAAACAGTACAATTCGCCAATTTTTTGTTCTTCAAGTTTAAGTGAACTACGAGCCCCAATGTTAATCCTTTAACGGAAATTAATTGTAACTTTCTACAAGTAGAACAATGATTGGAACACGCAGACGGTTGAAATCTTTGTATATATTGCTTCCATATAGTCTAAGAAACATATGTGCAAAGCATCCAAACAGTACCATTCGCCAATTTTTTGTTCTTCAAGTTTAAGTGAACAATGAGCCCCATTGTTAATCCTTTATCGGAAATTATTTCTAACTTTCGACAGGTAGAACATTGAATGGAACAGGTAGACGGTTGAAATCTTTGTATCTCTTGCTTCTATATAGGATAAGAAACATATATGCAAAGCATCCAAACAGTACCATTCGCCACTTTTTTGTTCTTCAAGTTTAAGTAAACTACGATCCCCATTGTTAATCCCTTAACGGAAATTATTTGTAATTTTCGACATGTAGAACAGTGAATAGAACAGGTAGACGGTTGAAATCTTTGTATATATTGCTTCTATATAATCTACGAAACATATATGCAAAGCATCCAAACAGTACCATTCGCCAATTTTTTGTTCTTCAAGTTTAAGTGAACAATGAGCCCCAATGGTTAATCCTTTATCGGAAATTATTTGTAACTTTCGACAAGTAGAGCATTGAATGGAACAGGTAGACGGTTGAAATCATTGTATATATTGCTTCTATGTAGCCTACGAAACATATATGCAAAGCATCCAAACAGTACAATTCGCCAATTTTTTGTTCTTCAAGTTTAAGTGAACTACGAGCCCCAATGTTAATCCTTTAACGGAAATTAATTGTAACTTTCTACAAGTAGAACAATGATTGGAACACGCAGACGGTTGAAATCTTTGTATATATTGCTTCCATATAGTCTAAGAAACATATGTGCAAAGCATCCAAACAGTACCATTCGCCAATTTTTTGTTCTTCAAGTTTAAGTGAACAATGAGCCCCATTGTTAATCCTTTATCGGAAATTATTTCTAACTTTCGACAGGTAGAACATTGAATGGAACAGGTAGACGGTTGAAATCTTTGTATCTCTTGCTTCTATATAGGATAAGAAACATATATGCAAAGCATCCAAACAGTACCATTCGCCACTTTTTTGTTCTTCAAGTTTAAGTAAACTACGATCCCCATTGTTAATCCCTTAACGGAAATTATTTGTAATTTTCGACATGTAGAACAGTGAATAGAACAGGTAGACGGTTGAAATCTTTGTATATATTGCTTCTATATAATCTACGAAACATATATGCAAAGCATCCAAACAGTACCATTCGCCAATTTTTTGTTCTTCAAGTTTAAGTGAACTACGAGCCCCATTGTTAATACTTTAACGGAAATTATTTGTAACTTGCGAGAAGTAGAACAATGAATGGAACTGGTGGCCGGTTGAAATCAATGTATATATTGCTTCTATATAGTCTAAGAAACATATATGCAAAGCATCCAAACAGTACCACTCGCCAATTTTTTGTTCTTCAAGTTTAAGTGAACGACGAGCCCCATTGTTAATCCTTTAAAGGAAATTATTTGTAAATTTCGACAAGTAGAACAATGAATGGAACAGGTAGACGGTTGCAATCATTGTATATATTGCTTCTATATAGTCTAAGAAACATATATGCAAAGCATCCAAACAGTACAATTCGACAATTTTTTGTTCTTCAAGTTTAGTGAACAATGAGCCCCAATGGTTAATCCTTTATCGGCAATTATTTCTAATTTTCGACAAGTAGAACAATGAATGGAACAGGTAGACGGTTGAAATCTTTGTATATATTGCTTCTATATAATCTAAGAAACATATATGCAAAGCATCCAAACAGTACAATTCGCCAATTATTTCATCTTCATGTTTAAGTGAACGACGAGCCCCATTGTTAATCCTTTAAAGGAAATTATTTGTAAATTTCGACAAGTAGGACAATGATTGGAACACGTAGACGGTTGAAATCTTTGTATATATTGCTTCCATATAGTCTAAGAAACATGTACGCAAAGCATCCAAACAGTACCATTCGCCAATTTTTTGTTCTTCAAGTTTAAGTGAACAATGAGCCCCATTGTTAATCCTTTATCGGAAATTATTTGTAACTTTCGACAAGTAGAACATTGAATGGAATAGGTAGACGGTTGAAATCATTGTATATATTGCTTCTATAAAGTCTAAGAAACATATATGCAAAGCATCCAAACAGTACAATTCGCCAATTTCTTGTTCTTCAAGTTTAAGTAAACTACGATCCCCATTGTTAATCCCTTAACGGAAATTATTTGTAATTTTCGACAAGTAGAACAATGAATGGAACAGGTAGACGGTTGAAATCTTTGTATATATTGCTTCTATAAAGTCTAAGAAACATATATGCAAATCATCCAAACAGTACAATTCGCCAATTATTTGTTCTTCAAGTTTAAGTGAACTACGAGCCCCATTGTTAATACTTTAACGGAAATTATTTGTAACTTGCGACAAGTAGAACAATGAATGGAACAGGTAGACGGTTGAAATCAATGTATATATTGCTTCTATAAAGTCTAAGAAACATATATGCAAAGCATCCAAACAGTACAATTCGCCAATTTCTTGTTCTTCAAGTTTAAGTGAACTACGAGCCCCATTGTTAATCCTTTAACGGAAATTAATTGTAACTTTCTACAAGTAGAACAATGATTGGAACACGCAGACGGTTGAAATCTTTGTATATATTGCTTCCATATAGTCTAAGAAACATATATGCAAAGCATCCAAACAGTACCATTCGCCAATTTTTTGTTCTTCAAGTTTAAGTGAACAATGAGCCCCATTGTTAATCCTTTATCGGAAATTATTTGTAACTTTCGACAAGTAGAACATTGAATGGAACTGGTAGACGGTTGAAATCTTTGTATCTATTGCTTCTATATAGGATAAGAAACATATATGCAAAGCATCCAAACAGTACCATTCGCCACTTTTTTGTTCTTCAAGTTTAAGTAAACTACGATCCCCATTGTTAATCCCTTAACAGAAATTATTTGTAATTTTCGACATGTGGAACAATGAATGGAACAGGTAGACGGTTGAAATCTTTGTATATATTGCTTCTATATAATCTAAGAAACATATATGCAAAGCATCCAAACAGTACCATTCGCCAATTTTTTGTTCTTCAAGTTTAAGTGAACTACGAGCCCCATTGTTAATACTTTAACGGAAATTATTTGTAACTTGCGAGAAGTAGAACAATGAATGGAACTGGTAGCCGGTTGAAATCAATGTATATATTGCTTCTATATAGTCTAAGAAACATATATGCAAAGCATCCAAACAGTACCATTCGCCAATTTTTTGTTCTTCAAGTTTAAGTGAACGACGAGCCCCATTGTTAATCCTTTAAAGGAAATTATTTGTAAATTTCGACAAGTAGAACAATGAATGGAACAGGTAAACGGTTGCAATCATTGTATATATTGCTTCTATATAGTCTAAGAAACATATATGCAAAGCATCCAAACAGTACAATTCGACAATTTTTTGTTCTTCAAGTTTAGTGAACAATGAGCCCCAATGGTTAATACTTTAACGGAAATTATTTGTAACTTGCGACAAGTAGAACAATGAATGGAACAGGTAGCCGGTTGAAATCAACGTATATATTGCTTCTATATAGTCTAAGAAACATATATGCAAAGCATCCAAACAGTACCATTCGCCAATTTTTTGTTCTTCAAGTTTAAGTGAACGACGAGCCCCATTGTTAATCCTTTAAAGGAAATTATTTGTAAATTTCGACAAGTAGAACAATGATTGGAACACGTAGACGGTTGAAATCTTTGTATATATTGCTTCCATATAGTCTAAGAAACATGTACGCATAGCATCCAAACAGTACCATTCGCCAATTTTGTGTTCTTCAAGTTTAAGTGAACTACGAGCCCCATTGTTAATCCTTTAAAGGAAACTATTTGTAAATTTCGACAAGTAGAACAATGAATGGAACAGGTAGACGGTTGAAATCAATGTATGTATTGCTTCTATATAGTCTAAGAAACATATATGCAAAGCATCCAAACAGTACAATTCGACAATTTTTTGTTCTTCAAGTTTAGTGAACAATGAGCCCCAATGGTTAATCCTTTATCGGAAATTATTTGTAATTTTCGACAAGTAGAACAATGAATGGAACAGGTAGACGGTTGAAATCTTTGTATATATTGCTTCTATATAATATAAGAAACATATATGCAAAGCATCCAAACAGTACAATTCGACAATTTTTTGCCCTTCAAGTTTAAGTGAACTACGAGCCCCATTGTTAATCCTTTAAAGGAAATTATTTGTAAATTTCGGCAAGTAGAACAATGAATGGAATAGGTAGACGGTTGCAATCATTGTATATATTGCTTCTATATAGTCTAAGAAACATATATGCAAAGCATCCAAACAGTACAATTCGACAATTTTTTGTTCTTCAAGTTTAGTGAACAATGAGCCCCAATGGTTAATACTTTAACGGAAATTATTTGTAACTTGCGACAAGTAGAACAATGAATGGAACAGGTAGCCGGTTGAAATCAACGTATATATTGCTTCTATATAGTCTAAGAAACATATATGCAAAGCATCCAAACAGTACCATTCGCCAATTTTTTGTTCTTCAAGTTTAAGTGAACGACGAGCCCCATTGTTAATCCTTTAAAGGAAATTATTTGTAAATTTCGACAAGTAGAACAATGATTGGAACACGTAGACGGTTGAAATCTTTGTATATATTGCTTCCATATAGTCTAAGAAACATGTACGCATAGCATCCAAACAGTACCATTCGCCAATTTTGTGTTCTTCAAGTTTAAGTGAACTACGAGCCCCATTGTTAATCCTTTAAAGGAAACTATTTGTAAATTTCGACAAGTAGAACAATGAATGGAACAGGTAGACGGTTGAAATCAATGTATGTATTGCTTCTATATAGTCTAAGAAACATATATGCAAAGCATCCAAACAGTACAATTCGACAATTTTTTGTTCTTCAAGTTTAGTGAACAATGAGCCCCAATGGTTAATCCTTTATCGGAAATTATTTGTAATTTTCGACAAGTAGAACAATGAATGGAACAGGTAGACGGTTGAAATCTTTGTATATATTGCTTCTATATAATCTAAGAAACATATATGCAAAGCATCCAAACAGTACAATTCGACAATTTTTTGCCCTTCAAGTTTAAGTGAACTACGAGCCCCATTGTTAATCCTTTAAAGGAAACTATTTGTAAATTTCGACAAGTAGAACAATGAATGGAACAGGTAGACGGTTGAAATCAATGTATGTATTGCTTCTATATAGTCTAAGAAACATATATGCAAAGCATCCAAACAGTACAATTCGACAATTTTTTGTTCTTCAAGTTTAGTGAACAATGAGCCCCAATGGTTAATCCTTTATCGGAAATTATTTGTAATTTTCGACAAGTAGAACAATGAATGGAACAGGTAGACGGTTGAAATCTTTGTATATATTGCTTCTATATAATCTAAGAAACATATATGCAAAGCATCCAAACAGTACAATTCGACAATTTTTTGCCCTTCAAGTTTAAGTGAACTACGAGCCCCATTGTTAATCCTTTAAAGGAAATTATTTGTAAATTTCGGCAAGTAGAACAATGAATGGAATAGGTAGACGGTTGAAATCATTGTATATATTGCTTCTATATAGTCTAAGAAACATATATGCAAATAATCCAAACAGTACAATTCGCCAATTTTTTTGGTCTTCAAGTTTAAGTGAACAATGAGCCCCAATGGTTAGTCCGTTATCGGAAATTATTTGTAACTTTCGACAAGTAGAACAATGAATGGAACAGGTAGACGGTTGAAATCTTTGTATATATTGCTTCTATATAATCTAAGAAACATCTATGCAAAGCATCCAAACAGTACAATTCGCCAATTTTTTGTTCTTCAAGTTTAAGTGAACAATGAGCCCCAATGGTTAATCATGGAATAGAAATTATTTGTAACTTTCTACAAGTAGAACAATGAATAGTACAGGTAGACGGGTGAAATCTTTCTATATATTGCTTCTAAATAGTCTAAGAACACATCTATGCAAAGCATCCAAACAGTACAATTCGCCAATTTTTTGTTCTTCAAGTTTAAGTGAACTACGAGCCCCATTGTTAATCCTTTAAAGGAAATTATTTGTAAATTTCGACAAGTAGAGCAATGAATGGAACTGGTAGACGGTTGAAATCTTTGTATATATTGCTTCTATATAATCTAAGAAACATATATGCAAAGCATCTAAACAGTAACAATCGCCAATTTTTTGATCTTCTAGTTTAAGTGAACAGCGAGCCGCATTGATAATCATGGAATAGAAATTATTTGTAACTTTCTACAAGTAGAACAATGAATAGTACAGGTAGACGGGTGAAATCTTTCTATATATTGCTTCTAAATAGTCTAAAAACACATCTATGCAAAGCATCCAAACAGTACAATTCGCCAATTTTTTGTTCTTCAAGTTTAAGTGAACTACGAGCCCCATTGTTAATCCTTTAAAGGAAATTATTTGTAACTTTCGACAAGTAGAACATTGAATGGAACAGGTAGACGGTTGAAATCATTGTATATATTGCTTCTATGTAGCCTGCGAAACATATATGCAAAGCATCCAAACAGTACAATTCGCCAATTTTTTGTTCTTCAAGTTTAAGTAAACTACGATCCCCATTGTTAATCCCTTGACGGAAATTATTTGTAACTTTCGACAAGTAGAACAATGAATGGAACAGGTAGACGGTTGGAATCATTGTATATATTGCTTCTATATAGTCTAAGAAACATATATGAAAAGCATCCAAACAGTACAATTCGACAATTTTTTGTTCTTCAAGTTTAGTGAACTACGAGCCCCATTGTTAATACTTTAACGGAAATTATTTGTAACTTCCGACAAGTAGAACAATGAATGGAACAGGTAGACGGTTGAAATCAATGTATATATTGCATCTATATAGTCTAAGAAACATATATGCAAAGCATCCAAACAGTACCATTCGCCAATTTTTTGTTCTTCAAGTTTAAGTGAACAATGAGCCCCAATGGTTAATCCTTTATCGGAAATTATTTGTAACTTTCGACAAGTAGAACATTGAATGGAACAGGTAGACGGTTGAAATCATTGTATATATTGCTTCTATGTAGCCTACGAAACATATATGCAAAGCATCCAAACAGTACAATTCGCCAATTTTTTGTTCTTCAAGTTTAAGTGAACTACGAGCCCCAATGTTAATCCTTTAACGGAAATTAATTGTAACTTTCTACAAGTAGAACAATGATTGGAACGCGCAGACGGTTGAAATCTTTGTATATATTGCTTCCATATAGTCTAAGAAACATATGTGCAAAGCATCCAAACAGTACCATTCGCCAATTTTTTGTTCTTCAAGTTTAAGTGAACAATGAGCCCCATTGTTAATCCTTTATCGGAAATTATTTCTAACTTTCGACAGGTAGAACATTGAATGGAACAGGTAGACGGTTGAAATCTTTGTATCTCTTGCTTCTATATATGATAAGAAACATATATGCAAAGCATCCAAACAGTACCATTCGCCACTTTTTTGTTCTTCAAGTTTAAGTAAACTACGATCCCCATTGTTAATCCCTTAACGGAAATTATTTGTAATTTTCGACATGTAGAACAATGAATAGAACAGGTAGACGGTTGAAATCTTTGTATATATTGCTTCTATATAATCTACGAAACATATATGCAAAGCATCCAAACAGTACCATTCGCCAATTTTTTGTTCTTCAAGTTTAAGTGAACTACGAGCCCCATTGTTAATACTTTAACGGAAATTATTTGTAACTTGCGAGAAGTAGAACAATGAATGGAACTGGTGGCCGGTTGAAATCAATGTATATATTGCTTCTATATAGTCTAAGAAACATATATGCAAAGCATCCAAACAGTACCACTCGCCAATTTTTTGTTCTTCAAGTTTAAGTGAACAATGAGCCCCATTGTTAATCCCTTAACGGAAATTATTTGTAATTTTCGACATGTAGAACAGTGAATAGAACAGGTAGACGGTTGAAATCTTTGTATATATTGCTTCTATATAATCTACGAAACATATATGCAAAGCATCCAAACAGTACCATTCGCCAATTTTTTGTTCTTCAAGTTTAAGTGAACAATGAGCCCCAATGGTTAATCCTTTATCGGAAATTATTTGTAACTTTCGACAAGTAGAGCATTGAATGGAACAGGTAGACGGTTGAAATCATTGTATATATTGCTTCTATGTAGCCTACGAAACATATATGCAAAGCATCCAAACAGTACAATTCGCCAATTTTTTGTTCTTCAAGTTTAAGTGAACTACGAGCCCCAATGTTAATCCTTTAACGGAAATTAATTGTAACTTTCTACAAGTAGAACAATGATTGGAACACGCAGACGGTTGAAATCTTTGTATATATTGCTTCCATATAGTCTAAGAAACATATGTGCAAAGCATCCAAACAGTACCATTCGCCAATTTTTTGTTCTTCAAGTTTAAGTGAACAATGAGCCCCATTGTTAATCCTTTATCGGAAATTATTTCTAACTTTCGACAGGTAGAACATTGAATGGAACAGGTAGACGGTTGAAATCTTTGTATCTCTTGCTTCTATATAGGATAAGAAACATATATGCAAAGCATCCAAACAGTACCATTCGCCACTTTTTTGTTCTTCAAGTTTAAGTAAACTACGATCCCCATTGTTAATCCCTTAACGGAAATTATTTGTAATTTTCGACATGTAGAACAGTGAATAGAACAGGTAGACGGTTGAAATCTTTGTATATATTGCTTCTATATAATCTACGAAACATATATGCAAAGCATCCAAACAGTACCATTCGCCAATTTTTTGTTCTTCAAGTTTAAGTGAACTACGAGCCCCATTGTTAATACTTTAACGGAAATTATTTGTAACTTGCGAGAAGTAGAACAATGAATGGAACTGGTGGCCGGTTGAAATCAATGTATATATTGCTTCTATATAGTCTAAGAAACATATATGCAAAGCATCCAAACAGTACCACTCGCCAATTTTTTGTTCTTCAAGTTTAAGTGAACGACGAGCCCCATTGTTAATCCTTTAAAGGAAATTATTTGTAAATTTCGACAAGTAGAACAATGAATGGAACAGGTAGACGGTTGCAATCATTGTATATATTGCTTCTATATAGTCTAAGAAACATATATGCAAAGCATCCAAACAGTACAATTCGACAATTTTTTGTTCTTCAAGTTTAGTGAACAATGAGCCCCAATGGTTAATCCTTTATCGGCAATTATTTCTAATTTTCGACAAGTAGAACAATGAATGGAACAGGTAGACGGTTGAAATCTTTGTATATATTGCTTCTATATAATCTAAGAAACATATATGCAAAGCATCCAAACAGTACAATTCGCCAATTATTTCATCTTCATGTTTAAGTGAACGACGAGCCCCATTGTTAATCCTTTAAAGGAAATTATTTGTAAATTTCGACAAGTAGGACAATGATTGGAACACGTAGACGGTTGAAATCTTTGTATATATTGCTTCCATATAGTCTAAGAAACATGTACGCAAAGCATCCAAACAGTACCATTCGCCAATTTTTTGTTCTTCAAGTTTAAGTGAACAATGAGCCCCATTGTTAATCCTTTATCGGAAATTATTTGTAACTTTCGACAAGTAGAACATTGAATGGAATAGGTAGACGGTTGAAATCATTGTATATATTGCTTCTATAAAGTCTAAGAAACATATATGCAAAGCATCCAAACAGTACAATTCGCCAATTTCTTGTTCTTCAAGTTTAAGTAAACTACGATCCCCATTGTTAATCCCTTAACGGAAATTATTTGTAATTTTCGACAAGTAGAACAATGAATGGAACAGGTAGACGGTTGAAATCTTTGTATATATTGCTTCTATAAAGTCTAAGAAACATATATGCAAATCATCCAAACAGTACAATTCGCCAATTATTTGTTCTTCAAGTTTAAGTGAACTACGAGCCCCATTGTTAATACTTTAACGGAAATTATTTGTAACTTGCGACAAGTAGAACAATGAATGGAACAGGTAGACGGTTGAAATCAATGTATATATTGCTTCTATAAAGTCTAAGAAACATATATGCAAAGCATCCAAACAGTACAATTCGCCAATTTCTTGTTCTTCAAGTTTAAGTGAACTACGAGCCCCATTGTTAATCCTTTAACGGAAATTAATTGTAACTTTCTACAAGTAGAACAATGATTGGAACACGCAGACGGTTGAAATCTTTGTATATATTGCTTCCATATAGTCTAAGAAACATATATGCAAAGCATCCAAACAGTACCATTCGCCAATTTTTTGTTCTTCAAGTTTAAGTGAACAATGAGCCCCATTGTTAATCCTTTATCGGAAATTATTTGTAACTTTCGACAAGTAGAACATTGAATGGAACTGGTAGACGGTTGAAATCTTTGTATCTATTGCTTCTATATAGGATAAGAAACATATATGCAAAGCATCCAAACAGTACCATTCGCCACTTTTTTGTTCTTCAAGTTTAAGTAAACTACGATCCCCATTGTTAATCCCTTAACAGAAATTATTTGTAATTTTCGACATGTGGAACAATGAATGGAACAGGTAGACGGTTGAAATCTTTGTATATATTGCTTCTATATAATCTAAGAAACATATATGCAAAGCATCCAAACAGTACCATTCGCCAATTTTTTGTTCTTCAAGTTTAAGTGAACTACGAGCCCCATTGTTAATACTTTAACGGAAATTATTTGTAACTTGCGAGAAGTAGAACAATGAATGGAACTGGTAGCCGGTTGAAATCAATGTATATATTGCTTCTATATAGTCTAAGAAACATATATGCAAAGCATCCAAACAGTACCATTCGCCAATTTTTTGTTCTTCAAGTTTAAGTGAACGACGAGCCCCATTGTTAATCCTTTAAAGGAAATTATTTGTAAATTTCGACAAGTAGAACAATGAATGGAACAGGTAAACGGTTGCAATCATTGTATATATTGCTTCTATATAGTCTAAGAAACATATATGCAAAGCATCCAAACAGTACAATTCGACAATTTTTTGTTCTTCAAGTTTAGTGAACAATGAGCCCCAATGGTTAATACTTTAACGGAAATTATTTGTAACTTGCGACAAGTAGAACAATGAATGGAACAGGTAGCCGGTTGAAATCAACGTATATATTGCTTCTATATAGTCTAAGAAACATATATGCAAAGCATCCAAACAGTACCATTCGCCAATTTTTTGTTCTTCAAGTTTAAGTGAACGACGAGCCCCATTGTTAATCCTTTAAAGGAAATTATTTGTAAATTTCGACAAGTAGAACAATGATTGGAACACGTAGACGGTTGAAATCTTTGTATATATTGCTTCCATATAGTCTAAGAAACATGTACGCATAGCATCCAAACAGTACCATTCGCCAATTTTGTGTTCTTCAAGTTTAAGTGAACTACGAGCCCCATTGTTAATCCTTTAAAGGAAACTATTTGTAAATTTCGACAAGTAGAACAATGAATGGAACAGGTAGACGGTTGAAATCAATGTATGTATTGCTTCTATATAGTCTAAGAAACATATATGCAAAGCATCCAAACAGTACAATTCGACAATTTTTTGTTCTTCAAGTTTAGTGAACAATGAGCCCCAATGGTTAATCCTTTATCGGAAATTATTTGTAATTTTCGACAAGTAGAACAATGAATGGAACAGGTAGACGGTTGAAATCTTTGTATATATTGCTTCTATATAATATAAGAAACATATATGCAAAGCATCCAAACAGTACAATTCGACAATTTTTTGCCCTTCAAGTTTAAGTGAACTACGAGCCCCATTGTTAATCCTTTAAAGGAAATTATTTGTAAATTTCGGCAAGTAGAACAATGAATGGAATAGGTAGACGGTTGCAATCATTGTATATATTGCTTCTATATAGTCTAAGAAACATATATGCAAAGCATCCAAACAGTACAATTCGACAATTTTTTGTTCTTCAAGTTTAGTGAACAATGAGCCCCAATGGTTAATACTTTAACGGAAATTATTTGTAACTTGCGACAAGTAGAACAATGAATGGAACAGGTAGCCGGTTGAAATCAACGTATATATTGCTTCTATATAGTCTAAGAAACATATATGCAAAGCATCCAAACAGTACCATTCGCCAATTTTTTGTTCTTCAAGTTTAAGTGAACGACGAGCCCCATTGTTAATCCTTTAAAGGAAATTATTTGTAAATTTCGACAAGTAGAACAATGATTGGAACACGTAGACGGTTGAAATCTTTGTATATATTGCTTCCATATAGTCTAAGAAACATGTACGCATAGCATCCAAACAGTACCATTCGCCAATTTTGTGTTCTTCAAGTTTAAGTGAACTACGAGCCCCATTGTTAATCCTTTAAAGGAAACTATTTGTAAATTTCGACAAGTAGAACAATGAATGGAACAGGTAGACGGTTGAAATCAATGTATGTATTGCTTCTATATAGTCTAAGAAACATATATGCAAAGCATCCAAACAGTACAATTCGACAATTTTTTGTTCTTCAAGTTTAGTGAACAATGAGCCCCAATGGTTAATCCTTTATCGGAAATTATTTGTAATTTTCGACAAGTAGAACAATGAATGGAACAGGTAGACGGTTGAAATCTTTGTATATATTGCTTCTATATAATCTAAGAAACATATATGCAAAGCATCCAAACAGTACAATTCGACAATTTTTTGCCCTTCAAGTTTAAGTGAACTACGAGCCCCATTGTTAATCCTTTAAAGGAAATTATTTGTAAATTTCGGCAAGTAGAACAATGAATGGAATAGGTAGACGGTTGAAATCATTGTATATATTGCTTCTATATAGTCTAAGAAACATATATGCAAAGCATCCAAACAGTACAATTCGCCAATTTTTTTGGTCTTCAAGTTTAAGTGAACAATGAGCCCCAATGGTTAGTCCGTTATCGGAAATTATTTGTAACTTTCGACAAGTAGAACAATGAATGGAACAGGTAGACGGTTGAAATCTTTGTATATATTGCTTCTATATAATCTAAGAAACATCTATGCAAAGCATCCAAACAGTACAATTCGCCAATTTTTTGTTCTTCAAGTTTAAGTGAACAATGAGCCCCAATGGTTAATCATGGAATAGAAATTATTTGTAACTTTCTACAAGTAGAACAATGAATAGTACAGGTAGACGGGTGAAATCTTTCTATATATTGCTTCTAAATAGTCTAAGAACACATCTATGCAAAGCATCCAAACAGTACAATTCGCCAATTTTTTGTTCTTCAAGTTTAAGTGAACTACGAGCCCCATTGTTAATCCTTTAAAGGAAATTATTTGTAAATTTCGACAAGTAGAGCAATGAATGGAACTGGTAGACGGTTGAAATCTTTGTATATATTGCTTCTATATAATCTAAGAAACATATATGCAAAGCATCTAAACAGTAACAATCGCCAATTTTTTGATCTTCTAGTTTAAGTGAACAGCGAGCCGCATTGATAATCATGGAATAGAAATTATTTGTAACTTTCTACAAGTAGAACAATGAATAGTACAGGTAGACGGGTGAAATCTTTCTATATATTGCTTCTAAATAGTCTAAAAACACATCTATGCAAAGCATCCAAACAGTACAATTCGCCAATTTTTTGTTCTTCAAGTTTAAGTGAACTACGAGCCCCATTGTTAATCCTTTCAAGGAAATTATTTGTAACTTTCGACAAGTAGAACATTGAATGGAACAGGTAGACGGTTGAAATCATTGTATATATTGCTTCTATGTAGCCTGCGAAACATATATGCAAAGCATCCAAACAGTACAATTCGCCAATTTTTTGTTCTTCAAGTTTAAGTAAACTACGATCCCCATTGTTAATCCCTTGACGGAAATTATTTGTAACTTTCGACAAGTAGAACAATGAATGGAACAGGTAGACGGTTGGAATCATTGTATATATTGCTTCTATATAGTCTAAGAAACATATATGAAAAGCATCCAAACAGTACAATTCGACAATTTTTTGTTCTTCAAGTTTAGTGAACTACGAGCCCCATTGTTAATACTTTAACGGAAATTATTTGTAACTTCCGACAAGTAGAACAATGAATGGAACAGGTAGACGGTTGAAATCAATGTATATATTGCATCTATATAGTCTAAGAAACATATATGCAAAGCATCCAAACAGTACCATTCGCCAATTTTTTGTTCTTCAAGTTTAAGTGAACAATGAGCCCCAATGGTTAATCCTTTATCGGAAATTATTTGTAACTTTCGACAAGTAGAACATTGAATGGAACAGGTAGACGGTTGAAATCATTGTATATATTGCTTCTATGTAGCCTACGAAACATATATGCAAAGCATCCAAACAGTACAATTCGCCAATTTTTTGTTCTTCAAGTTTAAGTGAACTACGAGCCCCATTGTTAATACTTTAACGGAAATTATTTGTAACTTGCGAGAAGTAGAACAATGAATGGAACTGGTGGCCGGTTGAAATCAATGTATATATTGCTTCTATATAGTCTAAGAAACATATATGCAAAGCATCCAAACAGTACCACTCGCCAATTTTTTGTTCTTCAAGTTTAAGTGAACGACGAGCCCCATTGTTAATCCTTTAAAGGAAATTATTTGTAAATTTCGACAAGTAGAACAATGAATGGAACAGGTAGACGGTTGCAATCATTGTATATATTGCTTCTATATAGTCTAAGAAACATATATGCAAAGCATCCAAACAGTACAATTCGACAATTTTTTGTTCTTCAAGTTTAGTGAACAATGAGCCCCAATGGTTAATCCTTTATCGGCAATTATTTCTAATTTTCGACAAGTAGAACAATGAATGGAACAGGTAGACGGTTGAAATCTTTGTATATATTGCTTCTATATAATCTAAGAAACATATATGCAAAGCATCCAAACAGTACAATTCGCCAATTATTTCATCTTCATGTTCAAGTGAACGACGAGCCCCATTGTTAATCCTTTAAAGGAAATTATTTGTAAATTTCGACAAGTAGGACAATGATTGGAACACGTAGACGGTTGAAATCTTTGTATATATTGCTTCCATATAGTCTAAGAAACTTGTACGCAAAGCATCCAAACAGTACCATTCGCCAATTATTTGTTCTTCAAGTTTAAGTGAACTACGAGCCCCATTGTTAATACTTTAACGGAAATTATTTGTAACTTGCGACAAGTAGAACAATGAATGGAACAGGTAGACGGTTGAAATCAATGTATATATTGCTTCTATAAAGTCTAAGAAACATATATGCAAAGCATCCAAACAGTACCATTCGCCACTTTTTTGTTCTTCAAGTTTAAGTAAACTACGATCCCCATTGTTAATCACTTAACAGAAATTATTTGTAATTTTCGACATGTGGAACAATGAATGGAACAGGTAGACGGTTGAAATCTTTGTATATATTGCTTCTATATAATCTAAGAAACATATATGCAAAGCATCCAAACAGTACCATTCGCCACTTTTTTGTTCTTCAAGTTTAAGTAAACTACGATCCCCATTGTTAATCCCTTGACGGAAATTATTTGTAACTTTCGACAAGTAGAACAATGAATGGAACAGGTAGACGGTTGAAATCATTGTATATATTGCTTCTATATAGTCTAAGAAACATATATGAAAAGCATCCAAACAGTACAATTCGACAATTTTTTGTTCTTCAAGTTTAGTGAACTACGAGCCCCATTGTTAATACTTTAACGGAAATTATTTGTAACTTCCGACAAGTAGAACAATGAATGGAACAGGTAGACGGTTGAAATCAATGTATATATTGCATCTATATAGTCTAAGAAACATATATGCAAAGCATCCAAACAGTACCATTCGCCAATTTTTTGTTCTTCAAGTTTAAGTGAACAATGAGCCCCAATGGTTAATCCTTTATCGGAAATTATTTGTAACTTTCGACAAGTAGAGCATTGAATGGAACAGGTAGACGGTTGAAATCATTGTATATATTGCTTCTATGTAGCCTACGAAACATATATGCAAAGCATCCAAACAGTACAATTCGCCAATTTTTTGTTCTTCAAGTTTAAGTGAACTACGAGCCCCAATGTTAATCCTTTAACGGAAATTAATTGTAACTTTCTACAAGTAGAACAATGATTGGAACACGCAGACGGTTGAAATCTTTGTATATATTGCTTCCATATAGTCTAAGAAACATATGTGCAAAGCATCCAAACAGTACCATTCGCCAATTTTTTGTTCTTCATGTTTAAGTGAACAATGAGCCCCATTGTTAATCCTTTATCGGAAATTATTTCTAACTTTCGACAGGTAGAACATTGAATGGAACAGGTAGACGGTTGAAATCTTTGTATCTCTTGCTTCTATATAGGATAAGAAACATATATGCAAAGCATCCAAACAGTACCATTCGCCACTTTTTTGTTCTTCAAGTTTAAGTAAACTACGATCCCCATTGTTAATCCCTTAACGGAAATTATTTGTAATTTTCGACATGTAGAACAGTGAATAGAACAGGTAGACGGTTGAAATCTTTGTATATATTGCTTCTATATAATCTACGAAACATATATGCAAAGCATCCAAACAGTACCATTCGCCAATTTTTTGTTCTTCAAGTTTAAGTGAACTACGAGCCCCATTGTTAATACTTTAACGGAAATTATTTGTAACTTGCGAGAAGTAGAACAATGAATGGAACTGGTAGCCGGTTGAAATCAATGTATATATTGCTTCTATATAGTCTAAGAAACATATATGCAAAGCATCCAAACAGTACCATTCGCCAATTTTTTGTTCTTCAAGTTTAAGTGAACGACGAGCCCCATTGTTAATCCTTTAAAGGAAATTATTTGTAAATTTCGACAAGTAGAACAATGAATGGAACAGGTAGACGGTTGCAATCATTGTATATATTGCTTCTATATAGTCTAAGAAACATATATGCAAAGCATCCAAACAGTACAATTCGACAATTTTTTGTTCTTCAAGTTTAGTGAACAATGAGCCCCAATGGTTAATACTTTAACGGAAATTATTTGTAACTTGCGACAAGTAGAACAATGAATGGAACAGGTAGCCGGTTGAAATCAACGTATATATTGCTTCTATATAGTCTAAGAAACATATATGCAAAGCATCCAAACAGTACCATTCGCCAATTTTTTGTTCTTCAAGTTTAAGTGAACGACGAGCCCCATTGTTAATCCTTTAAAGGAAATTATTTGTAAATTTCGACAAGTAGAACAATGATTGGAACACGTAGACGGTTGAAATCTTTGTATATATTGCTTCCATATAGTCTAAGAAACATGTACGCATAGCATCCAAACAGTACCATTCGCCAATTTTGTGTTCTTCAAGTTTAAGTGAACTACGAGCCCCATTGTTAATCCTTTAAAGGAAACTATTTGTAAATTTCGACAAGTAGAACAATGAATGGAACAGGTAGACGGTTGAAATCAATGTATGTATTGCTTCTATATAGTCTAAGAAACATATATGCAAAGCATCCAAACAGTACAATTCGACAATTTTTTGTTCTTCAAGTTTAGTGAACAATGAGCCCCAATGGTTAATCCTTTATCGGAAATTATTTGTAATTTTCGACAAGTAGAACAATGAATGGAACAGGTAGACGGTTGAAATCAATGTATATATTGCATCTATATAGTCTAAGAAACATATATGCAAAGCATCCAAACAGTACCATTCGCCAATTTTTTGTTCTTCAAGTTTAAGTGAACAATGAGCCCCAATGGTTAATCCTTTATCGGAAATTATTTGTAACTTTCGACAAGTAGAACATTGAATGGAACAGGTAGACGGTTGAAATCATTGTATATATTGCTTCTATGTAGCCTACGAAACATATATGCAAAGCATCCAAACAGTACAATTCGCCAATTTTTTGTTCTTCAAGTTTAAGTGAACTACGAGCCCCAATGTTAATCCTTTAACGGAAATTAATTGTAACTTTCTACAAGTAGAACAATGATTGGAACGCGCAGACGGTTGAAATCTTTGTATATATTGCTTCCATATAGTCTAAGAAACATATGTGCAAAGCATCCAAACAGTACCATTCGCCAATTTTTTGTTCTTCAAGTTTAAGTGAACAATGAGCCCCATTGTTAATCCTTTATCGGAAATTATTTCTAACTTTCGACAGGTAGAACATTGAATGGAACAGGTAGACGGTTGAAATCTTTGTATCTCTTGCTTCTATATATGATAAGAAACATATATGCAAAGCATCCAAACAGTACCATTCGCCACTTTTTTGTTCTTCAAGTTTAAGTAAACTACGATCCCCATTGTTAATCCCTTAACGGAAATTATTTGTAATTTTCGACATGTAGAACAATGAATAGAACAGGTAGACGGTTGAAATCTTTGTATATATTGCTTCTATATAATCTACGAAACATATATGCAAAGCATCCAAACAGTACCATTCGCCAATTTTTTGTTCTTCAAGTTTAAGTGAACTACGAGCCCCATTGTTAATACTTTAACGGAAATTATTTGTAACTTGCGAGAAGTAGAACAATGAATGGAACTGGTGGCCGGTTGAAATCAATGTATATATTGCTTCTATGTAGTCTAAGAAACATATATGCAAAGCATCCAAACAGTACCACTCGCCAATTTTTTGTTCTTCAAGTTTAAGTGAACGACGAGCCCCATTGTTAATCCTTTAAAGGAAATTATTTGTAAATTTTCGACAAGTAGAACAATGAATGGAACAGGTAGACGGTTGAAATCTTTGTATATATTGCTTCTATAAAGTCTAAGAAACATATATGCAAATCATCCAAACAGTACAATTCGCCAATTATTTGTTCTTCAAGTTTAAGTGAACTACGAGCCCCATTGTTAATACTTTAACGGAAATTATTTGTAACTTGCGACAAGTAGAACAATGAATGGCACAGGTAGACGGTTGAAATCAATGTATATATTGCTTCTATAAAGTCTAAGAAACATATATGCAAAGCATCCAAACAGTACAATTCGCCAATTTCTTGTTCTTCAAGTTTAAGTGAACTACGAGCCCCATTGTTAATCCTTTAACGGAAATTAATTGTAACTTTCTACAAGTAGAACAATGATTGGAACACGCAGACGGTTGAAATCTTTGTATATATTGCTTCCATATAGTCTAAGAAACATATATGCAAAGCATCCAAACAGTACAATTCGCCAATTTCTTGTTCTTCAAGTTTGAGTAAACTACGATCCCCATTGTTAATTCCTTAACGGAAATTATTTGTAACTTGCGAGAAGTAGAACAATGAATGGAACTGGTAGCCGGTTGAAATCAATGTATATATTGCTTCTATATAGTCTAAGAAACATATATGCAAAGCATCCAAACAGTACCATTCGCCAATTTTTTGTTCTTCAAGTTTAAGTGAACGACGAGCCCCGTTGTTAATCCTTTAAAGGAAATTATTTGTAAATTTCGACAAGTAGAACAATGAATGGAACAGGTAGACGGTTGCAATCATTGTATATATTGCTTCTATATAGTCTAAGAAACATATATGCAAAGCATCCAAACAGTACAATTCGACAATTTTTTGTTCTTCAAGTTTAAGTAAACTACGATCCCCATTGTTAATCCCTTAACGGAAATTATTTGTAACTTTCGACAGGTAGAACATTGAATGGAACAGGTAGACGGTTGAAATCTTTGTATCTCTTGCTTCTATATATGATAAGAAACATATATGCAAAGCATCCAAACAGTACCATTCGCCACTTTTTTGTTCTTCAAGTTTAAGTAAACTACGATCCCCATTGTTAATCCCTTAACGGAAATTATTTGTAATTTTCGACATGTAGAACAATGAATAGAACAGGTAGACGGTTGAAATCTTTGTATACATTGCTTCTATATAATCTACGAAACATATATGCAAAGCATCCAAACAGTACCATTCGCCAATTTTTTGTTCTTCAAGTTTAAGTGAACTACGAGCCCCATTGTTAATACTTTAACGGAAATTATTTGTAACTTGCGAGAAGTAGAACAATGAATGGAACTGGTGGCCGGTTGAAATCAATGTATATATTGCTTCTATATAGTCTAAGAAACATATATGCAAAGCATCCAAACAGTACCACTCGCCAATTTTTTGTTCTTCAAGTTTAAGTGAACGACGAGCCCCATTGTTAATCCTTTAAAGGAAATTATTTGTAAATTTCGACAAGTAGAACAATGAATGGAACAGGTAGACGGTTGCAATCATTGTATATATTGCTTCTATATAGTCTAAGAAACATATATGCAAAGCATCCAAACAGTACAATTCGACAATTTTTTGTTCTTCAAGTTTAGTGAACAATGAGCCCCAATGGTTAATCCTTTATCGGCAATTATTTCTAATTTTCGACAAGTAGAACAATGAATGGAACAGGTAGACGGTTGAAATCTTTGTATATATTGCTTCTATATAATCTAAGAAACATATATGCAAAGCATCCAAACAGTACAATTCGCCAATTATTTCATCTTCATGTTTAAGTGAACGACGAGCCCCATTGTTAATCCTTTAAAGGAAATTATTTGTAAATTTCGACAAGTAGGACAATGATTGGAACACGTAGACGGTTGAAATCTTTGTATATATTGCTTCCATATAGTCTAAGAAACATGTACGCAAAGCATCCAAACAGTACCATTCGCCAATTTTTTGTTCTTCAAGTTTAAGTGAACAATGAGCCCCATTGTTAATCCTTTATCGGAAATTATTTGTAACTTTCGACAAGTAGAACATTGAATGGAATAGGTAGACGGTTGAAATCATTGTATATATTGCTTCTATAAAGTCTAAGAAACATATATGCAAAGCATCCAAACAGTACAATTCGCCAATTTCTTGTTCTTCAAGTTTGAGTGAACTACGATCCCCATTGTTAATTCCTTAACGGAAATTATTTGTAATTTTCGACAAGTAGAACAATGAATGGAACAGGTAGACGGTTGAAATCTTTGTGTATATTGCTTCTATAAAGTCTAAGAAACATATATGCAAATCATCCAAACAGTACAATTCGCCAATTATTTGTTCTTCAAGTTTAAGTGAACTACGAGCCCCATTGTTAATACTTTAACGGAAATTATTTGTAACTTGCGACAAGTAGAACAATGAATGGAACAGGTAGACGGTTGAAATCAATGTATATATTGCTTCTATAAAGTCTAAGAAACATATATGCAAAGCATCCAAACAGTACAATTCGCCAATTTCTTGTTCTTCAAGTTTAAGTGAACTACGAGCCCCATTGTTAATCCTTTAACGGAAATTAATTGTAACTTTCTACAAGTAGAACAATGATTGGAACACGCAGACGGTTGAAATCTTTGTATATATTGCTTCCATATAGTCTAAGAAACATATATGCAAAGCATCCAAACAGTACCATTCGCCAATTTTTTGTTCTTCAAGTTTAAGTGAACAATGAGCCCCATTGTTAATCCTTTATCGGAAATTATTTGTAACTTTCGACAAGTAGAACATTGAATGGAATAGGTAGACGGTTGAAATCATTGTATATATTGCTTCTATAAAGTCTAAGAAACATATATGCAAAGCATCCAAACAGTACAATTCGCCAATTTCTTGTTCTTCAAGTTTGAGTAAACTACGATCCCCATTGTTAATTCCTTAACGGAAATTATTTGTAACTTGCGAGAAGTAGAACAATGAATGGAACTGGTAGCCGGTTGAAATCAATGTATATATTGCTTCTATATAGTCTAAGAAACATATATGCAAAGCATCCAAACAGTACCATTCGCCAATTTTTTGTTCTTCAAGTTTAAGTGAACGACGAGCCCCATTGTTAATCCTTTAAAGGAAATTATTTGTAAATTTCGACAAGTAGAACAATGAATGGAACAGGTAGACGGTTGCAATCATTGTATATATTGCTTCTATATAGTCTAAGAAACATATATGCAAAGCATCCAAACAGTACAATTCGACAATTTTTTGTTCTTCAAGTTTAGTGAACAATGAGCCCCAATGGTTAATACTTTAACGGAAATTATTTGTAACTTGCGACAAGTAGAACAATGAATGGAACAGGTAGCCGGTTGAAATCAACGTATATATTGCTTCTATATAGTCTAAGAAACATATATGCAAAGCATCCAAACAGTACCATTCGCCAATTTTTTGTTCTTCAAGTTTAAGTGAACGACGAGCCCCATTGTTAATCCTTTAAAGGAAATTATTTGTAAATTTCGACAAGTAGAACAATGATTGGAACACGTAGACGGTTGAAATCTTTGTATATATTGCTTCCATATAGTCTAAGAAACATGTACGCATAGCATCCAAACAGTACCATTCGCCAATTTTGTGTTCTTCAAGTTTAAGTGAACTACGAGCCCCATTGTTAATCCTTTAAAGGAAACTATTTGTAAATTTCGACAAGTAGAACAATGAATGGAACAGGTAGACGGTTGAAATCAATGTATGTATTGCTTCTATATAGTCTAAGAAACATATATGCAAAGCATCCAAACAGTACAATTCGCCAATTTTTTTGGTCTTCAAGTTTAAGTGAACAATGAGCCCCAATGGTTAGTCCGTTATCGGAAATTATTTGTAACTTTCGACAAGTAGAACAATGAATGGAACAGGTAGACGGTTGAAATCTTTGTATATATTGCTTCTATATAATCTAAGAAACATCTATGCAAAGCATCCAAACAGTACAATTCGCCAATTTTTTGTTCTTCAAGTTTAAGTGAACAATGAGCCCCAATGGTTAATCATGGAATAGAAATTATTTGTAACTTTCTACAAGTAGAACAATGAATAGTACAGGTAGACGGGTGAAATCTTTCTATATATTGCTTCTAAATAGTCTAAGAACACATCTATGCAAAGCATCCAAACAGTACAATTCGCCAATTTTTTGTTCTTCAAGTTTAAGTGAACTACGAGCCCCATTGTTAATCCTTTAAAGGAAATTATTTGTAAATTTCGACAAGTAGAGCAATGAATGGAACTGGTAGACGGTTGAAATCTTTGTATATATTGCTTCTATATAATCTAAGAAACATATATGCAAAGCATCTAAACAGTAACAATCGCCAATTTTTTGATCTTCAAGTTTAAGTGAACAGCGAGCCGCATTGATAATCATGGAATAGAAATTATTTGTAACTTTCTACAAGTAGAACAATGAATAGTACAGGTAGACGGGTGAAATCTTTCTATATATTGCTTCTAAATAGTCTAAAAACACATCTATGCAAAGCATCCAAACAGTACAATTCGCCAATTTTTTGTTCTTCAAGTTTAAGTGAACTACGAGCCCCATTGTTAATCCTGTAAAGGAAATTATTTGTAACTTTCGACAAGTAGAACATTGAATGGAACAGGTAGACGGTTGAAATCATTGTATATATTGCTTCTATGTAGCCTGCGAAACATATATGCAAAGCATCCAAACAGTACAATTCGCCAATTTTTTGTTCTTCAAGTTTAAGTAAACTACGATCCCCATTGTTAATCCCTTGACGGAAATTATTTGTAACTTTCGACAAGTAGAACAATGAATGGAACAGGTAGACGGTTGGAATCATTGTATATATTGCTTCTATATAGTCTAAGAAACATATATGAAAAGCATCCAAACAGTACAATTCGACAATTTTTTGTTCTTCAAGTTTAGTGAACTACGAGCCCCATTGTTAATACTTTAACGGAAATTATTTGTAACTTCCGACAAGTAGAACAATGAATGGAACAGGTAGACGGTTGAAATCAATGTATATATTGCATCTATATAGTCTAAGAAACATATATGCAAAGCATCCAAACAGTACCATTCGCCAATTTTTTGTTCTTCAAGTTTAAGTGAACAATGAGCCCCAATGGTTAATCCTTTATCGGAAATTATTTGTAACTTTCGACAAGTAGAACATTGAATGGAACAGGTAGACGGTTGAAATCATTGTATATATTGCTTCTATGTAGCCTACGAAACATATATGCAAAGCATCCAAACAGTACAATTCGCCAATTTTTTGTTCTTCAAGTTTAAGTGAACTACGAGCCCCAATGTTAATCCTTTAACGGAAATTAATTGTAACTTTCTACAAGTAGAACAATGATTGGAACGCGCAGACGGTTGAAATCTTTGTATATATTGCTTCCATATAGTCTAAGAAACATATGTGCAAAGCATCCAAACAGTACCATTCGCCAATTTTTTGTTCTTCAAGTTTAAGTGAACAATGAGCCCCATTGTTAATCCTTTATCGGAAATTATTTCTAACTTTCGACAGGTAGAACATTGAATGGAACAGGTAGACGGTTGAAATCTTTGTATCTCTTGCTTCTATATATGATAAGAAACATATATGCAAAGCATCCAAACAGTACCATTCGCCACTTTTTTGTTCTTCAAGTTTAAGTAAACTACGATCCCCATTGTTAATCCCTTAACGGAAATTATTTGTAACTTTCGACAAGTAGAACATTGAATGGAATAGGTAGACGGTTGAAATCATTGTATATATTGCTTCTATAAAGTCTAAGAAACATATATGCAAAGCCTCCAAACAGTACAATTCGCCAATTTCTTGTTCTTCAAGTTTAAGTAAACTACGATCCCCATTGTTAATCCCTTAACGGAAATTATTTGTAATTTTCGACAAGTAGAACAATGAATGGAACAGGTAGACGGTTGAAATCTTTGTATATATTGCTTCTATAAAGTCTAAGAAACATATATGCAAATCATCCAAACAGTACAATTCGCCAATTATTTGTTCTTCAAGTTTAAGTGAACTACGAGCCCCATTGTTAATACTTTAACGGAAATTATTTGTAACTTGCGACAAGTAGAACAATGAATGGAACACGTAGACGGTTGAAATCAAAGTATATATTGCTTCTATAAAGTCTAAGAAATATATATGCAAAGCATCCAAACAGTACCATTCGCCACTTTTTTGTTCTTCAAGTTTAAGTAAACTACGATCCCCATTGTTAATCCCTTAACAGAAATTATTTGTAATTTTCGACATGTGGAACAATGAATGGAACAGGTAGACGGTTGAAATCTTTGTATATATTGCTTCTATATAATCTAAGAAACATATATGCAAAGCATCCAAACAGTACCATTCGCCACTTTTTTGTTCTTCAAGTTTAAGTAAACTACGATCCCCATTGTTAATCCCTTGACGGAAATTATTTGTAACTTTCGACAAGTAGAACAATGAATGGAACAGGTAGACGGTTGAAATCATTGTATATATTGCTTCTATATAGTCTAAGAAACATATATGAAAAGCATCCAAACAGTACAATTCGACACTTTTTTGTTCTTCAAGTTTAGTGAACTACGAGCCCCATTGTTAATACTTTAACGGAAATTATTTGTAACTTCCGACAAGTAGAACAATGAATGGAACCGGTAGACGGTTGAAATCAATGTATATATTGCATCTATATAGTCTAAGAAACATATATGCAAAGCATCCAAACAGTACCATTCGCCAATTTTTTGTTCTTCAAGTTTAAGTGAACAATGAGCCCCAATGGTTAATCCTTTATCGGAAATTATTTGTAACTTTCGACAAGTAGAGCATTGAATGGAACAGGTAGACGGTTGAAATCATTGTATATATTGCTTCTATGTAGCCTACGAAACATATATGCAAAGCATCCAAACAGTACAATTCGCCAATTTTTTGTTCTTCAAGTTTAAGTAAACTACGATCCCCATTGTTAATCCCTTAACAGAAATTATTTGTAATTTTCGACATGTGGAACAATGAATGGAACAGGTAGACGGTTGAAATCTTTGTATATATTGCTTCTATATAATCTAAGAAACATATATGCAAAGCATCCAAACAGTACCATTCGCCACTTTTTTGTTCTTCAAGTTTAAGTAAACTACGATCCCCATTGTTAATCCCTTGACGGAAATTATTTGTAACTTTCGACAAGTAGAACAATGAATGGAACAGGTAGACGGTTGAAATCATTGTATATATTGCTTCTATATAGTCTAAGAAACATATATGAAAAGCATCCAAACAGTACAATTCGACAATTTTTTGTTCTTCAAGTTTAGTGAACTACGAGCCCCATTGTTAATACTTTAACGGAAATTATTTGTAACTTCCGACAAGTAGAACAATGAATGGAACAGGTAGACGGTTGAAATCAATGTATATATTGCATCTATATAGTCTAAGAAACATATATGCAAAGCATCCAAACAGTACCATTCGCCAATTTTTTGTTCTTCAAGTTTAAGTGAACAATGAGCCCCAATGGTTAATCCTTTATCGGAAATTATTTGTAACTTTCGACAAGTAGAGCATTGAATGGAACAGGTAGACGGTTGAAATCATTGTATATATTGCTTCTATGTAGCCTACGAAACATATATGCAAAGCATCCAAACAGTACAATTCGCCAATTTTTTGTTCTTCAAGTTTAAGTGAACTACGAGCCCCAATGTTAATCCTTTAACGGAAATTAATTGTAACTTTCTACAAGTAGAACAATGATTGGAACACGCAGACGGTTGAAATCTTTGTATATATTGCTTCCATATAGTCTAAGAAACATATGTGCAAAGCATCCAAACAGTACCATTCGCCAATTTTTTGTTCTTCAAGTTTAAGTGAACAATGAGCCCCATTGTTAATCCTTTATCGGAAATTATTTCTAACTTTCGACAGGTAGAACATTGAATGGAACAGGTAGACGGTTGAAATCTTTGTATCTCTTGCTTCTATATAGGATAAGAAACATATATGCAAAGCATCCAAACAGTACCATTCGCCACTTTTTTGTTCTTCAAGTTTAAGTAAACTACGATCCCCATTGTTAATCCCTTAACGGAAATTATTTGTAATTTTCGACATGTAGAACAGTGAATAGAACAGGTAGACGGTTGAAATCTTTGTATATATTGCTTCTATATAATCTACGAAACATATATGCAAAGCATCCAAACAGTACCATTCGCCAATTTTTTGTTCTTCAAGTTTAAGTGAACTACGAGCCCCATTGTTAATACTTTAACGGAAATTATTTGTAACTTGCGAGAAGTAGAACAATGAATGGAACTCGTGGCCGGTTGAAATCAATGTATATATTGCTTCTATATAGTCTAAGAAACATATATGCAAAGCATCCAAACAGTACCATTCGCCAATTTTTTGTTCTTCAAGTTTAAGTGAACGACGAGCCCCATTGTTAATCCTTTAAAGGAAATTATTTGTAAATTTCGACAAGTAGAACAATGAATGGAACAGGTAGACGGTTGCAATCATTGTATATATTGCTTCTATATAGTCTAAGAAACATATATGCAAAGCATCCAAACAGTACAATTCGACAATTTTTTGTTCTTCAAGTTTAGTGAACAATGAGCCCCAATGGTTAATCCTTTATCGGCAATTATTTCTAATTTTCGACAAGTAGAACAATGAATGGAACAGGTAGACGGTTGAAATCTTTGTATATATTGCTTCTATATAATCTAAGAAACATATATGCAAAGCATCCAAACAGTACAATTCGCCAATTATTTCATCTTCATGTTTAAGTGAACGACGAGCCCCATTGTTAATCCTTTAAAGGAAATTATTTGTAAATTTCGACAAGTAGGACAATGATTGGAACACGTAGACGGTTGAAATCTTTGTATATATTGCTTCCATATAGTCTAAGAAACATGTACGCAAAGCATCCAAACAGTACCATTCGCCAATTTTTTGTTCTTCAAGTTTAAGTGAACAATGAGCCCCATTGTTAATCCTTTATCGGAAATTATTTGTAACTTTCGACAAGTAGAACATTGAATGGAACTGGTAGACGGTTGAAATCTTTGTATCTATTGCTTCTATATAGGATAAGAAACATATATGCAAAGCATCCAAACAGTACCATTCGCCACTTTTTTGTTCTTCAAGTTTAAGTAAACTACGATCCCCATTGTTAATCCCTTAACAGAAATTATTTGTAATTTTCGACATGTGGAACAATGAATGGAACAGGTAGACGGTTGAAATCTTTGTATATATTGCTTCTATATAATCTAAGAAACATATATGCAAAGCATCCAAACAGTACCATTCGCCAATTTTTTGTTCTTCAAGTTTAAGTGAACTACGAGCCCCATTGTTAATACTTTAACGGAAATTATTTGTAACTTGCGAGAAGTAGAACAATGAATGGAACTGGTAGCCGGTTGAAATCAATGTATATATTGCTTCTATATAGTCTGAGAAACATATATGCAAAGCATCCAAACAGTACCATTCGCCAATTTTTTGTTCTTCAAGTTTAAGTGAACGACGAGCCCTATTGTTAATCCTTTAAAGGAAATTATTTGTAAATTTCGACAAGTAGAACAATGAATGGAACAGGTAGACGGTTGCAATCATTGTATATATTGCTTCTATATAGTCTAAGAAACATATATGCAAAGCATCCAAACAGTACAATTCGACAATTTTTTGTTCTTCAAGTTTAGTGAACAATGAGCCCCAATGGTTAATACTTTAACGGAAATTATTTGTAACTTGCGACAAGTAGAACAATGAATGGAACAGGTAGCCGGTTGAAATCAACGTATATATTGCTTCTATATAGTCTAAGAAACATATATGCAAAGCATCCAAACAGTACCATTCGCCAATTTTTTGTTCTTCAAGTTTAAGTGAACGACGAGCCCCATTGTTAATCCTTTAAAGGAAATTATTTGTAAATTTCGACAAGTAGAACAATGATTGGAACACGTAGACGGTTGAAATCTTTGTATATATTGCTTCCATATAGTCTAAGAAACATGTACGCATAGCATCCAAACAGTACCATTCGCCAATTTTGTGTTCTTCAAGTTTAAGTGAACTACGAGCCCCATTGTTAATCCTTTAAAGGAAACTATTTGTAAATTTCGACAAGTAGAACAATGAATGGAACAGGTAGACTGTTGAAATCATTGTATATATTGCTTCTATATAGTCTAAGAAACATATATGCAAAGCATCCAGACAGTACAATTCGCCAATTTTTTGTTCTTCAAGTTTAAGTAAACTACGATCCCCATTGTTAATCCCTTAACGGAAATTATTTGTAACTTTCGACAAGTAGAACAGTGAATGGAACAGGTAGACGGTTGAAATCTTTGTATATATTGCTTCTATATAGTCTACGAAACATATATGCAAAGCATCCAAACAGTACAATTCGCGAATTTATTGTTCTTCAAGTTTAAGTGAACAACGAGCCCCAGTGATAATCATGAAAGGGAAATTATTTGTAAATTTCGACAAGTAGAACAATGAATGGATCAGGTAGACGGTTGAAATCATTGTATATATTGCTTCTATATAGCCTACGAAACATATATGCAAAGCATCCAAACAGTACAATTCGCCAATTTTTTGTTCTTCAAGTTTAAGTGAACTACGAGCCCCATTGTTAATCCTTTAAAGGAAATTATTTGTAAATTTCGACAAGTAGAGCAATGAATGGAACTGGTAGACGGTTGAAATCTTTGTATATATTGCTTCTATATAATCTAAGAAACATATATGCAAAGCATCTAAACAGTAACAATCGCCAATTTTTTGATCTTCAAGTTTAAGTGAACAGCGAGCCGCATTGATAATCATGGAATAGAAATTATTTGTAACTTTCTACAAGTAGAACAATGAATAGTACAGGTAGACGGGTGAAATCTTTCTATATATTGCTTCTAAATAGTCTAAAAACACATCTATGCAAAGCATCCAAACAGTACAATTCGCCAATTTTTTGTTCTTCAAGTTTAAGTGAACTACGAGCCCCATTGTTAATCCTTTAAAGGAAATTATTTGTAACTTTCGACAAGTAGAACATTGAATGGAACAGGTAGACGGTTGAAATCATTGTATATATTGCTTCTATGTAGCCTGCGAAACATATATGCAAAGCATCCAAACAGTACAATTCGCCAATTTTTTGTTCTTCAAGTTTAAGTAAACTACGATCCCCATTGTTAATCCCTTGACGGAAATTATTTGTAACTTTCGACAAGTAGAACAATGAATGGAACAGGTAGACGGTTGGAATCATTGTATATATTGCTTCTATATAGTCTAAGAAACATATATGAAAAGCATCCAAACAGTACAATTCGACAATTTTTTGTTCTTCAAGTTTAGTGAACTACGAGCCCCATTGTTAATACTTTAACGGAAATTATTTGTAACTTCCGACAAGTAGAACAATGAATGGAACAGGTAGACGGTTGAAATCAATGTATATATTGCATCTATATAGTCTAAGAAACATATATGCAAAGCATCCAAACAGTACCATTCGCCAATTTTTTGTTCTTCAAGTTTAAGTGAACAATGAGCCCCAATGGTTAATCCTTTATCGGAAATTATTTGTAACTTTCGACAAGTAGAACATTGAATGGAACAGGTAGACGGTTGAAATCATTGTATATATTGCTTCTATGTAGCCTACGAAACATATATGCAAAGCATCCAAACAGTACAATTCGCCAATTTTTTGTTCTTCAAGTTTAAGTGAACTACGAGCCCCAATGTTAATCCTTTAACGGAAATTAATTGTAACTTTCTACAAGTAGAACAATGATTGGAACACGCAGACGGTTGAAATCTTTGTATATATTGCTTCCATATAGTCTAAGAAACATATGTGCAAAGCATCCAAACAGTACCATTCGCCAATTTTTTGTTCTTCAAGTTTAAGTGAACAATGAGCCCCATTGTTAATCCTTTATCGGAAATTATTTCTAACTTTCGACAGGTAGAACATTGAATGGAACAGGTAGACGGTTGAAATCTTTGTATCTCTTGCTTCTATATAGGATAAGAAACATATATGCAAAGCATCCAAACAGTACCATTCGCCACTTTTTTGTTCTTCAAGTTTAAGTAAACTACGATCCCCATTGTTAATCCCTTAACGGAAATTATTTGTAATTTTCGACATGTAGAACAGTGAATAGAACAGGTAGACGGTTGAAATCTTTGTATATATTGCTTCTATATAATCTACGAAACATATATGCAAAGCATCCAAACAGTACCATTCGCCAATTTTTTGTTCTTCAAGTTTAAGTGAACTACGAGCCCCATTGTTAATACTTTAACGGAAATTATTTGTAACTTGCGAGAAGTAGAACAATGAATGGAACTGGTAGCCGGTTGAAATCAATGTATATATTGCTTCTATATAGTCTAAGAAACATATATGCAAAGCATCCAAACAGTACCATTCGCCAATTTTTTGTTCTTCAAGTTTAAGTGAACGACGAGCCCCATTGTTAATCCTTTAAAGGAAATTATTTGTAAATTTCGACAAGTAGAACAATGAATGGAACAGGTAGACGGTTGCAATCATTGTATATATTGCTTCTATATAGTCTAAGAAACATATATGCAAAGCATCCAAACAGTACAATTCGACAATTTTTTGTTCTTCAAGTTTAGTGAACAATGAGCCCCACTGGTTAATACTTTAACGGAAATTATTTGTAACTTGCGACAAGTAGAACAATGAATGGAACAGGTAGCCGGTTGAAATCAACGTATATATTGCTTCTATATAGTCTAAGAAACATATATGCAAAGCATCCAAACAGTACCATTCGCCAATTTTTTGTTCTTCAAGTTTAAGTGAACGACGAGCCCCATTGTTAATCCTTTAAAGGAAATTATTTGTAAATTTCGACAAGTAGAACAATGATTGGAACACGTAGACGGTTGAAATCTTTGTATATATTGCTTCCATATAGTCTAAGAAACATGTACGCATAGCATCCAAACAGTACCATTCGCCAATTTTGTGTTCTTCAAGTTTAAGTGAACTACGAGCCCCATTGTTAATCCTTTAAAGGAAACTATTTGTAAATTTCGACAAGTAGAACAATGAATGGAACAGGTAGACGGTTGAAATCAATGTATGTATTGCTTCTATATAGTCTAAGAAACATATATGCAAAGCATCCAAACAGTACAATTCGACAATTTTTTGTTCTTCAAGTTTAGTGAACAATGAGCCCCAATGGTTAATCCTTTATCGGAAATTATTTGTAATTTTCGACAAGTAGAACAATGAATGGAACAGGTAGACGGTTGAAATCAATGTATATATTGCATCTATATAGTCTAAGAAACATATATGCAAAGCATCCAAACAGTACCATTCGCCAATTTTTTGTTCTTCAAGTTTAAGTGAACAATGAGCCCCAATGGTTAATTCTTTATCGGAAATTATTTGTAACTTTCGACAAGTAGAACATTGAATGGAACAGGTAGACGGTTGAAATCATTGTATATATTGCTTCTATGTAGCCTACGAAACATATATGCAAAGCATCCAAACAGTACAATTCGCCAATTTTTTGTTCTTCAAGTTTAAGTGAACTACGAGCCCCAATGTTAATCCTTTAACGGAAATTAATTGTAACTTTCTACAAGTAGAACAATGATTGGAACGCGCAGACGGTTGAAATCTTTGTATATATTGCTTCCATATAGTCTAAGAAACATATGTGCAAAGCATCCAAACAGTACCATTCGCCAATTTTTTGTTCTTCAAGTTTAAGTGAACAATGAGCCCCAATGGTTAATCCTTTATCGGAAATTATTTGTAACTTTCGACAAGTAGAACATTGAATGGAACAGGTAGACGGTTGAAATCATTGTATATATTGCTTCTATGTAGCCTACGAAACATATATGCAAAGCATCCAAACAGTACAATTCGCCAATTTTTTGTTCTTCAAGTTTAAGTGAACTACGAGCCCCATTGTTAATACTTTAACGGAAATTATTTGTAACTTGCGAGAAGTAGAACAATGAATGGAACTGGTAGCCGGTTGAAATCAATGTATATATTGCTTCTATATAGTCTAAGAAACATATATGCAAAGCATCCAAACAGTACCATTCGCCAATTTTTTGTTCTTCAAGTTTAAGTGAACGACGAGCCCCATTGTTAATCCTTTAAAGGAAATTATTTGTAAATTTCGACAAGTAGAACAATGAATGGAACAGGTAGACGGTTGCAATCATTGTATATATTGCTTCTATATAGTCTAAGAAACATATATGCAAAGCATCCAAACAGTACAATTCGACAATTTTTTGTTCTTCAAGTTTAGTGAACAATGAGCCCCAATGGTTAATACTTTAACGGAAATTATTTGTAACTTGCGACAAGTAGAACAATGAATGGAACAGGTAGCCGGTTGAAATCAACGTATATATTGCTTCTATATAGTCTAAGAAACATATATGCAAAGCATCCAAACAGTACCATTCGCCAATTTTTTGTTCTTCAAGTTTAAGTGAACGACGAGCCCCATTGTTAATCCTTTAAAGGAAATTATTTGTAAATTTCGACAAGTAGAACAATGATTGGAACACGTAGACGGTTGAAATCTTTGTATATATTGCTTCCATATAGTCTAAGAAACATGTACGCATAGCATCCAAACAGTACCATTCGCCAATTTTGTGTTCTTCAAGTTTAAGTGAACTACGAGCCCCATTGTTAATCCTTTAAAGGAAACTATTTGTAAATTTCGACAAGTAGAACAATGAATGGAACAGGTAGACGGTTGAAATCAATGTATGTATTGCTTCTATATAGTCTAAGAAACATATATGCAAAGCATCCAAACAGTACAATTCGACAATTTTTTGTTCTTCAAGTTTAGTGAACAATGAGCCCCAATGGTTAATCCTTTATCGGAAATTATTTGTAATTTTCGACAAGTAGAACAATGAATGGAACAGGTAGACGGTTGAAATCAATGTATATATTGCATCTATATAGTCTAAGAAACATATATGCAAAGCATCCAAACAGTACCATTCGCCAATTTTTTGTTCTTCAAGTTTAAGTGAACAATGAGCCCCAATGGTTAATCCTTTATCGGAAATTATTTGTAACTTTCGACAAGTAGAACATTGAATGGAACAGGTAGACGGTTGAAATCATTGTATATATTGCTTCTATGTAGCCTACGAAACATATATGCAAAGCATCCAAACAGTACAATTCGCCAATTTTTTGTTCTTCAAGTTTAAGTGAACTACGAGCCCCAATGTTAATCCTTTAACGGAAATTAATTGTAACTTTCTACAAGTAGAACAATGATTGGAACGCGCAGACGGTTGAAATCTTTGTATATATTGCTTCCATATAGTCTAAGAAACATATGTGCAAAGCATCCAAACAGTACCATTCGCCAATTTTTTGTTCTTCAAGTTTAAGTGAACAATGAGCCCCATTGTTAATCCTTTATCGGAAATTATTTCTAACTTTCGACAGGTAGAACATTGAATGGAACAGGTAGACGGTTGAAATCTTTGTATCTCTTGCTTCTATATATGATAAGAAACATATATGCAAAGCATCCAAACAGTACCATTCGCCACTTTTTTGTTCTTCAAGTTTAAGTAAACTACGATCCCCATTGTTAATCCCTTAACGGAAATTATTTGTAATTTTCGACATGTAGAACAATGAATAGAACAGGTAGACGGTTGAAATCTTTGTATATATTGCTTCTATATAATCTACGAAACATATATGCAAAGCATCCAAACAGTACCATTCGCCAATTTTTTGTTCTTCAAGTTTAAGTGAACTACGAGCCCCATTGTTAATACTTTAACGGAAATTATTTGTAACTTGCGAGAAGTAGAACAATGAATGGAACAGGTAGACGGTTGCAATCATTGTATATATTGCTTCTATATAGTCTAAGAAACATATATGCAAAGCATCCAAACAGTACAATTCGACAATTTTTTGTTCTTCAAGTTTAGTGAACAATGAGCCCCAATGGTTAATCCTTTATCGGCAATTATTTCTAATTTTCGACAAGTAGAACAATGAATGGAACAGGTAGACGGTTGAAATCTTTGTATATATTGCTTCTATATAATCTAAGAAACATATATGCAAAGCATCCAAACAGTACAATTCGCCAATTATTTCATCTTCATGTTCAAGTGAACGACGAGCCCCATTGTTAATCCTTTAAAGGAAATTATTTGTAAATTTCGACAAGTAGGACAATGATTGGAACACGTAGACGGTTGAAATCTTTGTATATATTGCTTACATATAGTCTAAGAAACATGTACGCAAAGCATCCAAACAGTACCATTCGCCAATTTTTTGTTCTTCAAGTTTAAGTGAACAATGAGCCCCATTGTTAATCCTTTATCGGAAATTATTTGTAACTTTCGACAAGTAGAACATTGAATGGAATAGGTAGACGGTTGAAATCATTGTATATATTGCTTCTATAAAGTCTAAGAAACATATATGCAAAGCATCCAAACAGTACAATTCGCCAATTTCTTGTTCTTCAAGTTTAAGTAAACTACGATCCCCATTGTTAATCCCTTAACGGAAATTATTTGTAATTTTCGACAAGTAGAACAATGAATGGAACAGGTAGACGGTTGAAATCTTTGTATATATTGCTTCTATAAAGTCTAAGAAACATATATGCAAATCATCCAAACAGTACAATTCGCCAATTATTTGTTCTTCAAGTTTAAGTGAACTACGAGCCCCATTGTTAATACTTTAACGGAAATTATTTGTAACTTGCGACAAGTAGAACAATGAATGGAACAGGTAGACGGTTGAAATCAATGTATATATTGCTTCTATAAAGTCTAAGAAACATATATGCAAAGCATCCAAACAGTACCATTCGCCACTTTTTTGTTCTTCAAGTTTAAGTAAACTACGATCCCCATTGTTAATCCCTTAACAGAAATTATTTGTAATTTTCGACATGTGGAACAATGAATGGTACAGGTAGACGGTTGAAATCTTTGTATATATTGCTTCTATATAATCTAAGAAACATATATGCAAAGCATCCAAACAGTACCATTCGCCACTTTTTTGTTCTTCAAGTTTAAGTAAACTACGATCCCCATTGTTAATCCCTTGACGGAAATTATTTGTAACTTTCGACAAGTAGAACAATGAATGGAACAGGTAGACGGTTGAAATCATTGTATATATTGCTTCTATATAGTCTAAGAAACATATATGAAAAGCATCCAAACAGTACAATTCGACAATTTTTTGTTCTTCAAGTTTAGTGAACTACGAGCCCCATTGTTAATACTTTAACGGAAATTATTTGTAACTTCCGACAAGTAGAACAATGAATGGAACAGGTAGACGGTTGAAATCAATGTATATATTGCATCTATATAGTCTAAGAAACATATATGCAAAGCATCCAAACAGTACCATTCGCCAATTTTTTGTTCTTCAAGTTTAAGTGAACAATGAGCCCCAATGGTTAATCCTTTATCGGAAATTATTTGTAACTTTCGACAAGTAGAGCATTGAATGGAACAGGTAGACGGTTGAAATCATTGTATATATTGCTTCTATGTAGCCTACGAAACATATATGCAAAGCATCCAAACAGTACAATTCGCCAATTTTTTGTTCTTCAAGTTTAAGTGAACTACGAGCCCCAATGTTAATCCTTTAACGGAAATTAATTGTAACTTTCTACAAGTAGAACAATGATTGGAACACGCAGACGGTTGAAATCTTTGTATATATTGCTTCCATATAGTCTAAGAAACATATGTGCAAAGCATCCAAACAGTACCATTCGCCAATTTTTTGTTCTTCAAGTTTAAGTGAACAATGAGCCCCATTGTTAATCCTTTATCGGAAATTATTTCTAACTTTCGACAGGTAGAACATTGAATGGAACAGGTAGACGGTTGAAATCTTTGTATCTCTTGCTTCTATATAGGATAAGAAACATATATGCAAAGCATCCAAACAGTACCATTCGCCACTTTTTTGTTCTTCAAGTTTAAGTAAACTACGATCCCCATTGTTAATCCCTTAACGGAAATTATTTGTAATTTTCGACATGTAGAACAGTGAATAGAACAGGTAGACGGTTGAAATCTTTGTATATATTGCTTCTATATAATCTACGAAACATATATGCAAAGCATCCAAACAGTACCATTCGCCAATTTTTTGTTCTTCAAGTTTAAGTGAACTACGAGCCCCATTGTTAATACTTTAACGGAAATTATTTGTAACTTGCGAGAAGTAGAACAATGAATGGAACTGGTGGCCGGTTGAAATCAATGTATATATTGCTTCTATATAGTCTAAGAAACATATATGCAAAGCATCCAAACAGTACCATTCGCCAATTTTTTGTTCTTCAAGTTTAAGTGAACGACGAGCCCCATTGTTAATCCTTTAAAGGAAATTATTTGTAAATTTCGACAAGTAGAACAATGAATGGAACAGGTAGACGGTTGCAATCATTGTATATATTGCTTCTATATAGTCTAAGAAACATATATGCAAAGCATCCAAACAGTACAATTCGACAATTTTTTGTTCTTCAAGTTTAGTGAACAATGAGCCCCAATGGTTAATCCTTTATCGGCAATTATTTCTAATTTTCGACAAGTAGAACAATGAATGGAACAGGTAGACGGTTGAAATCTTTGTATATATTGCTTCTATATAATCTAAGAAACATATATGCAAAGCATCCAAACAGTACAATTCGCCAATTATTTCATCTTCATGTTTAAGTGAACGACGAGCCCCATTGTTAATCCTTTAAAGGAAATTATTTGTAAATTTCGACAAGTAGGACAATGATTGGAACACGTAGACGGTTGAAATCTTTGTATATATTGCTTCCATATAGTCTAAGAAACATGTACGCAAAGCATCCAAACAGTACCATTCGCCAATTTTTTGTTCTTCAAGTTTAAGTGAACAATGAGCCCCATTGTTAATCCTTTATCGGAAATTATTTGTAACTTTCGACAAGTAGAACATTGAATGGAACTGGTAGACGGTTGAAATCTTTGTATCTATTGCTTCTATATAGGATAAGAAACATATATGCAAAGCATCCAAACAGTACCATTCGCCACTTTTTTGTTCTTCAAGTTTAAGTAAACTACGATCCCCATTGTTAATCCCTTAACAGAAATTATTTGTAATTTTCGACATGTGGAACAATGAATGGAACAGGTAGACGGTTGAAATCTTTGTATATATTGCTTCTATATAATCTAAGAAACATATATGCAAAGCATCCAAACAGTACCATTCGCCAATTTTTTGTTCTTCAAGTTTAAGTGAACTACGAGCCCCATTGTTAATACTTTAACGGAAATTATTTGTAACTTGCGAGAAGTAGAACAATGAATGGAACTGGTAGCCGGTTGAAATCAATGTATATATTGCTTCTATATAGTCTGAGAAACATATATGCAAAGCATCCAAACAGTACCATTCGCCAATTTTTTGTTCTTCAAGTTTAAGTGAACGACGAGCCCCATTGTTAATCCTTTAAAGGAAATTATTTGTAAATTTCGACAAGTAGAACAATGAATGGAACAGGTAGACGGTTGCAATCATTGTATATATTGCTTCTATATAGTCTAGGAAACATATATGCAAAGCATCCAAACAGTACAATTCGACAATTTTTTGTTCTTCAAGTTTAGTGAACAATGAGCCCCAATGGTTAATACTTTAACGGAAATTATTTGTAACTTGCGACAAGTAGAACAATGAATGGAACAGGTAGCCGGTTGAAATCAACGTATATATTGCTTCTATATAGTCTAAGAAACATATATGCAAAGCATCCAAACAGTACCATTCGCCAATTTTTTGTTCTTCAAGTTTAAGTGAACGACGAGCCCCATTGTTAATCCTTTAAAGGAAATTATTTGTAAATTTCGACAAGTAGAACAATGATTGGAACACGTAGACGGTTGAAATCTTTGTATATATTGCTTCCATATAGTCTAAGAAACATGTACGCATAGCATCCAAACAGTACCATTCGCCAATTTTGTGTTCTTCAAGTTTAAGTGAACTACGAGCCCCATTGTTAATCCTTTAAAGGAAACTATTTGTAAATTTCGACAAGTAGAACAATGAATGGAACAGGTAGACGGTTGAAATCAATGTATGTATTGCTTCTATATAGTCTAAGAAACATATATGCAAAGCATCCAAACAGTACAATTCGACAATTTTTTGTTCTTCAAGTTTAGTGAACAATGAGCCCCAATGGTTAATCCTTTATCGGAAATTATTTGTAATTTTCGACAAGTAGAACAATGAATGGAACAGGTAGACGGTTGAAATCAATGTATATATTGCATCTATATAGTCTAAGAAACATATATGCAAAGCATCCAAACAGTACCATTCGCCAATTTTTTGTTCTTCAAGTTTAAGTGAACAATGAGCCCCAATGGTTAATCCTTTATCGGAAATTATTTGTAACTTTCGACAAGTAGAACATTGAATGGAACAGGTAGACGGTTGAAATCATTGTATATATTGCTTCTATGTAGCCTAAGAAACATATATGCAAAGCATCCAAACAGTACAATTCGCCAATTTCTTGTTCTTCAAGTTTAAGTGAACTACGAGCCCCATTGTTAATCCTTTAACGGAAATTAATTGTAACTTTCTACAAGTAGAACAATGATTGGAACACGCAGACGGTTGAAATCTTTGTATATATTGCTTCCATATAGTCTAAGAAACATATATGCAAAGCATCCAAACAGTACCATTCGCCAATTTTTTGTTCTTCAAGTTTAAGTGAACAATGAGCCCCATTGTTAATCCTTTATCGGAAATTATTTGTAACTTTCGACAAGTAGAACATTGAATGGAACTGGTAGACGGTTGAAATCTTTGTATCTATTGCTTCTATATAGGATAAGAAACATATATGCAAAGCATCCAAACAGTACCATTCGCCACTTTTTTGTTCTTCAAGTTTAAGTAAACTACGATCCCCATTGTTAATCCCTTAACAGAAATTATTTGTAATTTTCGACATGTGGAACAATGAATGGAACAGGTAGACGGTTGAAATCTTTGTATATATTGCTTCTATATAATCTAAGAAACATATATGCAAAGCATCCAAACAGTACCATTCGCCAATTTTTTGTTCTTCAAGTTTAAGTGAACTACGAGCCCCATTGTTAATACTTTAACGGAAATTATTTGTAACTTGCGAGAAGTAGAACAATGAATGGAACTGGTAGCCGGTTGAAATCAATGTATATATTGCTTCTATATAGTCTAAGAAACATATATGCAAAGCATCCAAACAGTACCATTCGCCAATTTTTTGTTCTTCAAGTTTAAGTGAACGACGAGCCCCATTGTTAATCCTTTAAAGGAAATTATTTGTAAATTTCGACAAGTAGAACAATGAATGGATCATGTAGACGGTTGAAATCATTGTATATATTGCTTCTATATAGTCTACGAAACATATATGCAAAGCATCCAAACAGTACAATTCGCCAATTTTTTGTTCTTCAAGTTTAAGTGAACAGCGAGCCCCATTGATAATCATGGAATAGAAATTATTTGTAACTTTCTACAAGTAGAACAATGAATAGTACAGGTAGACGGGTGAAATCTTTCTATATATTGCTTCTAAATAGTCTAAGAACACATCTATGCAAAGCATCCAAACAGTACAATTCGCCAATTTTTTGTTCTTCAAGTTTAAGTGAACTACGAGCCCCATTGTTAATCCTTTAAAGGAAATTATTTGTAAATTTCGACAAGTAGAACAATGAATGGATCATGTAGACGGTTGAAATCATTGTATATATTGCTTCTATATAGTCTACGAAACATATATGCAAAGCATCCAAACAGTACAATTCGCCAATTATTTCATCTTCAAGTTTAAGTGAACTACGAGCCCCATTGTTAACACTTTAACGGAAATTATTTTTAACTTTCGACAAGTAGACCAATGAATGGAACAGGTAGACGGTTGAAATCCTTGTATATATTGCTTCCATACAGTCTAAGAAACATTTACGCAAAGCATCCAAACAGTACCATTCGCCAATTTTTTGTCCTTCAAGTTTAAGTGAACAATGAGCCCCATTGTTAATCCTTTATCGGAAATTATGTGTAAATTTCGACAAGTAGAACAATGATTGGAACACGTAGACGGTTGAAATCTTTGTATATATTGCTTCCATATAGTCTAAGAAACATGTACGCAAAGCATCCAAACAGTACCATTCGCCAATTTTTTGGTCTTCAAGTTTAAGTGAACAATGAGCCCCAATGGTTAATCCTTTATCGGAAATTATTTGTAATTTTCGACAAGTCGAACAATGAATGGAACAGGTAGACGGTTGAAATCTTTAAATCTTTATCTTAATATTTGCAAAGCGTCCAAACAGTACAATTCGCCAATTATTTGATCTTCAATTTTAAGTGAACTACGAGCCCCATTGTTAATACTTTAACGGAAATTATTTGTAACTTGCGACAAGTAGAACAATGAATGGAACAGGTAGCCGGTTGAAATCAACGTATATATTGCTTCTATATAGTCTAAGAAACATATATGCAAAGCATCCAAACAGTACCATTCGCCAATTTTTTGTTCTTCACGTTTAAGTGAACGACGAGCCCCATTGTTAATCCTTTAAAGGAAATTATTTGTAAATTTCGACAAGTAGAACAATGATTGGAACACGTAGACGGTTGAAATCTTTGTATATATTGCTTCCATATAGTCTAAGAAACATGTACGCAAAGCATCCAAACAGTACCATGCGCCAATTTTTTGTTCTTCAAGTTTAAGTGAACAATGAGCCCCAATGGTTAATCCTTTATCGGAAATTATTTGTAATTTTCGACAAGTAGAGCAATGAATGGAACTGGTAGACGGTTGAAATCTTTGTATATATTGCTTCTATATAATCTAAGAAACATATATGCAAAGCATCTAAACAGTAACAATCGCCAATTTTTTGATCTTCAAGTTTAAGTGAACAGCGAGCCCCATTGATAATCATGGAATAGAAATTATTTGTAACTTTCTACAAGTAGAACAATGAATAGTACAGGTAGACGGGTGAAATCTTTCTATATATTGCTTCTAAATAGTCTAAGAACACATCTATGCAAAGCATCCAAACAGTACAATTCGCCAATTTTTTGTTCTTCAAGTTTAAGTGAACTACGAGCCCCATTGTTAATCCTTTAAAGGAAATTATTTGTAAATTTCGACAAGTAGAACAATGAATGGATCATGTAGACGGTTGAAATCATTGTATATATTGCTTCTATATAGTCTACGAAACATATATGCAAAGCATCCAAACAGTACAATTCGCCAATTTTTTGTTCTTCAAGTTTAAGTGAACAGCGAGCCCCATTGATAATCATGGAATAGAAATTATTTGTAACTTTCTACAAGTAGAACAATGAATAGTACAGGTAGACGGGTGAAATCTTTCTATATATTGCTTCTAAATAGTCTAAGAACACATCTATGCAAAGCATCCAAACAGTACAATTCGCCAATTTTTTGTTCTTCAAGTTTAAGTGAACTACGAGCCCCATTGTTAATCCTTTAAAGGAAATTATTTGTAAATTTCGACAAGTAGAACAATGAATGGATCATGTAGACGGTTGAAATCATTGTATATATTGCTTCTATATAGCCTACGAAACATATATGCAAAGCATCCAAACAGTACAATTCGCCAATTTTTTGTTCTTCAAGTTTAAGTGAACTACGAGCCCCATTGTTAATCCTTTAACGGAAATTAATTGTAACTTTCTACAAGTAGAACAATGATTGGAACACGCAGACGGTTGAAATCTTTGTATATATTGCTTCCATATAGTCTAAGAAACATATATGCAAAGCATCCAAACAGTACCATTCGCCAATTTTTTGTTCTTCAAGTTTAAGTGAACAATGAGCCCCATTGTTAATCCTTTATCGGAAATTATTTGTAACTTTCGACAAGTAGAACATTGAATGGAACAGGTAGACGGTTGAAATCTTTGTATCTCTTGCTTCTATATAGGATAAGAAACATATATGCAAAGCATCCAAACAGTACCATTCGCCACTTTTTTGTTCTTCAAGTATAAGTAAACTACGATCCCCATTGTTAATCCCTTAACGGAAATTATTTGTAATTTTCGACATGTAGAACAATGAATGGAACAGGTAGACGGTTGAAATCTTTGTATATATTGCTTCTATATAATCTAAGAAACATATATGCAAAGCATCCAAACAGTACCATTCGCCAATTTTTTGTTCTTCAAGTTTAAGTGAACTACGAGCCCCATTGTTAATACTTTAACGGAAATTATTTGTAACTTGCGAGAAGTAGAACAATGAATGGAACTGGTAGCCGGTTGAAATCAATGTATATATTGCTTCTATATAGTCTAAGAAACATATATGCAAAGCATCCAAACAGTACCATTCGCCACTTTTTTGTTCTTCAAGTTTAATTGAACGACGAGCCCCATTGTTAATCCTTTAAAGGAAATTATTTGTAAATTTCGACAAGTAGAACAATGAATGGAACAGGTAGACGGTTGAAATCCTTGTATATATTGCTTCCATACAGTCTAAGAAACATTTACGCAAAGCATCCAAACAGTACCATTCGCCAATTTTTTGTCCTTCAAGTTTAAGTGAACAATGAGCCCCATTGTTAATCCTTTAACGGAAATTATGTGTAACTTTCGACAAGTAGAACAATGAATGGAACAGGTAGACGGTTGAAATCATTGTATATATTTCTTCTATATAGTCTAAGAAACATATATGCAAAGCATCCAAACAGTACCATTCGCCAATTTTTTGTTCTTCAAGTTTAAGTGAACTACGAGCCCCATTGTTAATACTTTAACGGAAATTATTTGTAACTTGCGACAAGTAGAACAATGAGTGGAACAGGTAGACGGTTGAAATCAATGTATATATTGCTTCTATATAGTCTAAGAAACATATATGAATAGCATCCAAACAGTACCATTCGCCAATTTTTTGTTCTTCAAGTTTAAGTGAACTACGAGCCCCATTGTTAATACTTTAACGGAAATTATTTGTAACTTGCGACAAGTAGAACAATGAGTGGAACAGGTAGACGGTTGAAATCAATGTATATATTGCTTCTATATAGTCTAAGAAACATATATGAAAAGCATCCAAACAGTACCATTCGCCAATTTTTTGTTCTTCAAGTTTAAGTGAACTACGAGCCCCATTGTTAATACTTTAACGGAAATTATTTGTAACTTTCGACAAGTAGAACAATGAATGGAACAGGTAGACGGTTGTTAATCATTGTATATATTGCTTCTATATAGTCTAAGAAACATATATGCAAAGCATCCAAACAGTAACAATCGCAAATTTTTTGATCTTCAAGTTTAAGTGAACAGCGAGCCCCATTGATAATCATGAAATGGAAATTATTTGTAAATTTCTACAAGTAGAACAATGAATAGTACAGGTAGACGGGTGAAATCTTTCTATATATTGCTTCTAAATAGTCTAAGAAACACATATGCAAAGCATCCAAACAGTACCATTCGCCAATTTTTTGTTCTTCAAGTTTAAGTGAACTACGAGCCCCATTGTTAATACTTTAACGGAAATTATTTGTAACTTTCGACAAGTAGAACAATGAATGGAACAGGTAGACGGTTGAAATCATTGTATATATTGCTTCTATATAGTCTAAGAAACATATATGCAAAGCATCCAAACAGTACCATTCGCCAATTTTTTGTTCTTCAAGTTTAAGTGAACTACGAGCCCCATTGTTAATCCTTTAAAGGAAATTATTTGTAATTTTCGACAAGCAGAACTATGAATGGAACAGGTAGACGGTTGAAATCCTTGTATATATTGCGTCTATATAGTCTAAGAAACATATATGCAAAGCATCCAAACAGTACAATTCGCCAATTTATTGTTCTTCAAGTTTAAGTGAACAACCAGCCCCATTGTTAATCCTTTAAAGGAAATTATTTGTAAATTTCGACAAGTAGAACATTGAATGGAACAGGTAGAAGGTTGAAATCTTTGTATATATTGCTTCTATATAGTCTAAGAAACATATATGCAAAGCATCCAAACAGTACAATTCGCCAATTTATTGTTCTTCAAGTTTAAGTGAACAACCAGCCCCATTGTTAATCCTTTAAAGGAAATTATTTGTAAATTTCGACAAGTAGAACATTGAATGGAACAGGTAGACGGTTGAATACTTTGTATATGTTCCTTCTATATAGTCTAAGAAACATATATGCAAAGCATCCAAACAGTACCATTCGCCAATTTTTTGTTCTTCAAGTTTAAGTGAACTACGAGCCCCATTGTTAATCGTTTAAAGAAAATTATTTGTAATTTTCGACAAGCAGAACAATGAATGGAACAGGTAGACGGTTGAAATCAATGTATATATTGCTTCTATATAGTCTAAGAAACATATATGAAAAGCATCCAAACAGTACCATTCGCCAATTTTTTGTTCTTCAAGTTTAAGTGAACTACGAGCCCCATTGTTAATACTTTAACGGAAATTATGTGTAACTTTCGACAAGTAGAACAATGAATGGAACAGGTAGACGGTTGAAATCATTGTATATATTTCTTCTATATAGTCTAAGAAACATATATGCAAAGCATCCAAACAGTACCATTCGCCAATTTTTTGTTCTTCAAGTTTAAGTGAACTACGAGCCCCATTGTTAATACTTTAACGGAAATTATTTGTAACTTGCGACAAGTAGAACAATGAGTGGAACAGGTAGACGGTTGAAATCAATGTATATATTGCTTCTATATAGTCTAAGAAACATATATGAAAAGCATCCAAACAGTACCATTCGCCAATTTTTTGTTCTTCAAGTTTAAGTGAACTACGAGCCCCATTGTTAATACTTTAACGGAAATTATTTGTAACTTGCGACAAGTAGAACAATGAGTGGAACAGGTAGACGGTTGAAATCAATGTATATATTGCTTCTATATAGTCTAAGAAACATATATGCAAAGCATCCAAACAGTACCATTCGCCACTTTTTTGTTCTTCAAGGTGAAGTGAACAACGAGCCCCATTGTTAATCCTTTAAAGGAAATTATTTGTAAATTTCGACAAGTAGAACAATGAATGGAACAGGTAGACTGTTGAAATCATTGTATATATTGCTTCTATATAGTCTAAGAAACATATATGCAAAGCATCCAAACAGTACAATTCGCCAATTATTTGATCTTCAAGTTTAAGTGAACTACGAGCCCCATTGTTAATACTTTAACGGAAATTATTTGTAACTTGCGACAAGTAGAACAATGAATGGAACAGGTAGCCGGTTGAAATCAATTTATATATTGCTTCTATATAGTCTAAGAAACATATATGCAAAGCATCCAAACAGTACCATTCGCCACTTTTTTTGTTCTTCAAGTTTAAGTGAACAACGAGCCCCATTGTTAATCCTTTATCGGAAATTATTTGTAATTTACGACAAGTAGAACAATGAATGGAACAGGTAGACGGATGAAATCTTTGTATATATTGCTTCCATATAGTCTAAGAAACATGTACGCAAAGCATCCAAACAGTACCATTCGCCAATTTTTTGTTCTTCAGGTTTAAGTGAACAATGAGCCCCAATGGTTAATCCTTTATCGGAAATTATTTGTAATTTTCGACAAGTAGAACAATGAATGGAACAGGTAGAAGGTTGAAATCTTTGTATATATTGCTTCTATATAGTCTAAGAAACATATATGCAAAGCATCCAAACAGTACAATTCGCCAATTTATTGTTCTTCAAGTTTAAGTGAACAACCAGCCCCATTGTTAATCCTTTAAAGGAAATTATTTGTAAATTTCGACAGGTAGAACAATGAATGGAACAGGTAGACTATTGAAATCATTGTATATATTGCTTCTATATAGTCTAAGAAACATATATGCAAAGCGTCCAAACAGTACAATTCGCCAATTATTTGATCTTCAAATTTAAGTGAACTACGAGCCCCATTGTTAATACTTTAACGGAAATTATTTGTAACTTGCGACAAGTAGAACAATGAATGGAACAGGTAGCCGGTTGAAATCAATGTATATATTGCTTCTATATAGTCTAAGAAACATATATGCAAAGCATCCTAACAGTACCATTCGCCACTTTTTTGTTCTTCACGGTGAAGTGAACAACGAGCCCCATTGTTAATCCTTTAAAGGAAATTATTTGTAAATTTCGACAAGTAGAACAATGAATGGAACAGGTAGACTGTTGAAATCATTGTATATATTGCTTCTATATAGTCTAAGAAACATATATGCAAAGCATCCAAACAGTACAATTCGCCAATTATTTGATCTTCAAGTTTAAGTGAACTACGAGCCCCATTGTTAATACTTTAACGGAAATTATTTGTAACTTGCGACAAGTAGAACAATGAATGGAACAGGTAGCCGGTTGAAATCAATTTATATATTGCTTCTATATAGTCTAAGAAACATATATGCAAAGCATCCAAACAGTACCATTCGCCACTTTTTTTGTTCTTCAAGTTTAAGTGAACAACGAGCCCCATTGTTAATCCTTTATCGGAAATTATTTGTAATTTACGACAAGTAGAACAATGAATGGAACAGGTAGACGGATGAAATCTTTGTATATATTGCTTCCATATAGTCTAAGAAACATGTACGCAAAGCATCCAAACAGTACCATTCGCCAATTTTTTGTTCTTCAGGTTTAAGTGAACAATGAGCCCCAATGGTTAATCCTTTATCGGAAATTATTTGTAATTTTCGACAAGTAGAACAATGAATGGAACAGGTAGACGGTTGAAATCTTTGTATATGTTGCTTCTATATAGTCTAAGAAACCTATATGCAAAGCATGCAAACAGTACCATTCGCCAATTTTTTGTTCTTCAAGTTTAAGTGAACAACGAGCCCAATTGATAATCATGAAACGGAAATTATTTCTAACTTTCTACAAGTAGAACAATGAATAGAACAGGTAGACGGTTGAAATCTTTGTATATGTTGCTTCTATATACTCTACGAAACCTATATGCAAAGCATCTAAACAGTACAATTCGCCAATTTTTTGTTCTTCAAGTTTAAGTAAACTACAATCCCCATTGTTAATCCCTTAACGGAAATTATTTGTAACTTTCGACAAGCAGAACAGTGAATGGAACAGGTAGACGGTTGAAATCTTGTATATATTGCTCCTATATAGTCTAAGAAACATATATGCAAAGCATCCAAACAGTACCATTCGCCAATTTTTTGTTCTTCAAGTTTAAGTGAACTACGAGCCCCATTGATAATACTTTAACGGAAATTATTTGTAACTTGCGACAAGTAGAACAATGATTGGAACAGGTAGACGGTTGAAATCATTGTATATATTGCTTCTATATAGTCTAAGAAACATATATGCAAAGCATCCAAACAGTACCATTCGCCAATTTTTTGTTCTTCAAGTTTAAGTGAACTACGAGCCCCATTGTTAATACTTTAACGGAAATTATTTGTAACTTGCGACAAGTAGAACAATGAGTGGAACAGGTAGACGGTTGAAATCAATATATATATTGCTTCTATATAGTCTAAGAAACATATATGCAAAGCATCCAAACAGTACCATTCGCCAATTTTTTGTTCTTCAAGTTTAAGTGAACAATGAGCCCCATTGTTAATAATTTAAAGGAAATCATTTGTAAATTTCGACAAGTAGAACAATGATTGGAACAGGTAGACGGTTGAAATCATTGTATATATTGCTTCTATATAGTCTAAGAAACATATATGCAAAGCATCCAAACAGTACCATTCGCCAATTTTTTGTTCTTCAAGTTTAAGTGAACTACGAGCCCCATTGTTAATACTTTAACGGAAATTATTTGTAACTTGCGACAAGTAGAACAATGAGTGGAAGAGGTAGACGGTTGAAATCAATGTATATATTGTTTCTATATAGTCTAAGAAACATATATGCAAAGCATCCAAACAGTACCATTCGCCAATTTTTTGTTCTTCAAGTTTAAGTGAACAATGAGCCCCATTGTTAAACATTTAAAGGAAATTATTTGTAACTTTCGACAAGTAGAACAATGAATGGAACAGGTAGACGGTTGAAATCATTGTATATATTGCTTCTATATAGTCTAAGAAACATATATGCAAAGCATCCAAACAGTACCATTCGCCAATTTTTTGTTCTTCAAGTTTAAGTGAACTACGAGCCCCATTGATAATACTTTAACGGAAATTATTTGTAACTTGCGACAAGTAGAACAATGATTGGAACAGGTAGACGGTTGAAATCATTGTATATATTGCTTCTATATAGTCTAAGAAACATATATGCAAAGCATCCAAACAGTACCATTCGCCAATTTTTTGTTCTTCAAGGTTAAGTGAACTACGAGCCCCATTGTTAATACTTTAACGGAAATTATTTGTAACTTGCGACAAGTAGAACAATGAGTGGAACAGGTAGACGGTTGAAATCAATATATATATTGCTTCTATATATTCTAAGAAACATATATGCAAAGCATCCAAACAGTACCATTCGCCAATTTTTTGTTCTTCAAGTTTAAGTGAACAATGAGCCCCATTGTTAATAATTTAAAGGAAATCATTTGTAAATTTCGACAAGTAGAACAATGATAGGAACAGGTAGACGGTTGAAATCATTGTATATATTGCTTCTATATAGTCTAAGAAACATATATGCAAAGCATCCAAACAGTACCACTCGCCAATTTTTTGTTCTTCAAGTTTAAGTGAACTACGAGCCCCATTGTTAATACTTTAACGGAAATTATTTGTAACTTGCGACAAGTAGAACAATGAGTGGAAGAGGTAGACGGTTGAAATCAATGTATATATTGTTTCTATATAGTCTAAGAAACATATATGCAAAGCATCCAAACAGTACCATTCGCCAATTTTTTGTTCTTCAAGTTTAAGTGAACAATGAGCCCCATTGTTAAACATTTAAAGGAAATTATTTGTAACTTTCGACAAGTAGAACAATGAATGGAACAGGTAGACGGTTGAAATCATTGTATATATTGCTTCTATATAGTCTAAGAAACATATATGCAAAGCATCCAAACAGTACCATTCGCCAATTTTTTGTTCTTCAAGTTTAAGTGAACTACGAGCCCCATTGATAATACTTTAACGGAAATTATTTGTAACTTGCGACAAGTAGAACAATGATTGGAACAGGTAGACGGTTGAAATCATTGTATATATTGCTTCTATATAGTCTAAGAAACATATATGCAAAGCATCCAAACAGTACCATTCGCCAATTTTTTGTTCTTCAAGTTTAAGTGAACTACGAGCCCCATTGTTAATACTTTAACGGAAATTATTTGTAACTTGCGACAAGTAGAACAATGAGTGGAACAGGTAGACGGTTGAAATCAATATATATATTGCTTCTATATAGTCTAAGAAACATATATGCAAAGCATCCAAACAGTACCATTCGCCAATTTTTTGTTCTTCAAGTTTAAGTGAACAATGAGCCCCATTGTTAATAATTTAAAGGAAATCATTTGTAAATTTCGACAAGTAGAACAATGATTGGAACAGGTAGACGGTTGAAATCATTGTATATATTGCTTCTATATAGTCTAAGAAACATATATGCAAAGCATCCAAACAGTACCATTCGCCAATTTTTTGTTCTTCAAGTTTAAGTGAACTACGAGCCCCATTGTTAATACTTTAACGGAAATTATTTGTAACTTGCGACAAGTAGAACAATGAGTGGAAGAGGTAGACGGTTGAAATCAATGTATATATTGTTTCTATATAGTCTAAGAAACATATATGCAAAGCATCCAAACAGTACCATTCGCCAATTTTTTGTTCTTCAAGTTTAAGTGAACAATGAGCCCCATTGTTAAACATTTAAAGGAAATTATTTGTAACTTTCGACAAGTAGAACAATGAATGGAACAGGTAGACGGTTGAAATCATTGTATATATCGCTTCTATATAGTCTAAGAAACATATATGCAAAGCATCCAAACAGTACCATTCGCCAATTTTTTGTTCTTCAAGTTTAAGTGAACTACGAGCCCCATTGTTAATCCTTTAAAGGAAATTATTTGTAATTTTCGACAAGCAGAACAATGAATGGAACAGGTAGACGGTTGAAATCCTTGTATATATTGCGTCTATATAGTCTAAGAAACATATATGCAAAGCATCCAAACAGTACAATTCGCCAATTTATTGTTCTTCAAGTTTAAGTGAACAACCAGCCCCATTGTTAATCCTTTAAAGGAAATTATTTGTAAATTTCGACAAGTAGAACATTGAATGGAACAGGTAGACGGTTGAAATCTTTGTATATATTGCTTCTATATAGTCTAAGAAACATATATGCAAAGCGTCCAAAGAGTACAATTCGCCAATTATTTGATCTTCAAGTTTAAGTGAACTACGAGCCCCATTGTTAGAACTTTAACGGAAATTATTTGTAACTTGCGACAAGTAGAACAATGAATGGAACAGGTAGCCGGTTGAAATCAATGTGTATATTGCTTCTATATAGTCTAAGAAACATATATGCAAAGCATCCAAACAGTACCATTTGCCACTTTTTTGTTCTTCAAGGTGAAGTGAACAACGGGCCCCATTGTTAATCCTTTAAAGGAAATTATTTGTAAATTTCGACAAGTAGAACAATGAATGGAACAGGTAGACTGTTGAAATCATTGTATATATTGCTTCTATATAGTCTAAGAAACATATATGCAAAGCATCCAAACAGTACAATTCGCCAATTATTTGATCTTCAAGTTTAAGTGAACTACGAGCCCCATTGTTAATACTTTAACGGAAATTATTTGTAACTTGCGACAAGTAGAACAATGAATGGAACAGGTAGCCGGTTGAAATCAATTTATATATTGCTTCTATATAGTCTAAGAAACATATATGCAAAGCATCCAAACAGTACCATTCGCCACTTTTTTTGTTCTTCAAGTTTAAGTGAACAACGAGCCCCATTGTTAATCCTTTATCGGAAATTATTTGTAATTTACGACAAGTAGAGCAATGAATGGAACAGGTAGACGGATGAAATCTTTGTATATATTGCTTCCATATAGTCTAAGAAACATGTACGCAAAGCATCCAAACAGTACCATTCGCCAATTTTTTGTTCTTCAGGTTTAAGTGAACAATGAGCCCCAATGGTTAATCCTTTATCGGAAATTATTTGTAATTTTCGACAAGTAGAACAATGAATGGAACAGGTAGACGGTTGAAATCTTTGTATATGTTGCTTCTATATAGTCTAAGAAACCTATATGCAAAGCATCTAAGCAGTAACAATCGCCAATTTTTTGATCTTCAAGTTTAAGTGAACAGCGAGCCCCATTGATAATCATGAAATGGAAATTATTTGTAACTTTCTACAAGTAGAACAATGAACAGTACAGGTAGACGGGTGAAATCTTTCTATATATTGCTTCTAAATAGTCTAAGAAACATATATGCAAAGCATCCAAACAGTACCATTCGCCACTTTTTTGTTCTTCAAGGTGAAGTGAACAACGAGCCCCATTGTTAATCCTTTAAAGGAAATTATTTGTAAATTTCGACAGGTAGAACAATGAATGGAACAGGTAGACTATTGAAATCATTGTATATATTGCTTCTATATTGTCTAAGAAACATATATGCAAAGCGTCCAAACAGTACAATTCGCCAATTATTTGATCTTCAAATTTAAGTGAACTACGAGCCCCATTGTTAATACTTTAACGGAAATTATTTGTAACTTGCGACGAGTAGAACAATGAATGGAACAGGTAGCCGGTTGAAATCAATGTATATATTGCTTCTATATAGTCTAAGAAACATATATGCAAAGCATCCAAACAGTACCATTCGCCACTTTTTTGTTCTTCAAGGTGAAGTGAACAACGAGCCCCATTGTTAATCCTTTAAAGGAAATTATTTGTAAATTTCGACAAGTAGAACAATGAATGGAACAGGTAGACTGTTGAAATCATTGTATATATTGCTTCTATATAGTCTAAGAAACATATATGCAAAGCATCCAAACAGTACAATTCGCCAATTATTTGATCTTCAAGTTTAAGTGAACTACGAGCCCCATTGTTAATACTTTAACGGAAATTATTTGTAACTTGCGACAAGTAGAACAATGAATGGAACAGGTAGCCGGTTGAAATCAATTTATATATTGCTTCTATATAGTCTAAGAAACATATATGCAAAGCATCCAAACAGTACCATTCGCCACTTTTTTTGTTCTTCAAGTTTAAGTGAACAACGAGCCCCATTGTTAATCCTTTATCGGAAATTATTTGTAATTTACGACAAGTAGAGCAATGAATGGAACAGGTAGACGGATGAAATCTTTGTATATATTGCTTCCATATAGTCTAAGAAACATGTACGCAAAGCATCCAAACAGTACCATTCGCCAATTTTTTGTTCTTCAGGTTTAAGTGAACAATGAGCCCCAATGGTTAATCCTTTATCGGAAATTATTTGTAATTTTCGACAAGTAGAACAATGAATGGAACAGGTAGACGGTTGAAATCTTTGTATATGTTGCTTCTATATAGTCTAAGAAACCTATATGCAAAGCATCTAAGCAGTAACAATCGCCAATTTTTTGATCTTCAAGTTTAAGTGAACAGCGAGCCCCATTGATAATCATGAAATGGAAATTATTTGTAACTTTCTACAAGTAGAACAATGAACAGTACAGGTAGACGGGTGAAATCTTTCTATATATTGCTTCTAAATAGTCTAAGAAACATATATGCAAAGCATCCAAACAGTACCATTCGCCACTTTTTTGTTCTTCAAGGTGAAGTGAACAACGAGCCCCATTGTTAATCCTTTAAAGGAAATTATTTGTAAATTTCGACAGGTAGAACAATGAATGGAACAGGTAGACTATTGAAATCATTGTATATATTGCTTCTATATAGTCTAAGAAACATATATGCAAAGCGTCCAAACAGTACAATTCGCCAATTATTTGATCTTCAAATTTAAGTGAACTACGAGCCCCATTGTTAATACTTTAACGGAAATTATTTGTAACTTGCGACAAGTAGAACAATGAATGGAACAGGTAGCCGGTTGAAATCAATGTATATATTGCTTCTATATAGTCTAAGAAACATATATGCAAAGCATCCAAACAGTACCATTCGCCACTTTTTTGTTCTTCAAGGTGAAGTGAACAACGAGCCCCATTGTTAATCCTTTAAAGGAAATTATTTGTAAATTTCGACAGGTAGAACAATGAATGGAACAGGTAGACTGTTGAAATCATTGTATATATTGCTTCTATATAGTCTAAGAAACATATATGCAAAGCATCCAAACAGTACAATTCGCCAATTATTTGATCTTCAAGTTTAAGTGAACTACGAGCCCCATTGTTAATACTTTAACGGAAATTATTTGTAACTTGCGACAAGTAGAACAATGAATGGAACAGGTAGCCGGTTGAAATCAATTTATATATTGCTTCTATATAGTCTAAGAAACATATATGCAAAGCATCCAAACAGTACCATTCGCCACTTTTTTTGTTCTTCAAGTTTAAGTGAACAACGAGCCCCATTGTTAATCCTTTATCGGAAATTATTTGTAATTTACGACAAGTAGAACAATGAATGGAACAGGTAGACGGATGAAATCTTTGTATATATTGCTTCCATATAGTCTAAGAAACATGTACGCAAAGCATCCAAACAGTACCATTCGCCAATTTTTTGTTCTTCAGGTTTAAGTGAACAATGAGCCCCAATGGTTAATCCTTTATCGGAAATTATTTGTAATTTTCGACAAGTAGAACAATGAATGGAACAGGTAGACGGTTGAAATCTTTGTATATATTGCTTCTATATAATCTAAGAAACATATATGCAAAGCATCTAAACAGTAACAATCGCCAATTTTTTGTTGTTCGAGTTTAAGTGAACAACGAGCCCAATTGATAATCATGAAACGGAAATTATTTGTAACTTTCTACAAGTAGAACAATGAATAGAACAGGTAGACGGTTGAAATCTTTGTATATGTTGCTTCTATATAGTCTACGAAACCTATATGCAAAGCATCTAAACAGTAACAATCGCCAATTTTTTGATCTTCAAGTTTAAGTGAACAATGAGCCCCAATGGTTAATCCTTTATCGGTGATTATTTGTAACTTTCGACAAGTAGAACAATGGATGGAAAAGGTAGACGGTTGAAATCCTTGTATATATTGCGTCTATATAATCTAAGAAACATATATGCAAAGCATCCAAACAGTACCATTCGCCAATTTTTTGTTCTTCAAGTTTAAGTGAACTACGAGCCCCATTGTTAATACTTTAACGGAAATTATTTGTAACTTGCGACAAGTAGAACAATGAGTGGAACAGGTAGACGGTTGAAATCAATGTATATATTGCTTCTATATAGTCTAAGAAACATATATGAAAAGCATCCAAACAGTACCATTCGCCAATTTTTTGTTCTTCAAGTTTAAGTGAACTACGAGCCCCATTGTTAATACTTTAACGGAAATTATTTGTAACTTGCGACAAGTAGAACAATGAGTGGAACAGGTAGACGGATGAAATCAATGTATATATTGCTTCTATATAGTCTAAGAAACATATATGCAAAGCATCCAAACAGTACCATTCGCCAATTTTTTGCTCTTCAAGTTTAAGTGAACTACGAGCCCCATTGTTAATACTTTAACGGAAATTATTTGTAACTTGCGACAAGTAGAACAATGAGTGGAACAGGTAGACGGTTGAAATCAATGTATATATTGCTTCTATATAGTCTAAGAAACATATATGAAAAGCATCCAAACAGTACCATTCGCCAATTTTTTGTTCTTCAAGTTTAAGTGAACTACGAGCCCCATTGTTAATACTTTAACGGAAATTATTTGTAACTTGCGACAAGTAGAACAATGAGTGGAACAGGTAGACGGTTGAAGTCAATGTATATATTGCTTCTATATAGTCTAAGAAACATATATGCAAAGCATCCAAACAGTACCATTCGCCAATTTTTTGTTCTTCAAGTTTAAGTGAACAACGAGCCCACATTGATAATCATGAAACGGAAATTATTTGTAACTTTCTACAAGTAGAACAATGAATAGAACAGGTAGACGGGTGAAATCTTTCTATATATTGCTTCTAAATAGTCTAAGAAACATATATGCAAAGCATCTAAACAGTAACATTCGCCAATTTTTTGACCTTCAAGTTTAAGTGAACAGCGAGCCCCATTGATAACCCTTTAAAGGAAATTATTTGTAAATTTCGACAAGTAGAACAATGAATGGAACAGGTAGCCTGTTGAAAACATTGTATATATTGCTTCTATATAGTCTAAGAAACATATATGCAAAGCATCCAAACAGTACAATTCGCCAATTTTTTGTTCTTCAAGTTTAAGTAAACTACAATCCCCATTGTTAATCCCTTAACGGAAATTATTTGTAACTTTCGACAAGTAGAACAATGAGTGGAACAGGTAGACGGTTGAAATCATTGTATATATTGCTTCTATATAGTCTAAGAAACATATATGCAAAGCATCCAAACAGTACCATTCGCCAATTTTTTGTTCTTCAAGTTTAAGTGAACTACGAGCCCCATTGTTAATACTTTAACGGAAATTATTTGTAACTTGCGACAAGTAGAACAATGAGTGGAACAGGTAGACGGTTGAAATCAATATATATATTGCTTCTATATAGTCTAAGAAACATATATGCAAAGCATCCAAACAGTACCATTCGCCAATTTTTTGTTCTTCAAGTTTAAGTGAACAATGAGCCCCATTGTTAATAATTTTAAGGAAATCATTTGTAAATTTCGACAAGTAGAACAATGATTGGAACAGGTAGACGGTTGAAATCATTGTATATATTGCTTCTATATAGTCTAAGAAACATATATGCAAAGCATCCAAACAGTACCATTCGCCAATTTTTTGTTCTTCAAGTTTAAGTGAACTACGAGCCCCATTGTTAATACTTTAACGGAAATTATTTGTAACTTGCGACAAGTAGAACAATGAGTGGAAGAGGTAGACGGTTGAAATCAATGTATATATTGTTTCTATATAGTCTAAGAAACATATATGCAAAGCATCCAAACAGTACCATTCGCCAATTTTTTGTTCTTCAAGTTTAAGTGAACAATGAGCCCCATTGTTAAACATTTAAAGGAAATTATTTGTAATTTTCGACAAGCAGAACAATGAATGGAACAGGTAGACGGTTGAAATCCTTGTATATATTGCGTCTATATAGTCTAAGAAACATATATGCAAAGCATCCAAACAGTACAATTCGCCAATTTATTGTTCTTCAAGTTTAAGTGAACAACCAGCCCCATTGTTAATCCTTTAAAGGAAATTATTTGTAAATTTCGACAAGTAGAACATTGAATGGAACAGGTAGACGGTTGAAATCTTTGTATATATTGCTTCTATATAGTCTAAGAAACATATATGCAAAGCGTCCAAACAGTACAATTCGCCAATTATTTGATCTTCAAGTTTAAGTGAACTACGAGCCCCATTGTTAGTACTTTAACGGAAATTATTTGTAACTTGCGACAAGTAGAACAATGAATGGAACAGGTAGCCGGTTGAAATCAATGTATATATTGCTTCTATATAGTCTAAGAAACATATATGCAAAGCAGCCAAACAGTACCATTCGCCACTTTTTTGTTCTTCAAGGTGAAGTGAACAACGAGCCCCATTGTTAATCCTTTAAAGGAAATTATTTGTAAATTTCGACAGGTAGAACAATGAATGGAACAGGTAGACTGTTGAAATCATTGTATATATTGCTTCTATATAGTCTAAGAAACATATATGCAAAGCGTCCAAACAGTACAATTCGCCAATTATTTGATCTTCAAATTTAAGTGAACTACGAGCCCCATTGTTAATACTTTAACGGAAATTATTTGTAACTTGCGACAAGTAGAACAATGAATGGAACAGGTAGCCGGTAGAAATCAATGTATATATTGCTTCTATATAGTCTAAGAAACATATATGCAAAGCATCCAAACAGTACCATTCGCCACTTATTTGTTCTTCAAGGTGAAGTGAACAACGAGCCCCATTGTTAATCCTTTAAAGGAAATTATTTGTAAATTTCGACAAGTAGAACAATGAATGGAACAGGTAGACTGTTGAAATCATTGTATATATTGCTTCTATATAGTCTAAGAAACATATATGCAAAGCATCCAAACAGTACAATTCGCCAATTATTTGATCTTCAAGTTTAAGTGAACTACGAGCCCCATTGTTAATACTTTAACGGAAATTATTTGTAACTTGCGACAAGTAGAACAATGAATGGAACAGGTAGCCGGTTGAAATCAATTTATATATTGCTTCTATATAGTCTAAGAAACATATATGCAAAGCATCCAAACAGTACCATTCGCCACTTTTTTTGTTCTTCAAGTTTAAGTGAACAACGAGCCCCATTGTTAATCCTTTATCGGAAATTATTTGTAATTTACGACAAGTAGAACAATGAATGGAACAGGTAGACGGATGAAATCTTTGTATATATTGCTTCCATATAGTCTAAGAAACATGTACGCAAAGCATCCAAACAGTACCATTCGCCAATTTTTTGTTCTTCAGGTTTAAGTGAACAATGAGCCCCATTGTTAATCCTTTAAAGGAAATTATTTGTAAATTTCGACAGGTAGAACAATGAATGGAACAGGTAGACTGTTGAAATCATTGTATATATTGCTTCTATATAGTCTAAGAAACATATATGCAAAGCGTCCAAACAGTACAATTCGCCAATTATTTGATCTTCAAATTTAAGTGAACTACGAGCCCCATTGTTAATACTTTAACGGAAATTATTTGTAACTTGCGACAAGTAGAACAATGAATGGAACAGGTAGCCGGTTGAAATCAATGTATATATTGCTTCTATATAGTCTAAGAAACATATATGCAAAGCATCCAAACAGTACCATTCGCCACTTTTTTTGTTCTTCAAGTTTAAGTGAACAACGAGCCCCATTGTTAATCCTTTATCGGAAATTATTTGTAATTTACGACAAGTAGAACAATGAATGGAACAGGTAGACGGTTGAAATCTGTGTATATATTGCTTCTATACAATCTAAGAAACATATATGCAAAGCATCCAAACAGTACCATTCGCCAATTTTTTGTTCTTCAAGTTTATGTGAACTACGAGCCCCATTGTTAATCCTTTAATGGAAATTATTTGTAAATTTCGACAAGTAGAACAATGAATGGAACAGGTAGATGGTTGAAATCTTTGTATATGTTGCTTCTATATAGCCTAAGAAACCTATATGCAAAGCATCTAAACAGTAACAATCGCCAATTTTTTGATCTTCAAGTTTAAGTGAACAGCGAGCCCCATTGATAATCATGAAATGGAAATTATTTGTAACTTTCTACAAGTAGAACAATGAATAGTACAGGTAGACGGGTGTAATCTTTCTATATATTGCTTCTAAATAGTCTAAGAAACATATATGCAAAGCATCCAAACAGTACAATTCGCCAATTTTTTGTTCTTCAAGTTTAAGTGAACTATGAGCCCCATTGTTAATCCTTTAAAGGAAATTATTTGTAAATTTCGACAAGTAGAACAATGAATGGATCATGTAGACGGTTGAAATCATTGTATATATTGCTTCTATATAGCCTACGAAACATATATGCAAAGCATCCAAACAGTACAATTCGCCAATTTTTTGTTCTTCAAGTTTAAGTGAACTACGAGCCCCATTGTTAATCTTTAACGGAAATTAATTGTAACTTTCTACACGTAGAACAATGATTGGAACACACAGACGGTTGAAATCTTTGTATATATTGCTTCCATATAGTCTAAGAAACATATATGCAAAGCATCCAAACAGTACCATTCGCCAATTTTTTGTTCTTCAAGTTTAAGTGAACAATGAGCCCTATTGTTAATCCTTTATCGGAAATTATTTGTAACTTTCGACAAGTAGAACATTGAATGGAACAGGTAGACGGTTGAAATCTTTGTATATATTGCTTCCATATAGTCTAAGAAACATATATGCAAAGCATCCAAACAGTACAATTCGCCAATTTATTGTTCTTCAAGTTTAAGTGAACAACGAGCCCCATTGTTAATCCTTTAAAGGAAATTATTTGTAAATTTCGACAAGTAGAACAATGATTGGAACACGTAGACGGTTGAAATCTTTGTATATATTGCTTCTATATAGTCTAAGAAACATATATGCAAAGCATCCAAACAGGACCATTCGCCAATTTTTTGTTCTTCAAGTTTAAGTGAACAATGAGCCCCAATGGTTAATCCTTTATCGGAAATTATTTGTAATTTTCGACAAGTAGAACAATGAATGGAACAGGTAGACGGTTGAAATCTTTGCATATATTGCTTCTATATAATCTAAGAAACATATATGCAAAGCATCTAAACAGTAACAATCGCCAATTTTTTGTTGTTCGAGTTTAAGTGAACAACGAGCCCCATTGATAATCATGAAACGGAAATTATTTGTAACTTTCGACATGTAGAACA